>JASPKZ010000046.1:2730000-3330000 GCA_030220185.1 Diploptera punctata
TTGGGAACATTATCTTGCATAAGTACAAAATCTTGTCTAATCACCTTTTTTCTGGAGCGGTATGAAGATTGCTCTTCATTATGTTTATATATTGTTTATACCATCGATAAAATGCAGGTTTCAACTCCAGAGTCACTAATGCATTCCCTTACTAATGAAGAACCACTACCATGTTTCACAATGGGTTGGAAATTTTGCTTTTGTAGCTCAGTATTTTGATTCCTCTAGACTTTTCTTCTTGCATCTGAATAGAAAACGTTGAATTTAGACTTGTCAGTAAAAAATACGTTTTTAAAAATTCTTTGGGGATAGTTGATGTGTGTTTTCGCGAAGGTAATTTTTTCTTTCGGTTTTCTTCACATACAAATCATTTTCTACGGGCTGTTCTCCCATACATTTCGTTTGCTGTTAGTTACGAACACTGATAGCAGAAATTTAGGTGCACTGCTTTGAGGATATTGTTTTACATTTCTCATTAATGCTTTTTCAACATTAACGTACAGTTTTCAAGGCTATTTTCGAAAGATTTTCGTTCGCCAACTCTATCAATTATATGCTGGATAGTTGCTATTGGTCTTCCAATTATTTTGCTAATTCCATTTAGCGATTAACACTCATTATGCAAACGAATATTTATTTTCCTTTCTTCTACTGTAGTACCCTTACCGCTAAGCTCCATTCCAGCGTTAATCTACAGCCAGAACACACACACGACTACACGGCAAAGTACTCAAGACTAGACTGAATAACAACACTACCAGATCCACGCACACACGACTTCATGTGTATATTCTGTAGATTAAAACTTAATACTGGATCAGTAAATTTTGTTTGTTAATTTTTGTTGTTAATGTACATTTTTTACTCGTTAATTGTCTTGTTAAAACAGAGGAAACTGCGTGTATTTAACTTCATAGTGTGCAATTTAAAGATGTATATTTTTGTTTCTGTATAAAGTGAAGAAATAATTATATTTTTAAGTGTATCAGTACTTTCTACACTAACTGTAATCCTTTGTGTATAGAGTCTCCCAGTTAATTTGGTACCAACCACATGTAGGCAAGTTATATTTTAACACATATTCCACAAGATGTACAAATCCACTAAAAACCTATGTGAACTTTCCCGCCTACAACAGATCAAGCAGCCAGTTCAACTCCGCCCTTTGTGGAACTTAAAAGCTGATATTTTCTGATAGATTACGTAGGCTATATTTAGACGAGGGTATGGAGAGAATTATGTACTAGTCTAAGATGTCAGCTGTCAGTGCTATTTACACGCTACCCATGCTTAAAACAGCACAAACGCTTAGCCCTATACAAAAGAATCAAATTTGATCTTGTGATAAAGCATCCATGTCAAGGATTAGGTTCATGACATTTTTCGGGCGACCAAAATTCGAAAAACTCTGCTTTCTGCGGACCGGAAATTAACAGCCTTCGATCGCATGTCTCAAAAATATATAAAACTTTAAATAACCCTCGGGATTGAAAACTACCTCTGGCAAAGTTTCAGGTGAAAAAGCTCACCTGACTTCGTGTTAACCTAGTAGCAGAAATAAAGTTGCAGTTAAAACCTGAAGAAAACATTCGGGATAAATGGAATATAAATTTTAGTTCTCCTTTGTTTAGCGAATATGGAAAATCCCGGAAAGAATAGTTCAATAGGTACATTGGGTATGAATCCAGTTCCTCCAACATGCTAGATTATATGGACCTATATTTGTCACGTCCTCCTTAATGTATGAGTGTAGTGTGTAGCCATGTATGTATTTATTTATATATTCGTATGTATTCTTTTATTATTTTTTTTATTTTAATCATGAAACAAAATATGCACGTACGGCCAAGCAGGTCCGTGCGCAATGTAAATGGAAACGTATTTCCTTTTTTTCTAAAAAAAAAGTAAATAAATTTTAAAAAAAGCCACGTAGCCATCATACACGGCAAACGCTAGACTGAGTGCAAATGAATTGCACTACAAAATTTTAATTTCTTGCATATTAGGCCTATTTTGTTTTGCCGCTAAATAGGCTTCCGGTTCATGTAGTTGTGCTGTTAGGATTCACAGCCACGCTAAACTCGTGTCGGCTGTTTGCTTTCCAGAACAACACATGTCCATGGACTTGTGTGCTAATGAAACTCAACACGTCAGTAACATGTGGATGATATGTGAAATTGTGTTTTGAATGTCAAACGATAGAGCTAACTTAGAAGATTACAACGATAAAACTCATATAGTGACAAAAGTGGACTTGTGCTGTTATGGAACGCGTAGCTTCAATTCGTTGCAGATGCATTAGAGCTGAGTAGCATGACTTTAGAACTGTGACTAGATTACAAAAAAAAAAAAAATCAACTGTCCTCACCTGTATTATCTAGTTACAAGCTACTGTAATACAATCAATATGTATTTAAAAAATACGTGAATAATGAGACCAAGAGCAAAACTCATACTTGTTTGTTAAACGCTGTGCTGTACAGTGATATTCAGTAGTGCGTACTATTTCTTAGTTTGAAGAAGCTATTTGAAATGCCAATTTCCATGATCAACAAACTGTATTGTTTATATTGCAGTTTATAATATTACGGTCCCGCGCCGTAGCCGAGCGGTTAAGGTAGGAAGCCTTGGCACATAGCTACGGGACTTGCGCTGGTTCGAGTCTCCATGGGGGAAGAAAATTTCTCCTGGTATTTCGGCCAGTATGGGACCGGTGCCCACCCAGCATCGTGAGGCAATTGGGTAGCTACAATAAGTAGCGGCTCCAGGTTGAGGAACCAGCTATAACGGCTGGGGGACTCGACATGCTAACCACATGTCACCCCTACACTGGCTGTTGATCATCTACCTCTGTGATTGACACATGTGGATGTGAAGGGCCAGCAGCCGGCTGGTAAAAGGGCAACCGCTGAAAAGTGGAAAGACTCTCAATCGGATAATATTACAGTACCTGCTTCAGATGATGGGCAGTTTATATATTTGTTTTATCTATGTAGGCCTATTCTATCATAACCCATTTTTTCATTGTCCAAAGGACCTGCTATATACATCTATTTGTTGTAATAAAGTTACCTGAGACCATGTATTATATATTATAATGTTGGTGACACTACTAATAATTGATGTTCAGTTATTGCAATGTTTACTCAAATTTTGTAAATTATCACGTCTTAAAAATAATATTTATTAATATTATCTAAAATACTTTACTTATTTTTATGTGATGTAAGTACCCAATTATAGACGCACACACACACACACACACACACGCGCGCGCACATATATATATATATATATATATATATATACATATGTCATGAACAGAAAAAAAAAATGTTTGAACCGGGGGATATGAACACGAGACCTTTAACTCTACACGTTAGTGCGTTATCCGCTATACTATCCAGACATCTCAGTGCAAACATTGATTCTCCTTTCTTTTGTATAATCCTCAAATCATAAGAAGCAACGAGAAGCGTCCGCAGTGCCATCTTGCAGCTTCTATTCGTATAACAAAAAATAAATAAATAAATTATATATATATATATATATATATATATATATATATATATATATATATATATAATTTTTAATGCTTCAATATTTTTGGTAACATTGTGTCTTATAAGTCTAGGATCTTATCAGTAGACGGTACTAGAGTGTCTCATAAATATGTGGTAGGCTACATATTGTGTGTAAAAAGTTTTATTATTTTAACTTTAAAAGAAAAACCTCAGTGGTTGTTTAGAATGAATTTTAAAAGATTGTATGTATTCATACGGTATGTCTTGTACATATGAAACTGATATTAAATTAATAAATTATGAAAACGAGCCTTCATCTTGGTATGTTCGGTGGAGTCTCTGCCTTGCGCTTCCATAGCCTGGGTTTGATTCCCGGGGTGGTAGACGATTTTAAATCTCTACCTTAGTTTAGAGCGTGTGTCCCTTTATCTAGCTTGCTCTATGGCTATGCTGTCTTCAGCGGTGACGCCGGCATACAGCTAACCACAGAACCTGGGAGACCCGCCTCCGCAAACCGTATAATGTGTGATAGATAATTATTGCTCGCTCCTTACAAGAGAACTGCCTGGCTTTGGGGGTGTGTGTCCTCGAAAAGGAAGAGTAATAATAATAATAATAATAATAATAATAATAATAATAATAATAATAATAATAATAATAATAATAAGACCGTAGGCTTTGGAGGTTTGGCACGGGAAGACGGCAGCAGCTGTAAAAAACCCGAAGATAGATAGAGAATAATAATATTGTTATAATAATGATATTATTATTATTATTATTATTATTATTATTATTATTATTATTAATGAAGATGTCCACCGCTGTGGTTTCGGGGTATTCTCGTTGCCTCGTTCGCATTTTGATCCCCAGTCGCGATATGTTTACAGGATGAGGTTTTTTTCGGTTTTTTCCTTCACCTTTAAGACAAATTCCAGAAAAAAATTAAGACTCAAATGCTCCCTAACATCATCTGATCATCACAGTCATCGATGTCTTATTCGTCCTGTTTATTATGAATCTATGAGTGAATGTCCATGTTGTCTCGGAGGTGGCCCTGACATTGAACTGATTACTTATCCTGGTAGGCTCTCAATGTCCTTGTGAATCAAACGTAAGTGAAGTGTATGACCCAGTTTTGAATCCTCTTCCGACAATTCGTGCCCCAGTAAGGCCATGTTGGAGGTACTGGATTCAAATTAGGTGACAATCAATCTAGCTACTGTACTATTCTTTTCAGGATTTTCGATAATCGCTAAATCCAAATCCGGACTGAAATTTATATTCCATTTAATATTTGTTTGAGGATTTAACCCGGGGTAGGAAAAACATCTCTGGCAAAATTTCCAGGTGTAAGATCTTCCCCGATTTCCTGTTAATCTGGTATAGTGAAAGATAAGTCTTAAAATACTTACTTTTCAGCGCTCCCTTTCCACTAGGTAAGTCTAACTCACACCCTTGGCAGCTTGAGCAGATAGATTTATGACAGCTTGGAAGAAAATATCTTGAGATTTGCCACAAAGTGTAGTACAAATAAAATCGCCGTGGGGTCGTAAAAGTACCTAAAGGGAGAGCTTAAACTAAGATTAAGAGAGAGAAAGATTATTAATGAAGGTGAAATGGATCATGCTAATACAAATTTTACCCGACACTTTATCTGAGGACTGAAGAGAAGAAGAAGAAATCTGCACCACGATTTGAACTACTGATTTTCTGAATATGAATATCAAACGCTACTATATGAGCCAACACGTGTGTGATTTGTAATCACAATAGCTTATTCCAATGGTTAAATTCGCCACTTCTAACTAATGACAATAAATGAAGCTCAGAAACAGAGAACACTGTTCGTGAGAGGTACTGTGTTGTGCGTGATGCAGTATTACAAAGGGGAAACTTTCAGTTAGCTAATAGTCAAGGTCTTTTTAGTATTCACCCTTCGGACGTAAAGAAATTTGAAGCTAAAATGAGAAGACATATTTTACAAATATCAAACTCCAAATTGCGCATTTTAAATTTATATGTATGTAGGGCCTACTAGGGCATTCGATAAGAAATATAACATCTCAAAAAAAATTATTTAGGTTTCTTTTGACATAATGAACTTCATTTTTATAGTCTCTTCGCAAGTCAACTGTTGCCAAATCATTGGAAGACGGCGAACTCAATTTGCAGCATCATTTCTGGATATATACTCGTATTTTATCTGGTCGATCTAGAACTTTCTGGATATCAACTCTTCATTGTAATCGAGTGCCTTTAGTAAATTGGTGGATGTTCGAGTATTCCCATTTCCACTTTCAAAACAAATTCTGCTGAACATCTTTTTTTAGGGCGGTATTACTTTATTAAATGTGATAAACTGTGAATATATTCACAAAATATCGATATTTCGAGACTTTCAATATTATCGAATTTTACAACAAAGACTGCTCAATAACATTATACAAGATTACAGTGGTCACTACTAGGATCGCTGATTTACAACAGTGTTTGCCATTACCTACTTATCGAATGCCCTAGCAGATTAAATGTTAGCATAATTGTAGTGAGCAACATAACTGAAGAATTTATAGGATTTCTCATATTATTTGCCATGCATGAAACGGTACAAAACATTTTTTTTAATATCTGCCATTAATATTATGTACTTGTTTGATTTTATGTCTTTACTTTATTTTTTTGTGTTAATTTAGGTTCAGATTCTTTAAATTATAATTTTACTCGTTTTATTTTAAACATCAGTTCATATCGCGTCTAGAGCTTTCGATAGTATCCAATATGCTGCGAGTTCTGTTTGCCATGCGTTTTTGTGTTGGTATCTCGTTTAATTCCAATCCTTTGAAATGGAGCTTTTTATTAAATGATTTCAGGTAATGCAATTTCAATCCAACATGATTGAGGAAAATTAGGAATATCCTCAGGTTGTTCGACACTTACGTTTGGACCCGGGACCTTCCGAAAACCGCCAGAGTCAACTCGCTCAGTAATTTAGAATTTTCTGTATAAAATAAATTATGTCTTCACTTTTTAACCATAAACAAACTATCTTTATCTATATTAACAGTCCATTACAAGGGATATGGCAACATCTTAAAATTAAAACTGAAACACAGACGTACCGTAATTATTGCCAACAGCCATTAAGCAAATATCATAACCTTTATCATAAGAAGCTAAAAAAATAAAAAATAAATAGTTAAATGGACATATATTCTCATATAATTTAAGACTGTGCCTGATAGCGATTTTTTATTTCAGATTTTATGGCATGCTCTAATACAAAATTGAATAGTTTGTTTTAACCCATTGTATATTTCAAAACTATCCGAAAATTGTTTGCCTACATGCACCCTATTCTTTGTGTAATTTAGACCATTCGAATAAGTCTGACTAACTTTTTAGGAATTCTGAACTCCAGCAGGACAATATATAACTTCTTCTTAATTGAATCGTATGCCTTTATGAATCTAGATATAATTGATGCACAATGCTAGTATATTCCGATTTATTTTCTAAAACCTGTCTTATACTAAAAATCTGATCTATTGTAAACCTATTTTATTTAAATCTATATGGATGACCACCTATTATTTCGTCAATATAAGGAGTAACTCTAGTTACCAATATATATTTGTTAGGATTTTATGTGAAGTTGAAAGTAATGAGATGCCCTTGTAGTTGTTGCAATCAGTTTTATCTCCTTTCTTATAGATTGGTACGATAATCGATTCTTTCCATTCATTTGGAAGAGCCTCTTTTTCCCAAATCATACTAAGCAACCGGCGCATCTTGACTATTAATTTTTGTCCCCCTGATGTTATCAGTTCTGCTGGGATCTTATCTGAACCTGATGTTTTATACATCTTTAATTTTTCTATCGCAATTTCAGCCTCTAATGCACTTGGTTCTTTGATTAAAATTCCTGCTGTCTATAAATCATCCTCTTCAATATCCTGTTCCTCATACACATTTAATAGCTGAATAAAGTAACTTTTCCATCTATTGAATATACTTCTGGAATCTGCAATCGTATTCCTATTTTCATTCCTAATTATGTTTGTTCTAGCCTGAAACCCTTTTCTCTCTATCCTAATTCCCTGATCAAATTTTCTGATGTTCCTGTTCTTTTGCATTCATTTCAAGATAATTAATCATCTCTCACATATATTCCCTCTTTATACTCTATAATAACCTAGTGGTTTCCCGTCTAACGTTACCCAATGTTCTAAGTTTATTTCATTTGGCTCGTGTAACCAATTCATTTTGCTAGCTTTCTTTTCGTTACAATGTTGGCACATTCCTCACCAAACCATTTCTTGTTTTGCCTATTTTTAAAATAACTTAATCTTTCTGATGCTGACGATAGTATCTCTTATAACCTCCTATTCTTTGTTTAAAAATTCCAATTTATTTTTCCGTTATCACATTATCATATGAAGATTGCAATATTTCTAATCTGATAGCAATTTTGATTTTGTAGTCTTGCCGCAGTTAATCATTTCTGAAGTTTTTAAATTAAAATTTTTCAGAACATTTTTTAGCGTTTGTTTCTCTCATAAGCGATAACCGTTCTTTGATTTTCACTCTGACCAGATTATGATCCAAATTGCAGTCTCTCCCTCTAACTGTTAACATCGATGATGCTACTGTGCCAGCGTTTTTCCACTAATGCATGATTTATCTGGTTTCGAATGTCACCATCTGGAGACACTCAGGTGCATTTATGAATACCGGCATCCTTAAGCTTGAATGTTGTACTCTTAACAATAGGATTATTTGATGTGGTAAAGATGAGGTCCGGGGTATGGTGACGTCCTTCCATCGTAGTTGTGGTCTTCCTAATGGCCTTTCCTGCCGAGGTGTCCAGTCACGTACTTCTTCACTAATCTACTGTTCTCCATTCTATCTACGTGATCGTTCCAATTTAGTCTTCTATCATTTATCCAGGGGTTTATAGGTTCAATTTCACATTCTTCTCTAATAACAGAGCTGCGAATTTTCTCTCTCAGCGATTTTCCTACGGTTTTCCTTCAAACTTTCTTTATGGTTGTTTCATGAATTTGTTTTGTTTTTTGAGTTTCTGTTCGGCATGAAGACTGAATTTGCCTATTGTTGGCCCGAATATTTATTCCCGCCCCACTTCTCCTAAGACAATTTTCATATGATACCGTGAAAGACTATCGAATACACATTCTAATTTTTCATAGAACTAATTCTTGATCTTATCATCTTTATCTTCAGTGGGACCATGTGAATTTACGACTAAAAATCATGTCGTTTACCATTTAGAATTGTGTATAATACCCTTACATTGACAAACTTAATATTTCGGATAGCGGAGAGGATCGTCCTTCGAACTAGAAAATCCGTTCCAAATTCAGGTCTCGCTATACCCCCGTAGTATAATGCAAAGCTTCCTCATTCCTGACTACTTTTTCCTGGCCACCTAACTTCCTGTAAAGCGACTATATCCAAGGGTGATTATCTAATCCATACATTAATGTTTCTAGTGCCTCACTACTATATTATAATGTCCCAACATTCCATGTTCCTAAGAATATGTTCCTGTGTTCGAGCCTTTGGCATGGATTCCCTGAAGTAGTCCCCGCCCGGAGAACCGAATGGGGGACTATTTTACATCCGGAAATGTTTACCCCAGTGGAAACCATGCCACCCTTTCGATTGAAAACGATAGCTCTCCTAAATATGGTGTGAAAGTTCCACTAGGAGATCTTAACATACGAGTACAAGTAGATAAGAAGGAAATTTACCAACCGTGCTGATCACGGACCACTCAAATGACATCTATACGAAAACAAGTGTAACTAAATTAGTATGGTTCAAATTCTTCCCTGTAGGGGGAGAGCGCCTAAACCTCTGTTAAGGGAAAACAAGAAGAAGTTAGGAAAAAATGGATTACATGCACTAAGCAATAATAATGGTAGAATACTTATTAATTTTGCTAGATCCAGAGATATGGTAATTGAAAGTACTCTATTCGCACACAAAGATAGCCTATTCATAAACCAACATGGAAATCACCAGATGGACAGTCCTTCAATCAAATTGCCGACATAGTTATTGATTCTAGACGTGTTTCAGACCTAATGGATGTACGTACGTTCCTACAGAGGTTTTAATATCAATTCTGATCACTTCCTTATGGTATCTAGACTTAGAGCTGGTACAACATAACGAAGTTAAAAAATATTGATATCATGTAAAGTTGCAAGAATATCAGGCTAATTAAAAATTTAAAAATGCTAATATAAGGGAAGATATAAATAGTAAATGGAATAAATTAAAAAATGTTATCCGTGCTACTGGTGAAGATGCATTGGGTATGGCACCTATGGTGAAACACCAGGATCGGCTTAAATCTGTTAACATGCTATTGAAAAGAAAAACAAAGCATATCCTATTATGCAACAAATTAATCATACAAGAGCATCTAGTTAGTAATTTTCCATAGGGAAATTATAGAAAAGCAAGAAGGGACGAAAAAAGGATAGGTCTATATAAAAATAATATGAATATTAACAAATATGAATATTGGATACAGTGGTTAATAATAAGTCAGATTTTTTTATAAAGGGATAAATAAAACAAGAAAGAGTTATGTGCATGATATCATACTTCAAATTTGGACAAAGGAAATGATCCCATCTGAATGGAATCAAGGTATTATCTACCCTATACATAAAAAATGATATCCATTGATATATTTCAACTATAAGAGTATTAGTATACTGAACTGTACCTATAAAGAACTACCGAGAGTAACTTATAATAGAATAATTCTCACCTATTTTGAAGAAGTGATTGTTATCAATACTAATAAAATGCATATCAAATTCCGTTGAGCTGAATAGTCATAAGATAAAAGTTAAAAATTAAAATGTACCTGTTGGCAAGTGTCGTCGTCAACTTTGTTAAAATGGTGTATATAAAATTAACTGGAGGCCTTTCGGAAGTTAACTTCCATCATCAGCAGGTTGAGCTTCTGCTACCAGTTGTTGTTTTTTACGATGATGTATACTCCAAGCCAGTTGCTGCTACATCATCGTAAACAACAACAACTAGTATCAGAAGCTCAACCTGCTGATGATGGAAGTTAACTTCCGAAAGGCCTCCAGTTAATTTTATATGCATCATTTTAACAACAGATACATTTTAATTTTTAGCTTTTATCTTATGTGATTGGTAGTTACTAATGTGGATTTCGTAAAGGCAAATCAACTGTGGTCAGATGTTTATATTGCAATAAATTCTTGAAAAGGCTAAGGAATA
Source organism: Diploptera punctata (assembly GCA_030220185.1). Lineage (NCBI taxonomy): Eukaryota > Metazoa > Arthropoda > Insecta > Blattodea > Blaberidae > Diploptera > Diploptera punctata. Next base: position 2,740,815 of record JASPKZ010000046.1, read on the forward strand.
TGGCATCAATACATATAATTTATTTATTTTAAATCAGCTTACGATATCATAAACAAAAATGTATATGCCGCATTGGAGAGTTTTAAAATTCCAAACAAATTAATTAAATTCGATTGATAATACATTGTTAAACACATGCTACAAAATTTATGCAGACATTTTAAATGGAAAATTGAAAAGTTTCAGTGAAAAATTCCTTATGGAATGTCAAAATGGATTTAGGAAAGGACGATCTTGTATTGATTCAACATTTTCTGTTAAACTATTGCTTGAAAAAAGAAGAGAATTCAACTTAGAAACACATTTTGCTTTCATAGATTTTGAAAAAGCATTCGACACAGTCAAGAGATCAAAACTCTTAAATATATTGGAAGACAGAAATATACCAAATTTACTTCGGCAGAACATACAAAATATTTGCAAAGACAACACCATAAAGATTAAATTTAATAACAGATTTCCTGAAGAAGGAATTATAAATCGTGGTGTGAGATAAGGCTGCCCCCTATCCCCAACACTCAGCAAATTATATCAATGAAGTAATATGTTGCTGGAACAAGAGATATAAATTTGGAATAAGAATATCAGAAAATAGAAAATTAAACACCCTATTGTAGCAAATTCAGAAGATAATCTACAGAAAGGTCTGTATGAACTTAACAAAATTACAGAAGAATATGGATTGAAGATATCTACAGAAAAAACAAAAATTATAGCATTTCAAGGTGTACAACCTGTCACAAGTAAAATTGTACTGGACAATAAAATTTTGGAGCAGGTGAATAATTTTACATATCTAGGATGCAATATCTCATATGAAGAAGAAAAGGAATTAAATGCAAAAATATCTAAAATTTTAAGAATTTTAGGGTTAATAAATTCTATCTTCAAGCCACAGTTAGTCCAAAAAGCATTCAAGATTAAAAGTGTATAAAACACTGGCTCTTCCAACTCTTTTGTATGGTAGCGAAGTATGGACATTGAAACAGAAGGATATACAGATACTTAGATCTGCTGAAATGAGATACCTTCGGAGGACTGCAGGATACACACTACTAGATCACAAAAAAAAATGAAGACATCTTAGAATAATTACACATGGAACCTTTAGAAAACAAAATTTCTGATTATAAGTCAAGATGGATGCAACATGTTCATCGAATGGAAGATCACAGAATACCCAAACAAATGTTAAGATATCAACCTGCAGGAAGAAGAAGACCAGGACGTCCACTCAAAAGACTTTTGGATGTTTCTCTTGAGGCCGAAACAGGTCAACAAATGGCCTAAATTCGTGAATGTACTAATACATAACACAACTTGCTAAATTATAATTTTATCAGAATTGACAGAAACATTAAGAGTGAACAATGGTCTCAAAAGAGGGTGATGCATTATCATGTACTTTATTTAACCTACCTCTAGAAAAGGCATTCCGAGATTCTGGAATTCAATCAAATAGTACAATATTCACAAATACCACTCTTAGCACATGCAGATAATATTGATCTGATTGTCAATCTCTTCCTGGATTAAAAAATACTTTTGGTGCTTTGGAATTAGCAGTCAAAATATGTTTTTTTATAAAAATTAACCAAGATAAGACAATATGTGTGACTACTAATACTACATTTTGATTAATAATTATATATTTAATTCTGTAAATAGTTTTGCATATTTAGGCTCACTTGTTAATACATCAAATTACAACTTAGAAGATTTTTTTTTCGAGCTAATAAATGTCTTTATGGAATAAGAAAGTAATTAAGACCATACTTATTAACAATTACAAGTAAAATTAAATTGTACAAAATTCTGATTAAACCTATCCTAAGTATGGATCTGAGACATGGGCTCTAAGAAAAAATGATAAAAAATGCTTAGTATTTTCGAAAGGAAAATTCTGAGACATATTTGGTCCAATAAAATATTGATGGAGAATAGCGTATTAGGTATAATAAAGAGCTATATGACCTATATAAACATGTTAACAATGCCACATATATCAAAATACAGAGACTGAAATGAGCAGAGCATCTGATAAGATCTGGTGATCACTTGCCTTTATATAACATACTTACTGCAACTGTGGAAGGGAAAACCCCCAAAGGAAGACCTAAACTTAGGTGGGAAGATGGAATACTAGATGTAAAAGCTCTGGGTGAAAGAAACTGGCGAAGGTTGGATCTTGATAGAAAAGCTTGGCGCGAACTTCAGGGGAAGGCTGTTGCCAGATAGTATTCGGAGACTATTTCCATCTTAAAATTTCCTGTCTTGTAGGTGCGAAAGCCCCCAGAAAAAAAAAACTTCGCCCAGGAAACGAGTTCTGACCAGAGATCGAAACCGTGCCCTTTGCGTCTGAAGTAACAATTGTTATCCTTAGACCAAAGCGATGGACTCAAAATAAAAATGTGACTCTGATTTGTATATTTCAAATTCTCGCTTGACAAAATTAATGTTAACTCTTAACATTTTATGAAGTGTAATGATCAGGCACTATTATTAACTATCGGTAGATTATTCTCCTTTTTTAAAATTCATATAAATAATCCTTATAATTGGTAATAAATATGAGACCAATGCTCTTCATAGATGTAGAGACCCAATTTTGATTAAATAAAAAAAAATACAGTCAAGTAATGCCCCGAAAACTCTAAACCAGGACATTCAATTCGACAGAGAATCGAACCTAGGCCCACTGTTTGAGAGATAACGACATAATCTCTACATCACAGAAGCGATCTGAGTCTATTTTCTAACATATTCTCATTTCGTTCACATTTTATTCCATATCTTCCAAACATTTTCCCCCATTTCTTCCTATATCTTTTTAAGCAGAATATCCCATCACTTGGCCAAGCTATTTGAGTTTGAAAGTTTTAATTATTTCATAATCCATGTAATATTTTTATTTAACAATACTCAAGTCATTAGAGTTGCAATTCATTTCTGGACGTAAGAGAGCAGACACATTTTGCCCAGAGGTCTCATGTATCAGGCCTGAAATACGTACTTTTATGTGCTATATGTTTACATCACATGACTCGTTATTTTATTTCACTTCTGCTCAGGAATTTTACCCTTAAAAATGCATGGGTCATGGTCGAGTTCGAACCTATGAAAATTGGAACCAGATGCGAGCATTTGTAACCACTGGCTCATCAAGATCGAGAATCTGTTTATGTGTGTTTTTTTTTGAATAGCTGAGCCACTCTGTCTTCAGGATATATATTTGTTCTTTAAATTAGGGGCTAGGTATAGGGCTATCAATCCAGTTCCTAAAAAAATATCAAATATCTAAAAGCCAAACTAGTTGAATTGGACATACTATGCATAAAGCTCAAACTGCCATAGAAATATGCGCACTGGACTGAAATCCTCAGGGTTCAAGGAGGAGAAGAAGGCCAAAAATAACTTGGAAGAAGAGAACTATTGAAAGAGAAATACGGTAAATGGGAAAATCTTGGTTGGAGATGAAGAGGTTGGCAGATGATAGATTTAAATGGAGAAATTCCATCATGGACTTATGCTCCAGCTAGAATCGAAAGTAAATGATGATGATGATGATAAACCAAACTAATGAACTCCGGATGCCCTCTATGGTAAATATGGAGATGGTTGGAAAAATGTCAGTTTTTAAGTTTAGGGCTTAAGATGATTCTGCTATAGTTCGCGTGTTGTGAAATGTAGGCCAATATAAGGAAGGAGGAGGTAATATAAATGTCAGAATATAGCTGTGCGTGGTGGTGACAGAAGATTTTTCATCTCTATCGTAACGCACACCACGGATCGAACTTCAGGAATAACGATACAACCACGCATAGCCGTGCCGGTTCGCGATGGGACATTGACCGATCCCAATATTCGCTGGGGCTTGCGGAAGTCAGACGGTTCACCAGCTATGCCTCTAATAATTTTATTTTAACTTCTATTACATATATTTTTACTATAACAGGCTACCTATCCTGATACATTCTTCAAATACCGATAACTTTTCTATAGTATTTTTTTTAACAATGCAGATTGCTTTTCAGAAAAGTACAAATATGCTATAGATCGTACATAGACTGGGATCGATGGATTTTCCAGGGCTTACAATTATTGACTGTAACATCCTTTGGAAGATAAACCTGTAGGTCCCGTTTCATAGATTAACAGCAGGTAAAATAAGCCCCAAACCTGAAATAAAATTAGTCGGCTTTGAATTTCAGCTTTTTTTTTACATTAAAGCGTCTATAAATAAGAATGAAATAAAAAGAACCAACAAATGAAAACAATAGACAACTAAAACAAATAAAAACAACAGATACGTACAAATGCAAAATACGTTTGAAACAATGAAACACAAATAATAAAACAATTATACTCCTAGGCCTATTTTTATATCTTGAGTTCTCGTCATGTCCAATCGTTAGAGGCCGGATTATATGCAACGTAACATAAGCTCAAAATATGCATGAAAAATGCTTGAAAGAAGCATAAAAAAGTCAATATATGCAATACCAAATAAAAAATATAATAATTATTACTTTATTAGATTTTTTCTAAATTAACATAATAATTAGTATTTTTATTATCAATTTATTAATATTGATAAATGATATTTATCTGTCAGTATGAGGCAAAAGAACTGTTCAAAAATTAAATTAAATTAAATTAAATTAAATTAAAATATTCAACATTTTGCTACTATTGTACACCGAAACGATCAGGTACTGTTCCAAATGTTCGGTAGTAAGGTTGTGTCTTCGATCACTCGAAATATTTTTATAAACTGAAAAGGACCGTTTTACGTCAACTGAAGCAACTGGGCAGTATTTGAATTTGGGTGTTATTTTGGTACTTATAATTTCTGACAAAACTCGCCCGTACCATTTATAAAACTATTAATTTGACACAAAGGTTCAAAGCTTGGGTTATCGTTCAAAATGTTTTTAAAATTTCCCTTAAGTGTGCTTGGGAATACCTCCGGCTATAAGGAGTTCAGTTGATGGATTTTATCCATAACTCAATAGAATCAATCAACGTCAAACCTTGAGTTTCAAGCTTTTTAATAATTGCAGGTACATGGAAAAAATGAGTGCTAATAACAGCAATGTTCTTTTTTAATACTGGAATCGTTAAATGCTTCTGACAATTGCCAAAGCCTCTGCACTATCGAAATCGTTTACTACACTTTTGATGGCCTTGAAATGTTCACTGTAAAACAACACATATTTTTAAAATGTTGTAAATATAGCGCGAAAATATACAAGATCACTAGTTTTTAGTTAAAATATCAATAACAGGTGAAAAAGGTATACATATGCAAATGCATATGCAACATGCAAATACATATAATCCGGTCTCTACTAATCATGAACAGTGTGCTGTTTCATGAATAATGAATTCCTTCATTAAAATATTTTAAAATAAGTGTCTATACTCTATACAGTTTAACATCATCAGCATCAAGAATTAGACCTTAAGGTCAGTTTCGATCTCATGTTAGAATGGTCTGTCTGTCCATCTTTTACTGGGTCTTCCTACATTTCTTCGTCCAAGTGGTCTTTAGTAAAGAATCTGTTTCGGGATTCTGTTGTTATCCATTCTATTGATGTGGTCCATCCATTCGTCTCTGTGTTGTGCAGTCCTATCTAATGGCTTGAATATGTTTATTTCTATTCGTATATTTTCACTTCATTCCCTGCTATTTCGTTGCTATTGTATAACCAGCAATACTCCTCAAAAAACATAATTTTTTAAGTTTCTATTCTTCGTTTCAGGTTTTTGGTTAGGACTCAGTGTTCCGGTCCATATAGGAGTGTTGGAACCGCCATTGTTTTATAAAATGTTAGAAGTGTCTCCTTTCTAGTTCACTTAAGACTTCGTTTTATGGTGGTACACATATAGGCCTAATTATTTTTATTTATTTTGTTTGCAATTTCTTCACTTTTTCTATATGACACGTTGTATCCGAGACAATTAAAATTGCTCATCTGTTCAATTGTTTTATTCTCTATTTGGATTTTTACTCAGGGTGGCTCATACCCTCGGAAAGATAAAACTTTTATTTTTGGAATATATATTTTCAAGTTGTATGTTTCCCATATTTTACTCAATTTGTAAATTGGTCGTTGTAAGCCATCTTCTGTCTCAGATATCACAACATGATCGTCTGTAAAAAATAAAATATCGTTAATTTTAAAATGTTCAGTTAAAAAACTTGCCAATTCTGTATGCAATTGTCACTGTAATGACTTCCGACCGATTAGCATCCTTCCGACATTATCTAAAGCCCTGGAATATATTGTGCATAAGCAAATGACTGATTATCTCCAAGAAAATCACCTCCTTGATCCTTATCAATCCGGCTTTAGATCTGGTCATAGCACAACCACAGCTTTGCTAAAAATTACCGAAGATATTCGTGAAGCCGTGGACAGACGTCAATTGACTCCTTTAACCTTACTTGACTTCAGCAAAGCTTTTGACACAGTAGACCACGACTTACTTATGATAAAGCTCAAGCACCTACATTTGTCTGACAGCGCTGTATCCTGGTTCGACTCATACCTGCTCGGTCGTCAACAATACGTTTCATTAAACTCTAGATCTTCTTCTTGGCGTAACGTGCCGGCTGGAGTCCCCCAGGGCAGTGTTCTCGGACCTCTTCTTTTCTCAATCTACATAAATGATTTGCCAACTGTACTAAAGCACTGCCGTTATCACCTCTATGCTGATGATCTCCAAATTTACCTACATTCACCTCCTCATTCTCTCTATAACAGCTTGATGAAAATGAATGACGATCTCATATCCATCTTTAACTGGTCTTCAAGTATCGGTCTAAATCTAAATCCTAACAAGTCACAAGTAATTCTAATGGGGCAACAAAGACTGCTTACAACCTTTGACATATCTACACTTCCAAACATTACTATAAATAATATAATTATCCCTTATTCTTCTTCAGTAATAGATATTGGACTACATCTAGACGCAAATTTAACCTGGCAAACACAAGTGAAACACATATGTAAAAAGACTTTCTCCATCTTACATTATCTTAGACGTTTAAAGAATTTTCTCCCAGTTTCGTTAAAACAAATCCTAGTGCAGAATCTTGTGTTACCACACTTCGATTATTGTGACATTATATATAATGATCTAAACTATGCCTTGTCGCAGAGACTGCAGCGTGTTCATAATGCTTGCGTTCGATTCATTTTCAATATCCGGCGTTATGACCATATTTCCGAACACTTTAATAACCTCTCTTGGCTCCGTCTTACTGACAGACGTAAGTTGCACTCTCTTTCGCTACTTTTCAAGCTTCTGAATTCCTACATTCCTACTTACCTGGCGTCCAGATATGAGAAGTTATCCTCCTACCAAATATTGACACTAGGTCACAAGATAGCAGTCTGCTAACAATTCCTCTTCATAGCACTTCCTCCTATTCTACTTCCTTCACAGTAGCCTCCGCCCGCTCCTGGAATCTCCTTCCTCAAGATATCAGGGGTTGCCGCACACTTGGCACCTTTAAGTCACGCTTATACAGTTACCTGTTGTCTAATAATTAATTGTTCTCTATTTATTTAATTTTATGCTATGTCATTAATCTTTTCCTCGTTTTTTATATATCTTGTACATATTATATATTTAATTCGTTAAATTTAGAGTAAATCAAAATACATTATAAATATTAATTGTATTGTATTCATAACTTGTAATCGTTTATATATATATATATATATATTGTAATTTAGATTTAAGACTTTTCTTTTGTATTTTTTTTAAACCTGGTTGAGTGGTAGACAAGGCCTTAAGGCCTTAACTCTGCCAGTTAAAATAAAGCTATTATTATTATTATTATTATTATTATTATTATTATTATTATTATTATTATTATTATTATTATTATTATTATTATTATTATTATTATATATACATATCATCATCATCCTTCACTGATTAGGTCTTCGCCTGTTCCGATCTCACATCTGTTCAGCCCAGGGCTTTCTTGGTCTTCCCACCGATCTTCGTCCTACAGGATCAGTGCCATCTTTGGTATCCTACCCTCTGTCATTCTTTGCAGATGTTCTACGCAATTGTTCCTGTATTCTTCTATTTGTTGAGGAAATGGTTGTACTTTTAGTTCCTCTCTAATATCCTCATTTCTAATACGTTCTTAACTTGTACAACCTTTCACAACCCGTAGGAAGCTCATGTTCGCTGCCTGAATTTTACTTTTTTTCTTTTTCATTCAGGATCCAGGCCTCACTTTCATACATCACCACTGGTAGTGCCATCGTTGAGTAAAATCTTAGCTGCATGCCCTTTCTAACTTTGTTCCTCAGTGTTTGTCTTATTCTTCCATAAATATGTTGAAATTTCTGTCATATATAGGCCTATATATATATATATATATATATATATATATATATATATATGGGGGCACGCCGTAGCGTAGTGGTTAAGGCACTGAGCTACAAGCCGGAGGGTCGAGGGTTCAAGTCCCGTTGGGGTCAGGATTTTTAAACTGACCCAAACCCTCTGGTGGCACTATGGCCCTGGGGTCGACTCAGCCTCTAACGGAAATGAGTACCAGACGCTTGTTCTGGGGTAAAGGCGGCCGTCACGCAGGGCTGACAACCGGGCTGACATAAAGTGCCGATTGTCTAGAAAAAGTGGGAGCCTTAACCTCCTACTACCCCAAGGGCCTCCGGGCCTGTTGTGGGATCACTTTACACTTTATATATATATATAAAAGTCGGCCGCGGTGCACTAGTGGTTATGCTCCTTATCTCTGGTCCCGAAGGTCGCGTGTTGAAACCCGGCCGGTGTCGATGGATTTTTTAGGACGGAAAACTCCAAGGAGCGAGTCCTCCGGGAGGGACTTTAAGCCGTGGGTCCCGAGTCCTCCGGGAGGGACTTTAAGCCGTGGGTCCCGAGTCCTCCGGGAGGGACTTTAAGCCGTGGGTCCCGAGTCTGAAGATTTTCAGGCTCGTAAAAAATCCTTAAGCCTGAATGAAAAGGCCTCTAAGCAAAATTTACCTAATTTTCCCGTCCTAGTACTATCTTGGTTTCCAAGATGTCAGTATGAGGCGGAACGCTGACCACGGACCACTCAAAATGACATCTATACGAAAACAAGTGTAACTAAATTAGTATGGTTCAAATTCTTCACTGTAGGGGGAGAGCGCCTAAATCTCTGTAAAGGGAAAACATAGGCTTACAATAAAATACAATATATATTAAAATGTGATGGCGAAAATGGGCATCCCTGTTTTACTCCGCAGTTTATTATCGTTGTTTTATTGTTTTGTGTTTTATGACCCATTCTAATTAATATTTTATTGCCTACAAATAAACTTTCAATAATTTTAACTAAATGTTGTTGAATTAAAAATGTATCTGTCTAATTCAGAAAAAAAAAAAGGCAGGTTACAGGTAAAAGATTTTTTAGAGGGGTCGATCTTATAATTTGAATTCTAAACGTTAGGAACAATTTCGCTCTATTCCCGCTAATTGATATATAAAGAATGTTGTAATTTTGATTCTCTTGTTGTATTTTGACAAGACGTGTGTGTAGTGTGTGCAATTTGTGGTAAACCGCCCTATGCGATTCATTGTCCGGATGTGTTCCTCACAATTAATTGTGTGTTGAAATTACCTGCCCGTGACGTCACAGGCTATCACGTGATGTGGTGCATTGATCCATGTTCTCAAACTATGAGGAAGTGCATTTTTCCACTAAACCTATCCTTTACACTTGAAACATACTCATGCAAACTTGATTGCAGTGTCAGTAGGAGTTTACTTTCGTGTCTTGATTTTAAATGGATTGAAATGACCGGCAAATATTACTCACAGGCATCTTGCTTCACGCCTCTTCTACGCACCCTTGAATCTATGACACGGGACCCACTGGTTTATTTCCTTCCCTGGTGGAAGCCATTCCCAGATTTTTATAACTTGGAAAAAAAAAAAAAATCCATCTAAGGCGAGTTTGAATTCTCGAACCTCGAATTCAGAGTCGATCTAATATTTATTAGACCACATGGATTCAACTATTATAATAACTAAAAAAAAAAAAAAAGACAACCTAATTTTGATTCCTACAAAAGTCATTCAAGCCAAGGGATACCAACCTCCACACAATACCAAAACTATATTTTGAACTTGAAAAAATACCAAAACACACTACCAAATAATAAAGTATAACTTTATATATGCTATTATTTATGTAATATTAAGTTTAAATATCTATATATATATATATATTTTTAATTCTTTCAGTGGAATTAAGGATTCCAAAATGGCTAAGCAACGAGATCAGAACTTTTGATTATCTATCTATCTATCTTCGGGTTTTTACAGCTGCTGCCGTCTTCCCGTGCCAAACCTCCAAAGCCTACGGTCTTGGGCATCTTCGATGCTTAGCCCTCTAGCTTGCATTACTGTCTTCATGTTTTCCTTCCATGTTAACCTTGGTCTTCCTCTTTTCTTCTTTCTGTTAGGATGCCATTCATATAGTTGCTTCGGCCATCGCTCATCTTCCATTCTTAAAACATGTCCTAACCACTTTAATTCCTTTTCCTCAATTCTTTCAATTATGCTTTCTTCTGCTTCCATTTTGTTTCTAATTTCCTTATTTGTGACACGTTCTAATTTAGACTTTCTGGCACTTCTTCGTAAATAATCCATTTCTAGAGCTATTAGTCTATTCTTGTAGTACTTATTGATTGTCCATACCTCACTTCCGTACATTGCAACAGTTTCCACCAATGTTTTACCAATATATTTTTTGTGTCTTTCCAAATATGCTTATCCCACCATATGGAATTTAATGATGATATTATTTTGCTACTCAATTCAATTCTATGTTTTATGTTCTCTTTGCCTATACCTTCGATGTTATCCATAATCATTCCCAAATATTTAGTTTGTTTCACTTGCTTTATTTGGATTCCATCTTCCAATACTAAGTTTTCTCTTTCATTGCTATTTATTGCCAGATATTCTGTTTTTTGTAAATTTACTGTGAGACCCCATGATTCATATGTGCTTTTCAACCTTTTTATCATGAATTCCATATCAAAATTGTCTTGCGCTAAAACCAGTTGATCATCGGCAAATTGTAATGTCAGCAAAAATCTATTGCCTATTGGGATCCCCATACCTTTGCAGCTTTGTTTCCATTTCGTTAATATAAATTCTACATAAATATTAAATAAAATTGGTGATAGACTGCACCCTTGTTTCAATCCCTTTGAGGTGTTTATAGGATTAGACATTATATTTCCCATTTTAACATAAGCGGAGTTATCTTTATAGGTTTGTTTAATAATTTCTATTAGGTTTCTGTCAATATTGTATTTCTCCAATACTTCCCATAATTTGTTCCTCGGAATTGAGTCATAAGCTTTCTCTAAATCTATCATTGTCAAATGGGTTTCTTCTCCAACTGCAGTCCGTTTTTCAATTAACTGTTGTATTGCAAATATATTGTCAACACATTGCCTTCCTGGTCTGAATCCATTTTGATCTTCTCCTAATTTGTCTTTAACATCTTTTTGTAACTTTGTTTTTAATAGCTTTGTAAATATTCTATATAATGTGTTATTTATACTTAGTCCTCTGTAGTTTTTTGCGTCTCACTTTTGATTATTATAGTAAAATATTATGTAAACTACCTAAACTGGTGGGTCCATTGATGTCATTATTGTAGGTCTACTTGGGGAAACAACAGATGAATTGGTACTACTAACTGACAAATATATTGTGACAATATATGACAACTGACAAATATCACCTGTTATTATTGAAGAGTCCACCGCTGTGGTCTCGAGGTAGCGTGCAGCCTTGTCACGCAGCGGGCCCGGGTTCGATCCCCGGTCGGGGCAGTTTTTCTGGGTGAGGTTTTTATCGGGGTTTTTCCTCACCTGTAAGACAAATGTCAGGAAAACTTTAAGGCCCAAACGGTCCCCGAAATCATATGGCCATCATCACCATCATCATCCTTATCATTATCATCATCATCATCCTTCACCGGTGTGGAAAGCAACGGGAAGCTACCACACCTACACAATTCCCTAGTAAAGCTGCAAGCATAGCATGAAAATGCTATGATTGCAGTGAAGGACCTGCCTTCGGGCAGAATTACTATGGATGGATTATTGAAGAGGAATTTCAATAACATAGTAGTGATTCTAAGTTAAACTAAATTTATAACGACTGCAAAAGTATCGCGTTACTACACGACAGGAACCATCTGAACATTGATACAAACAATACACAGCGTTTTCTTTCAGGTCTATATTAAGGGTTGGAATGTATACCCTGTCACCTCTTAAAGTGATCGTCGACAAAACAAAACCATGTGACCTGCTCTCTTTTCATTGGTTATGGACACCGACGTACGATGTAAAAGTAATAAGTACGCGAAAAAAGTAGTTCCCTTCATTAAATTAAAAACATGTCATCTGAATATACTTGTTATTCTTCGTTAATAAAAGTAATAATATTGAAAACATAGAAAATATTCTAAAATACACCTAATCAATAATTACAACTTAAAATAGTTTATTACACATGGGTGATACATTTGAGTCATGCTTCAGTCGATTTTCATGAAACAAAATGGATGAAAGTATCGAGTCTTCTGTTGCTGTGTCGTCATCTCCCTATCAAAAGTGACAGTGAATGGTGGAAGGATATTGCTTCTACAACGTACGTCGGTGTCCATAACCAATGAAAAGCGAGCAGGTCACATGGTTTTGTTTTGACGAGAATCATTTAGCGGACAGGGTATAGAGTGATAGGTATCCCGGGCGTTTTCATACACACCGGCAAAACCGAAGCCGGTGGCGATATCGTATATAATGTAATCAAATGAGAGCTTTCACACATAGCCCGGTACGGTAAATTTACTGATCCGACAGGTGGCACTGCCAAATGCCGTCGGTGTTGGACTCGACGATTCGGATGCAGTTTGTTTGCAGTTGTTTTTATCGCAATCGGTCCTTCATTGGTTTTCTGTATTTCTGCTACTGCGAAAATGAGTAAATTGTTCAAGTACGATGTTGTGAGGGAGCTCGCTGTAGCGTAGTTGGTTAAGGCAATACGCTACAAACCGCAAGGTCGAGGGTTTGAGTCTTGGTGGGGTCAGGCTTTTTAAACTGACCCAAACCTTCTGTTGGTACTATGGTTCTGGGATCGACTCAGCCTCTAACGGAAGTGAGTACAAGACGCTTGATCCTGGGTTAAAGGCGGCCGTCACGCAGGGCTGACAATCCGGCTGACATCAAATGTGGATTGTCTAGAAAAAGTGGGTCCCTTAATCCCCTACTACTTGAAGATTTCACTTTACCTTTTTTTACACTTATGATGTTGTGACATTGATATAGCTTATGGAAAGTAAACCCTGCATATGGGATAAAACAGCTGAATGTTTATAGATAAAATCGAAAAAGAAACGGGATGGAATGAAGATTTCGAAGATTTCCAACAAAGAGACAAAAAAGAACTACTGAAAATAGGTAATCAAAGGCTCTAACAAACAGTTGGAGGAAGACATTTGGCGTCACTGGCTCCGGTTTTGCCGGGGTGTGTGAAAATATCCCTTGGCCGGCAACGACAATAAGGTCATCACCGGCTCCGATTTTGCCGGTGTGTATGAAAGCGCCCAGGCTATTAGATGACAGATAGGTAATGGTCTCCAGCCGCCAGTAACTGTGCGTGAAGTGTACAATTACAGTCCCTCTATGGCAGCGATGTAAAACACGAGCTCCGTGAGACGGTGCGCTCCGATATGCACCAGGAGCGCTCCGCTGGACAGGTAACGCTACCTGGTGACTTGGTTCAGTTTCACTCGTCAAACGCAATAATGAGCATGGCTACGTTCAGCTTGGAGACTTTGCGAGAATCAAGCCTTCGTATTTTTTTTGGCACAGAATATCTATCCCAATTTTGAAACGGTTAAATTAGCTAATTCGATGAACAAACAAGACAAAAACATTAACATTGCCTTTAAAACTAATAACAAACTCAACAACATCGTATCAAACAAAATTGAAGTAACAAATAAATACGAAAAATAAAGACGTTTATAAACCAAATTACAAAATTACGATAAGTTTTACGTCGGTAGAACAACAAAACATTTTAACACAAGATATACTGAACATTAAAAAATATGTATTATTTATTATTATTATTATTATTATTATTGTGTTATTATTATTATTATTATTGTTTGAATCTCCAAATATTTTGAAACCCTATTTCGCCACAAAGGCATGTTAGGGTTGTAGCTTTATTATAACAATATTATACTATACATTGTAAAACAGAAATATTATCTTGTAGTTTTGAATGAGTGTTATGAATTACATAAATCGTCTATAAGTGTCTTAGAAAATACTACATATTGTTATGAAGTTCATAAAATGTTTATAATAATTTTGGTTCTTAAAAATCACTTCACACATTGAGGCAGAAGCCTCATCATCATTTAAAAGTAAGTTTAACCAGAATCGTTGTCTTTCGAATATAGGACAATCAAATAAAACATGTTTTACAGATTGTATTGATTCCTGACATTTACAATTATGATCACTGTCTGGGTTAATATTAAATCTCCTAAAATAACTTCCAAATTTTCCATGGCCAGTCATAGATTGTGTTAAAATGAAATTTGGAATTAAATGTTTTATATTTAGCCTATGGTGTACTGTAGGAAAGAAAAGCTCTTTAGTCAAAGCACCATTTGCACTCGGTGTTCAATGTTCATTCCAATCAGTGATGATATAGTCCAACAGTTTCTTTTTAACATAGGATATTGGACACTTTGAAAATGAATAATGAAGCTCAGAAGATGCTGCAGATTTAGCTAGTTGATCAGCACGTTCATTTCCCACAGTTCCCTGGTGCCCTCGTATCCAAGACAGGCACAGGTGTTTTGTGTAATTTTTTGTTATGTTAATTTTTTATGTTAACATAACATACATAATAAAATATTAATAACGAAGAAAAATCAAGTTTTGCCAATCATATACTAGAAACGGGTCATCAGTTCGACAAAATCGATAATACTATGTCAAAATTACACAGAAAGAATAACAACAACAAGATTAGTATCCTAGAAGACATAGAAATTTTAAAAGAAGTTGAGAATAAAGACTTGCTCAAAAAGAACACGCCCGCAGACCTGAACCCGTTGTACAACTTATACTACAACAACATTAGTATTGTAGCCTCACTATTATGGTTGTCCGGCGGCTCGCTTTGTTTCCCCGCAGTTGGTATAAATAATTAAATACAAAGGTTCCGACTACCGACAGTATAATAATTCCGAATGTTAATCATCGTCAAGGATTGTCGCACCACCCGCTTTTATATAAACGGACAACCATCATAGTGAGGCGATAATACCAGTAGAAATGCAGAAGATAAAATATTGTTTTGAAAGGCCATCATATTTTTAAACTACTTTACGAAGTTTTGAAACAGAACTTTATTTTAGATGAGGACGACTGGTTTATCAGGTACTACGTTTATAATTTAACATTAAATTAGTAAATGAGAGCAATAGACGAATAAATATTATGGTATTTAGACGATCTTTTAAAATAGGTATGATATTTGATCCCACAATCCGTTTTGAAACTCATAGTAGCCAACCTGAGGACGTTGATTCTGAAAAGAATGTCATATATGAGCCAACAGTTGATTATAACAAAGATAAATACAAATTAGATAGTATAACTCTCAGAGGATTGATGATTGGGACAAGAGGTACTATACCAGGATTCTTAGCTAAAGTTTTGGAATTTTTTTTATTTGGACATAGTGTATCTTTCTAAAATTGTCTTCGCTGCCATTAGAAGAACAATTTCAATTTTAAGAAACCATGTTTACAAAATTTCTACTTTATAGAATATACTTCAATTAAATACATAAAAATATTAAAGAATCTTCCATGCATGTCTTTCATTCCCCATTTGTGCCACATGTCCTACCCATTGAAGTCTACGAGTCTTAACTATTCTTATTATATCTGGCATCCTATAAAGACTATGTAGTTCACTGTTATGTAGTCTTCTCCATCCACTTGTCTGTTCATCTCTCTTTGGTCCAAAATTTTTCCTAATAACTTTATATATATATATATATATATATATATATATATATATATATATATATATATACCTGGGATAAATCAGCTTAGCTCCCTTATAATTGAAGTATACGAAACACAAAGTGTCCTCCATACTCTAGAGATGCTGCTCAATTAGCATTGACATCATACACATCTTCTGCGCTGTTTCTATTACTGATTTTTTAAAATAAAATCATGATCGGAATTACCTCCATGATCGGAATTACCCCACTTTACCCCTATTTCGGCATAAGGCTTGATGGTAAAGAGAAAAGGTAGGCACGCACAAGGTATGCCGTACATGTGTTGAAGGACTGAAACTGTAGACAAATGATGCGAAAAAAAGTGTTGTTTTTACAATCCTAATGGTTTGGAGGGAACCACAAAATCATGTTAAAAATTGTTATATTTGTATGGTTAACTTTCAAGGTTATAACGCAAAAAGTAAAAAAAAGGATATTCAATATCCGAACATTTCTACGGCCTTACGGTCAGTCACGTATAGCGCATCTCCCTATCCCAGTACCATCTCCCTTTCTTGGAAGGTGTGTCACAGGAGAGCAGTTAAGTAAACGAATGTGGTAATTCTGATTATTTCTAGCTTGAAGAAGATTCTATACCAAAATTATTCAGTAAAAATGAACTTGATGAATTAACTCATGACTTGAATCTGACAAAAAATGCTGCCCAATTGCTGGCTCAAGACTGAAAACAAAAAAAAATCTTCTACTACCCGGAACACTCTGTAACAAAAATCTTTTATTTGTTCTTAAAAATTACTTTAAAATTACTTATAACTCGTAAAATTGCCCTACCAGAAAAAAATAACCTAAATTGCATTGTTATTATTATTATTATTATTATTATTATTATTATTATTATTATTATTATTATTATTATTATATATTATTATTATTATATAAACGAAAGAAATTGCACTAAAGTAGAAGTGTGTATAAGGATATTGATTTTGTTATTTATTTTGATCTTCGTGAACAATAAAATAGGGCTTATCCCCTGTTGTGTAGATCCCACATACAGATAAGTGACATGCTTTGCGAAGGGAGAGGAAAGAAAACAGAAGTGGTAATGTTGTTATATGGCTGGGTTTTCAAAATGGGCTCTATTATTCCTTAATGACAAAAGAGGGTATTGAAAATAATTGGAATGCGCTGTCATTCGTACGTTGATATAAGTTAGATTAACGTTTCTCAACCTATGGTCCTGGCCCACTGGTGGATGGGATTATATAATTTATTCTCAATAATATAGAAAAATAACATAAGTAACATATATATATATATATATATATATATATATATATTTCTTTCTTATATTGTTCTTATTTTCTGAATACACTCTTCCAAGGCGTACATGAGTACAAAGAATTCATCATCATTTCAGCATATGTTTAAAATAACTTTCCATATTATCCTATATTAGCGTGCTGCCTTGTCACGCAGCTGGTCCGGATTCGATTCCCGGTCGCAACAGGCTCCTGGGCGAGGTTTTTTCAGGGTTTTTCCTCACCTGTAAGACAAATGTCAGAAAGCCTAGGGCCCAGCGGTCCCCGAAAATCATCCGGCCATCATCATCATCATTATCATCATCATCCTTCACCGGTGTGGAAAGTAACGGGAAGCTACCACACCTATAATTCCCTAGTAAAGCCGCAAAACATGCATGAAAATGCTATGATTGCAGTGAAAGACCTGCCCTCGGGCAGAATTACTATGAATAGATATCCTATATTATTTTAACCTGATTCCGCCGCTGTGGCATGATCGGTTGAGTTCTTACCTTTCATTCCGTCGGCCCGGATTCGATTAAGGAATATTAATCAAATCTTCATCTTAGGCCTGGGTGGTGTGAGTGTGCCTTTTCTTATGATATCCTGTATTATTTTAGTTGATGGTCCTGGCTTCATGCTAACTGAAGTTCCGGGAAGACTCGCTACATTGTATCCTCGGCCCGGGTTCGATTAAGGGATATTAATCAAATCTTCATCTTAGATCTGAGTGTGTGTGTGTGTGTGTGTGTGTGTGCGTGCGCGCGCGCGCGCGCGCCTTATCCTATGTTATTCTGTGTTATTTTAGGTGATGGTCCTGACTTCATGCCAACTAAAGTTTCGGGAAGGCTCGCTACGTTGTATCTGTCTGTTGTGGTTTTTAGTAATTTCTTCTTAATTACAGGCGACCCATCCAGTATATTAGTATGTTTCAATATTCATTTAAGTCCTACAGAAGTAGGAAGGCAAAATAATAACAAAGAAGGAAAAATGAAAGAAACAAATAATTTGGATGTTTACTTGATGGGCGGAGTATTATATTATTTACAGTGGATGGTACGAACTTCAAAATGACAATAAATTGTTCATGGGCTAAAATAGCCATGATAAACATATTCGATATTGTAGGCTATATTATTTCGTTTTCGCTTATTATTTCGGCTACTTCCCCATTGTCCCAGTACCAGAAAGCAGAAAAACAAGTGAGACAAGGCTTTCAATTTTTAATTGAAATGTACTTGGGAAGAAAATCTCTGGTAAAATATAGGCGTAGGTGGGAGAATAATACTAGGATGGATTTTAGGGAACAATATATCGGAGATATTACTGAACTCGGCTGAGGATAGGGATCAGTGGAGCACCCTAGTAAATGCAGCATTAAACTTGCGTGTTCCTTAAGTCATGGAATTATTTAGATGGTGTAGGACATTATCTCCTTAATCTTCATCAAATAGGCTATAGTTCGTGTCTAAGAGTGTAGGCACACAGTTGATTCTCGAAAGTAAGCATTATGTTTAACAATCAACACACCGTCTTGTTAAACGAATCAATGTCACGCAATCTGCGATGTTCAGATCTTGTTTTTTTTCGATTGATTATACTTTAAAAAAGTATTGGCACATAGGGCATAATTGGGTTTTTATATGATTGTCGTGCCCACTTAGGTTCATATACATCGGAAAATATTGCATTTATCCTTCATAATAATTTAGAAAGAAGGATGAGGTTCCAGTCAGTTGTCCATTATCTAAAATATCTAAAAAGCAATATTGACATTTTTAGGCTATTACATTCATAATATTTGAAATGTTTTATGCTACACCAGAAACATGCCACCTAACATTAATTACAAAAAAAAAGAAGAAGAAGAAGACACTGGTAACAGTCCATCTAGTACTGGAGTAGAAGGTTGCTGCCATCGCCATCTTATGAATCTTAATTTCCAAATATGGTATCAAACCATGATCATTTACTTATCACTCCGCTGTTGTCTCGAGGTAGCGTGCTGCCTTGTCACACAGTGGGTCCGGGTTCGATTCCCGGTCGGGACAGGGTCCTAGGTGAGGGTTTTTTTCCGGGTTTTTCCTCACCTATAAGACAAATTTCAGGAAGCTTAGGGCCCAACGATTCCCGAAAATTATCCGGCCATCATCATCATCCTTATCATTATCATCATCATCTTTCACCAGTGTGGAAAGCAACGGAAAGCTATCACACCTATAATTCCCTAGTAAAGCTGCAAAGCATAGCACGAAAATGCTATGATTGCAGTGAAATACTTGCCTCGGGCAGAATTACTATGGATGGATCACTGTGTGTGTTCTAATGCCACCCACTACGCATTTCGTGCTTCGGGTTCCGCGCTGGGTGGATAGATCATGTTAATGTGGTTTATTTTCAATTTGTGCAGCACTTTGGCAGATGGTGTAGTCCTATTTTTGTAGGCCTATAGTTACTAATATTATCTAATCTTAAATTTGATGAATTTGTTGAAATAGTAAAACACATTATAAAAAACAATAAAAAATAATAAATTCGCAGATATGTTTACAATAATCCATCCATCCATAGTAATTCTGCCCGAGGGCAGGTCTTTCACTGCAATCATAGCATTTTCATGCTATGCTTTGCAGCTTTACTAGGGAATTATAGTTGTGGTAGCTTCACGTTGCTTTCCACACCGGTGAAAGATGATGATGATGATGATGATGATAAGGATGATGGCCGGATGATTTTCGGGGACCGTTGGACATTTGTCTTACAGATGAGGAAAAACTCCGAAAAAAACCTCAGCCAGGAGCCTGTCCCGACCGGGAATCGAACCCGGGCCCGCTGCGTGACAAGGCAGCATGCTACCTTAAGACCACAGCGGTGGACTTTCACAATAATAAGAAACGTAATTAAGTTTGGCACGAACTATAACAAGTTTGTAACTTACAGTAATGTTTATTTCATTCCCATGAATGTTCCCAGTCTTTTTATTTGTATCTATAATTAATATAGATTTCACGAAACGAATTACATGTTTGTCAATTTAAGCGCGGTTCGCCGAAATGGATCCCCCTCTCTATTGGTTGTTATGGATAGGATAAGTATTTTACTTAAAGATAAAAAATAAAGTGCTCTCGCAGAGATAAACAAGAGGTTAAGGCTCTCACCTTTGCAGACAATTAGCACGAGATGTTTACTTGTTGTCATTCCTGCGATAAGAGAGTTTTTACTCTCTGAATGTGCGTCAGGTACACATTTATGTTAGAAGCTAAGTCATCCCTAGTGTCATAGTGCCGCCAGAGGGTTTAGGCCAGTTTAAAAGTTCCGACCCCATAGCGAATCGAACTCGCGACCTTTCGGCTTGTAGCATTTTACCTTAACCAACTGCACCTTGGCGTGTCCACATTTTATTCACAAACTCTTTGATAATAAATTATAGGACTGACAAATTTTGCTCAGAGGCCAACTTACGCTTTTTGACTCTTTTTTTTTTTTTCTCAGGGCGTCCGATACGTTGAGACTTAGGTTGGATGTTGCGATGGAAAATATTGAACTAGAAGTCATCCATATCAAGCCAGGATGAATATTTGTTTAAAAAGAGTGTTATTTTCTATGGGAATTTTCCCACCGTTCAAAAATTTCATCAGAAACATGAGCTACTCTCTCTTTTAAAGGTTCTGGAATCGAATCATCTGGACTATCCATGTTTCCCAGTGTTAGAATATACTTCACCAAGTTTTCATTCCAAATTTTCTTAGCAAATTTCACCCATTCTTCATAATATTGCCTCCGGGAAATTCGAACCACGAACTCTGAAAAAAATGCACTCTATCAGCCATAATGCAAAAAAAAAATCTCTAAATTATTTTAAAACTAGAAGGATTGGCGAAACGAATTTTCAAAAGTCCTTGGGAGCTCTTGGGGGTAACTAAGTTTTTCCATCAAAATTACTTGTTAATCACAATATAAATTATTGATATAATCACTACAATAAAGCGATGCAGTTTCATTACTATCTGACACAGCAGAATATTAACCTGCTTCGTTTGTGGATGATTTGCAAACTAATGACCGTGTCATCCAGTGTACACTCGCTTCACATCAGTCTATCGCGTTGAGGAGACTGCAGCTATTACCCTAAGTAAGCTGGGTAAGTGTTTCATTTGCTATTTGTTCCTGACTATACTTGGTTAATATCTACGTCCGTGCGACGCAGCAACAGTGCTGCTGTGACTGGAGGTAAACGTTCCGCTGTGTCGTATAATACAGTTAATTCTCTCAAAACAAGTTTATCAACGGGAGGTATAATACAGAATGATCGAGATAAACCATAAATGCAATAGTACCAAAGTAACGTAACACTTGTTTAAACAAGAATCGCTCACTAACTCTACCACTTGTAAACAAGTAAATACTATTCCCTGACTTTCTAACTAATAACAACAACGTACTCGCCTTGCATGGTAGAGAGGGGTTCGTAGGCTTCCGACTCACGGGTCAGAGGGCCCGCGGAGGATTTTCCACATGCGTCTCCAGTCCTAAGGGTTCGGCTCTCGAGACTTTCGGCAGATAAAAGTCTTGACTGGGCTCCGAGAATGTCTCTACCCTAGCGTGTGTGGGCAGTCCTATCCGAATAGTGGACCAGTGAAGCGATATCAATAATGAAGACAAGAAAGCGATCTAATGAAACCGTCAGCTAGTATAAAGAACTGTGTGTAAATTGTAAACAAGTCATTTTATTAGCAGAAAAATATTTGCGAAGAATCAGTGAAGTTTTGTGAAGCAAATAATGTTTCTATGAACATCTATCGTTTTATTCAACGTAATTCCATCGGAATCCTACGCATTAACCAACTGGCAACATTATGATTCGTCTTCTTCTTCTTCCTCTACGCATGAAAGCTGGCAGCTTGTTGCGTGTTCATTCACTACAGGTCCGGGGTATGGTGACGTCCATTTATGATTTGTTCAAGAATAAAAATCCTCAGAAAATAACTGTCATTCATTTACATTTTAATAGAACGCGTTAGGAGAGGACACGCTTCTAACAAACACATAAATGCAAAACAAATGACAAATAATTTAAGACATGGGTCATGACTAGAGCGAGGAATTATATGAAGAAAACTATATTAAAATATGAAATCATAATAACAAAATATGAAAATTATGAAAATTAGGACACAAAAATATTATGAAGCTACTATTTTTTCAACTTTTTACACATATTTATATACACAAGCCCTGTATAATTTATGGGTATACATACAAGCATACAAATGAGACAAGAAGACCTTTTTGTAGCTCAAGAAATCAAGAGTTTCACTGTATTTCCATTTTAATTAATTTTTCATTACTTCTGACTCAATATAAAATATCATTTAATATAATAAATTTTGGAATTTTAACATTATGAGGTTTTATGATTCTTATCAATAAAATATCATGTTCGTGATTTGAAGCAATTTTAATGGCTCACATTGAAGTATATTGTGTGAGGAATCACGCTAACAAGCCGGAAGGTCGTGGGTTTGAGTCACAATGGGGTCAGGTTTTTAGCTGGACCAAACCTTCTGGCTGCATCATAACCCTAGAGTCTACTCAGCTCTTAATTGAAATGAGTACCAGACACATATTCTTGGGCAAAGGGGCCGTCATGCAGGACTGAGAACCCAGTGGATATCCCTTGGAGATTGTCTAGAAAATGTGGAAGTCTCAACATCCATCTGCCCCAAGCCTGTAGTTTGACACTTGATTTCAATAAATGAATACTGAGTTTATATAAAACGTGATCAATTAATTTATCTAATGATATTTAATTACGAAATCCAAACATAAATAAAAAAAAACAAAACATAGTAACCGATGTAACTTGCTTCCATCGGATATACCACTGACAAAATTTAGAGTAGGTACAGTTTGGATGACTTCTATTTACCTTGCATAAAGATAATGAATTCCAGTACATATAAATGCCACAATAACATTAAATTGGATGAATCAGAACACACGTAGACCAAGTCCTAAACAACTAACTCACTGGCACAATCGAACCCGTAGGTTCATGAACGCACGGACATAAGCTCTCCATACATCCCTATCCTGAGCCAATGTTTTCCAATCATCCCCCTCTATAATCTTTCCCTCAAATCATGGTTAATGTTATTCTCCCACTTCATTCTTGGTCTACCAACTGGGTGTTTTCCCTCTGGTTTTCCTCAAGAAGCTTCCATGCACGTCTTTCATTTCCCCATTCGTGCTACATGCCCTGCCCATCGCAGTAGACCAAGTACTATATGTCATATTTGGAGAAAAAATATGTTAAAATGAATTAATCCACAAATAATTCTAGGGAGTATTTCAAAACTCTCTTTGCAATTACAATTATTTTTAATCCTATACATTACACGTATGAACATAGTGAAATGTAGTTAGAATTATTTTAACATTAGTTTTTCCATGAAATTTGCCTGAACACAGTATATATGCACGTGCTTTGAATAATCAAATTAACAATTCTGTTCATAATACACAGTTAGGAGCTTTTTACATATTTTTTAACGCCTGTCTGTCAGAATTATTTTGTACGATCAAAAAGTATGCTCCACATTATATGATGTTATGGGAGCAATCATGTACTGCACTACATATATGATAGTTGATGTAAGTGAGAATAATACTGGCTTTACCTACAAGAACTTTACAAATTTCATAAACTGTGGAGCAAGACCTTATTTCACAGCACAGTTTCAAGTTTACCAGCAGCAGTCTTACCTACATTTAAATACTGTAATCCATTCATAAAATAAGAACTGTCCTTAGGTAGCAAAAATGAATAGGTTTCTACCTGATAAAGAAGAGTGGGTGGTTATTAGTCTAACATTGTTATTCTACTTATTCATGTTCTTGTCACAGATTAGGAAATCCCTGTTCTTTTTCTGTAGTTTCGGACAAAAGCCTCCACTTGGTCATTCCATCTCTCCTTTTTTCAATTATTTTCTTTTATCAAATCTATTTATCTTGTTCCAGATGGGATACTTAGGAATTTTCGCTGTCTACCATATTACATTG
The DNA here is from genome assembly GCA_030220185.1 of Diploptera punctata. Taxonomy (NCBI): domain Eukaryota; kingdom Metazoa; phylum Arthropoda; class Insecta; order Blattodea; family Blaberidae; genus Diploptera; species Diploptera punctata. Next base: position 2,765,312 of record JASPKZ010000046.1, read on the forward strand.
TCAAAAAATTTCAAAACTGCAGTCACCCCAAAAATGTTTTTAACGAATTAATAGAAATTTTATTTAAAAAAAATTGAAAGTTGAAAAATATGAAGGAATATTAAATGTTTACAGAAATATGAACATTTTGCCAAAATATTATGAAATATGAAAAAATATGAAGGTCTTATTTTATTCTACATATCATAAAATGTAAAGATACTTTGTCTCAGCGCTCTCTGACTAATAGTTTAAAACATGAAATTTCATAAAAATCCTCGCTCTAGTCATGACGTATGTAGTCGCCGGTACCAAAACAATAAACTCCAAGATCGTGCTGCAATACGTACCATTTGACAAAGCTTACATCAAATTACTGTGTGATAATTAAGGATGTTGCTGGAGTAATACCACGTTGAGGGAAGAGATGGGATGAAACCCTAGAGTATTGGTGGGAGTAAATCAGTAAAAAATCATGAACGTAAAGCATTAAAGATTGAAAAAGTATAGGCGCTCAGCTATAAGATGTTTCTATTAAAATATAGGCTACAAATGGAATTTCTTTCTGTGACGCAAACCACCCTTAACAATAAAAAAAATCATTTATTTTGCTCTAAGGTGTTCATGTCTCTAGAGAATTTCCTTGTTCCATTCGGTACCATTCACTTCTCGTCTCCAAAACAAAGCGAGGGAACATTTTCCAGAAATGACATACCCCAACTTCTTGTCAGCAAGCAATAAAATTAATTATATGTCAGCTAAATAAAGGGAAAGGAAACTCAAATTAGCTATGTTTTGATCAGTGTTGAAGCTGTTTCCTAAGTTTTAAAGATGGCATAAAATTGTTATTGACAATTAATATAATAGCTCAATATACAATAAATCACAAAAGTAGGGTCAAACCAGGTGAACCAACGATTACCATACTCGCATCTGGTTCTGAACTTCGTAAGTTCAAGTCCGGCGGGGACCGATGGACATCTTAAAGGTGCAAAAATGCTGAGTAGCCTATGGTTTTATTTGTCGTAGATTTACGACATGTAAAAGAAAGTCAAGCCCCAAAAAGACATCTCTGAGAAAAAAGTATCAGTTCTTTCATGCCTAAATTTAAATTGAGACGATAATTACCTGTAATGTTAAATAGCATCGTTAAATAAAATGTTAATTAACTAAAATCTGATAAAATATTGCATACATTACATTGGTCTTCAGTTCGAATCCCGTGTAGTCTTTTTTTTATAAACAGACTTTTCAACACAGACTATCTAGAAAATGATAAAACATCTTTTTTTTCTGCGAAAGGCTATTCGTCTTCACATTATATTTAGAATATTACAACGAATATAAAACTGTACACATGAAACAGGGAAAATTCACTAGCAGACAATGGTCGGTTTGCCACCTACTGTACTATGGCCTATAATGTCATTCCTATATTTAATTTAGTAGGCCTGTTAAACTGTTTGAATAAATTGCACAATAGTGCATATACTCATTTAAAATATAACATGATTGCAAAAAGTAAAGAACGCATATAATGTTCCATATCCTGTGATCCCACAACAGGCCTCAGGAGGCCCTTGGGGTAGTAGGAGGTTAAGGCTCCCACTTTTTCTAGACACTCGGCACTTTATGTCAGCCGGGTTGTCAGCCCTGGGTGACGGCCGCCTTTACCCCCAGAACAAGCGTCTGGTACTCATTTCCGTTAGAGGCTGAGTCCACCCCAGGGCCATAGTGCCGCCAGAGGGTTTGGGTCGGTTTAAAAATCCTGACCCCAACGGGACTTGAACCCTCGACCCTCCGCCTTGTAGCTCAGTGCCTTAACCACTACGCTACGGCGTGCCCCCAAAGTAAAGTGATCCCACAACAGACCCGGAGGCCTTGGGGTAGTAGGAGGTTAAGGCTCCCACTTTTTCTAGACACTCGGCACTTTATGTCAGCCGGGTTGTCAGCCCTGCGTGACGGCCGCCTTTACCCCAGAACAAGCGTCTGGTACTCATTTCCGTTAGAGGCTGAGTCGACCCCAGGGCCATAGTGCCGCCAGAGGGTTTGGGTCAGTTTAAAAATCCTGACCCCAACGGGACTTGAACCCTCGACCCTCCGCCTTGTAGCTCAGTGCCTTAACCACTACGCTACGGCGTGCCCCCAAAGTAAAGTGATCCCACAACAGACCCGGAGGCCCTTGGGGTAGTAGGAGGTTAAGGCTCCCACTTTTTCTAGACACTCGGCACTTTATGTCAGCCGGGTTGTCAGCCCTGGGTGACGGCCGCCTTTACCCCCAGAACAAGCGTCTGGTACTCATTTCAGTTAGAGGCTGAGTCCACCCCAGGGCCATAGTGCCGCCAGAGGGTTTGGGTCAGTTTAAAAATCCTGACCCCAACGGGACTTGAACCCTCGACCCTCCGCCTTGTAGCTCAGTGCCTTAACCACTACGCTACGACGTGCCCCCAAAGTAAAGTGATCCCACAACAGACCCGGAGGCCCTTGGGGTAGTAGGAGGTTAAGGCTCCCACTTTTTCTAGACACTCGGCACTTTATGTCAGCCGGGTTGTCAGCCCTGGGTGACGGCCGCCTTTACCCCCAGAACAAGCGTCTGGTACTCATTTCAGTTAGAGGCTGAGTCCACCCCAGGGCCATAGTGCCGCCAGAGGGTTTGGGTCAGTTTAAAAATCCTGACCCCAACGGGACTTGAACCCTCGACCCTCCGCCTTGTAGCTCAGTGCCTTAACCACTACGCTACGGCGTGCCCCCAAAGTAAAGTGATCCCACAACAGACCCGGAGGCCCTTGGGGTAGTAGGAGGTTAAGGCTCCCACTTTTTCTAGACACTCGGCACTTTATGTCAGCCGGGTTGTCAGCCCTGGGTGACGGCCGCCTTTACCCCCAGAACAAGCGTCTGGTACTCATTTCCGTTAGAGGCTGAGTCGACCCCAGGGCCATAGTGCCGCCAGAGGGTTTGGGTCAGTTTAAAAATCCTGACCCCAACGGGACTTGAACCCTCGACCCTCCGCATTGTAGCTCAGTGCCTTAACCACTACGCTACGGCGTGCGCCGTTCCATATCCTGTTCTCGTAAATACTAGTATTACATACACGTGCTCGAAATGATGTTGCGACATCTCTCAGAATATACATTAACAACATAATTTAGAACGTTGTTGCTTTCGTCATAACTTCTGATATTGCCGGACAAGGAAGCTCTACGCTTGTAGTTCGTAGGACTCATTTCTGAATGGTCTTTCCGCTGCCGCAGGGGGAAAGAGCTTGGTGTTGCAGCGACTACGGCAAGAAGGTGGGTTAGTCGGTTTCACCTAGGCGGAGAAGTAAAAGTAAGAAATCGCGTAATTCCTGGAAGGCCACGAATTTCTTCCCGGAGAGAGGACGAGAGTTTAATTAGGGAAGAATTAATAATCAGGTCCAACTTTCCGGGCTCCGCAGCAATTTTTAGGAGACGCCTGAATAGACATGGTATAAGATCCCGTCGAGCTGCCGGGAAGGTTTGGTTGGATGATAATAATCAGATCGTGGATCGTCAAGCCTTCTCTTCTACTCGTTTGGAAATCTTAAGGCCCAAATAGACCCTGAACATCATCTGCCCATCATAATAAGCTATATTAAAGAGGGGGGGGAGTGAATCAAAACGAACAAAGATAACCATTTCATAAGATTATATTTCTTTTTGGCAACTTTATCTTCTTATTTTGATTGTTGTCTATATTATGTATTATTTTTCTTCTTAATCGATTTTCATGTTTGTTTGTTTGTTTAAATGGGTAGCATAATTGTAATTTAGAAGTGCCAATGCTCATCAAAATAATTTATGTTAATTAACATGTTTTGCAGCAAATTAAAGGCATTTATAATTTTCATCTTGAAGAAATGGGCTCACTTGCCCCACTAAAACTCCATGGTGTGGCAGTCTAGAAGACCCTTGGCCCACCAGCCGGCTGTTGGCCTCACATCCAGATGTGACAATCATGGAGGTAGACAATTAATCAGCCAGTGGAGGGTAAACATGTGGTCAGCATATTGGGTCCCCAGTCATTACAGCTGGTTTTCTCAGCTTGGAGCCATTATTTATTGTAGCTACCCAAATTCCTCATGATGCTGGGGTGGGCACTGGTCCCATACTGGTTGAAATTCCATGAGACATTTTTTTTTTCCCCATAGAGACTCAAACCAGCACAAGTCCCGTAGCTCTGCGCCAAAACATCTTGCCTCACCGTCTCAGCTGCAGCACGGGACCTCGTTTGCTCCACTATATTTTTTTAATACAAAATGTAAAATGCATAGACACTTCTGATCATTTGATTTAGTTCACCAAATCTGAACTTGTAATTTGTTACTTTTCCAGTATTTTAAACATTAAATTTTACCATCTAAGAGAACAATAGTCTTAATGTGCCCCACCCTCCCCTATATTCACTTTGTTTAATATGAATGTATGACTAAATGATGTATCTTGTCTTAAATGTTTAAGTCATCTTAGAGGTGGTTCTGGCATTGAATGGTCATTTGTCCGGGAAAACCTTTCATATCCTTGTGTGGTAAAAAATTATGTATGGTATATGAAATCCAGAATTAAAAATCCTCTCCAGCCAGTTGATGGGTGTTAAGGGCATAAAAATCCTTGAATCCCAGCCATAGTGATTGATTTTAAGGGCATAACATTCCTGAGTGAAGCCTCCTTCAGAGGGCAAGTAAAGCCATATTTATGACACGTAAAAGAATCTTAAGTCTTAGCCAAGTGATCTAAGGTATCATGCTTTGATACAGAGCTACGAATCATGAACATGTTCGAGTACCCATGGGGAAGAAATTTTCTCATGGTACTTTGGCCAGTATGGGGCCGATGCCCACTTGCGCAGCTACAATAAATAATGGCTCCAGGTTAAGATAATCAGTTATAATGCTGACCACATGTCATTCCAAAACTGGCTGTATGATCATTAGATGGAGCATTCTTGTTCCCGAACACATTAGGAAAGTTATTGGTTATGATTGTCTAGAAGGCTGAACTTCGAACTCTTGATGTTGGAAGCTTGCTTCATGGAGCAATGAAAGGTATAATTCAGTACATAATAATAATGGATGATAACTACCATGTGCGAGTCTGTTACTAAATTGCCAGTATTATACTATGTGTACACATTTTGCAGTGCTATCTACCTGTACATCTTTTTTATGTCAGAGGAAGAACTATCCAATCAGATGTTCGTTCGGGAACTAAAATGCTCCCTCTGATGATTATCAATCTCTTTAATTGACACATTTGGATGTGAGGTCAGTAGCTGGCTTGTAGGTCATGATGTAGGACTGATGTGCCATGAGTTTAGTTTACAAGAAGATCAAACCTGAAAGAAGAGGTCAGATTTAACTTGAGTTGTTGATGGCATTATTTAAAGAGCATTGTTAAATAATAACATAACTAATAAAAAGGTAAGTCTGTTTCATCTTACCTCATAAATTGATTTATGAGGTAAGATTTATTAAGAAGAACCTCATAATGTTACTTCTTATTGTAATTTATTAACTAACATTATTCTCAATCAAATTTAATATGGATGTCATATCATTGGAAGATTCATTTTGGCACAAATTCAAAATCATTCCTTCATTATTGATTATGTAATTTCCTTGTTTTTAGATATTTACGTGGAAGATGACTGGCCACTTAGACGCTCTTATCGTCTGGAGGATTTTTTATGGTCAGGATCTGGAGATGGACAAGACGGAAATGATCATGATCCAGGAGGGGGAAAATCAGGTTCTTCATGGCGAACTACCACCATTGTCCACACCACAACCATCCTCACCACTGTGTTTCCAACTCCATTATACACAACGACTTATGTACAAGAACATTCTCAGCACACTCCCTTACCCTGCTCTTCTTCAGGATTGTGTATCTCAGAGGTGAGTCCATCTTGGTCTGGACCATCTCAATATGTGCCATCAGAATCCATTGAGCCAACACCTACACTTGTTCAGCCATCCCCAACAGTTCGGCCAACATGGAGCCCACCAGCACAAAATCAAAATTCAACCAGAAGTCTTCCAGATCAGAAGTTCTGGTTGATAACAGTGATTGAGGTAGACCCTCAGTCATTACCTTCAGTCAACACACTGGAAGAAAAGTTGGCTAAACTCTACATGAAAGCATTCTATTTGTAAGTTCACTATTTAATTTTTTTAATCATTGCTTAATTCTAAAGTTGACTTCAGTTGTCATAGCATAGCATGTCTGCTTCAAGACCTTATGTTCATGGTTCATTTCTAAGGTAAATATAATTTTATTCTTTAAGCTAAGTTAACAAATTTAAATGCCTGAACAAATGACAACGATCCTTATTGTATAGAAAACTGTAGTAATAAAAATATATCCAATATTAATACCAGTCATGCTAGTATCTCATTATTTGACTAAACTGCAAGATGCTGAAGATGATTGGGATCCAATCGAACCATTTTGAAGAACAAATCAACATTAATATTGAGATAAGATAAACAGACTCAAAATAATATAATTAAAAAACCTCAAAATATTACTTTCTAAAATAAAACATTAAGAATTGTCCATATTCTGGCAGGGTCTGAGTATGTGTTGCATTCTGTTAATATACCCAAACCAGCTTAATCTCTGTGCTTTTATGTTACTCTTGTTCTCTATGGATCTTAGGGAACTGGTTATTGGAGATATGAACTGGATCCAGTTGGCTGAAGTAGGAACCACTAGAGGGCATGAGCTAATATAGCACTTATCCTACATGTTGGATAAAGTGATATTGCAACAATTATTTGAATAACTACTGTAAAGATGTGATTTGGTAGTGGCGATGGAGATGATAAGGAGACCAAATATTGTAATCAGTGTTAAAGAGAAAAAATTATAGCAATAGCTTTAGCTTCTTAATTTTAATTTAATGAATAATGCTATAGTTGTGTGGAATCCCATTCAATGTGAATTTGTGAATGACAGTTTATTGCATTGAATGTGGGATCAAGAGAGTATGGTAAAAGGAGAATTTGTGCTTGGATGGAAAAGAAACCTGAATTAGCTCAGTTTTCTAGAGCATCAGCATGTAAAGCTGAAGGTTTGGGGTTCAATTCCCAGTTCAGGCATAAATTTTTCTCTTTACCATCGATTACAATAGTTTATTGTGTACATTAATGTACATATTTTAATTATAGTAGTAGTTTTAGCTTCTTAACATTTATTTAATGAGACCAAATGTATTTATGATGAAAGTTAAAAATTAAATTGTACCTGTTGGTAGGTGCCGTCGTCCTCAACTTTGTTAAAATATTGTATATAAAATTAACTGGAGCGCTTTCGGAAGTTATCTTCCATCTTCTGCAGGTCGAGTTTCCGCTAGTTGTTGTTGTTGTGTATGGTGATGTATACTCCAGCTGTTTGTAGCAGCAACTGACTTGTTTTGATGATCTCATATAATGGGTTTGACTGGGGTGCGTTCTCATTAAGAAGTGAGGTGTTGTTTGTTTCCTTTACAATTTCAAGGTCTTCAAATATATTTATCCTAGCTGGAATGTTTTCTCAGTGGATTATCGTGAGAGTATTTTCAATTGTGTTCATTCGATGACCTGCGTTAATGAGATGTTTAGCATAGCTTGATTTATCACCCATGTGTATGAAATCTTTTAGGTGTTCTTTATATCTTGTATTGAAATTTCTGCTTGTCCTGCCAATATAAAATGTATTACAATCTTTACATGTTTGTTTGTAGACTCCCTTGATATGAATTTTACTAGTATTGATCAAATGTATTTATACAAGTAATGAATTTGCTACATATCTATGAGGTCTCTGATAATGATTCTTTGTCACATATGCTCTCCCCATGATTGACACCCATAATATTGGTATGTATGATGTTTCAGACAACAACAACGCCACTTGGGAATTGGTAATTCTACTTCTTCTGTAGAACAAATGAGAGCCAGAAAAACTCGTGAACACAAGGTACCAGAAGCTGTTAATGTATATGTACACAACAAGACTTCGATAGCTGATGACAAGTTGGAGTTGTTGTACACAGTTCATGTCTCAGGGAAGCCTGTATTGGCTTACACAGCTGCTGAAGATATGAAACTTGTTTCTAACAAGTATTTTTCTGACACTCTTGGTTATAACATCATCACTAAAGCTAAACGTAAGTATTACAACTTTATGTAACAAATAGTAATGCTTTGGATTGATAATGCATAAAATACTGACTCTGTTTTCCTTTTTAAGTTCTTCCTTACTCTATTAGAGATTTAAAAATAAATTGAAGGCTTATTTATTACACAAATAAAAATATAAAGTGATCCTATTTACAGACCATAGGAGGCCCACAGGATAGTAGGAGGTTAAAGCTACCAGCTTTCTAAACAATCAATATGTGATGTCATCCTGATAGATGACCCTTCATAACAGGTATCTTCATTCCCAGAACATACATATGGTACTCATTTTCATTAGAGACTGAATTAATTCCAGGGCCATGATGCTGCCAGAAGGTTTAGCCCAGTTTGAAAATCCTAACCCCAAGAGAATTGAATTTGACACCTTCTAGCTTGTAATGTATTGCCTTAAACTATGCTATGGCATGCATCATTCATTACATATCTATCTATCTATAATGGCGTAGCTCATTTTTTAGCCATAGCCTCTTCTTTATAAGGAGTTACTAGACCAAGTTAATTTTTAGTTACCTTATTTGCTTGTAGATGTCATGGATGGCATGTGGTCAACACACCGACCCAATGAGACATCTAACAGGTAACTAAGGTATTACTAGGACATTGATGTCAGTAAATTTTATTCATTACATAACTATCTTGTTAAATAAATACTTCATAGTTAAATATGGGAAATAACATTATGAGGTTCTTAATTCGTAAATTAATGAGTCATTTTTTACATCTTACATCATATGTTATGTTTCTTTAAACACGGGAACTAGTTTTCTTCAGTCATGACTGAAGATGAACGAAAAAATTGTTTGAAACCAATGGTCTCAAAGAAATCTGAAATTGTATGAGGTGAGTTATTAAAATATGTTCTCCACTCAATATTAATGATATAACCTCATATGTTTACTTCCCAACATTAATTTAATTATAGGATTGATAAATGTTGCTCAGATGCCTATTTTTCAGGTGTCAGGTTCTTTTATATGATGTAAATTAATGCATGGAATCCATAGCTTCACTTCTCTTCTGAAGTAGCCCATATACAGGAGTGTTACACTTGTAAATTAAATTTGTTATTGTCCAACAGGGAAGAGATCTCTGGGCCACCCAAGGAAATGCTCAATACAAAATTTGTCAGTGAGATCGTAACAGGCATATAGGCCTAAGACTTGGTTGGATGAAGAACAATTAAATTTTCCTTAATATATTTCAGAGGCCTTTGCTCTATTAGTTGAGAGTGGAGACATGTTTTTTCTGAAACATATCTAAGAAAAATTTAATTTTTCTCGAATGTAGTTAAGAATTGAGAAGAATATATTTCTAATTCACTCTCTTTCATAATAGATTATTTTTATTTTTATGGGGTAATGCTGATATTATAGAAGCTTCAATTTATTTAAATTTTAAAATTTTAAATAAAATTGTTTCCACCTCACCTCATATCCTGTCTCCTAATTAAACCAGTTTCGATCTTGATGGTTACATCTTCAGTAGTTACAATACCAATGTTCTGTCGTCCAGGAGCACTGTTTTTTACTCCATCTGTTGGTGGACCGATGAATCTCCCTAATTCATACTACCTTCATTTCAATCCTTACAGGGTTAACCTCCCAATCATTCTGATTTTCATATATCTTATTCTTAATTTTCTTAGGAGGTATACTCGTATTATTTATCTATGTCAATCAAGTCAACTTGCCCAGGAATTTCAAAATTAATTAATTTTTGTAATGCACCAATACACACAAATAAGAATGAGATGCACAAAGAAATTAAACATAGGCTCAATTCTAGAAATGCGTGCTATTATGCAATACAGAGACTTTTGATGTCCCAACTCCCTTCAAAAAAAGTTAAACTGAAAATATATAAAACTATTATTCTACCAGTTATATTATATGGGTGCGAAACATGGATTCTTACTTTATGGGAGGAAAGGAGATGTTGAGTATTTGAGAATAAAGTTCTTAGGAAAATTTTTGGACCAAAGAGAGATGAACAGACAGGTGAATGGAGAAGACTTCATAACGGTGAATTGCATGGTCTTTATAGGAAGTCAGATATAATAAGAACAGTTAAGTCTCGTAGACTGCGATGGGCAGGACATGTAGCACATATGGGGAATGAAAGACGTGCATGGAAGCTTCTTGTAGGAAAACCAGAGGGAAAACGCACAGTTGGTAGACCAAAAATGAGGTGGGAGAATAACATAAACTATGATTTGAGAAGTAGATTATAAAGGGAATGATTGGAAAGCATTAGCTCAGGATAGGGATGTATGGAGAGCTTATGACTGTGCGGTCATGAACCTACGGGTTCGATAGTGCTAGTGAGTAAGTAAATAATGTACCAATACAAGTAAAATGCAAATTTCCATTTAATTTCCGTTCATTAATAATATGCAAAAATATTAAATCCATTATAATATGAAATACAGGCTGATTCAGAATCTCTCCAAGAAAAATGTCTCACAGGGAGGACAATTTTTGTATCAGTCATCTATGTCCTCTTACATTTTGCCCAGGAGTTGCTGGTGTATATCTTTTTTTTTTACAACCATGTTTAAACACAGTAATATACTTTGAGAGTATATCAGCACATATTACCAGTCATTACAGAGAATGTACTCCTTACAACATGAAAATAAATGTGATTCCAACATGATGGAGGCCCACTACACTTCAACATTGCTGTAAAAACACATCTCAATTATAGCTACAGGGAGAAGTGGATAGGGAGAGGAGTAACTGTTGTATTTCCAGCCTGATTCCCCTTGGTTTGTTTCTATGGGGCTTACAAAGAGTATCTCATATGCCACCCCAGTTGACACCAGAGAGGAATTGATCAAGTATTCATGCTACTTTTATTCCCTTTTGCCAGAGTGAAATGGTGAATGGTATGTCGGTCATAAATATATTGATCCTCAAAGTGGACTATCTGTTTAGCTTCTTTGAAATATTTGAACTTGCTCATGTAATTTAGTATTTCTGTAAACAATCACACAACTCCTAAGCGATGCATTAGCCAACATGGGTTATAAGAAGAGAATGATCTTCTGATATCCATCATTCCTGAAATTTTGTCACATAGTTCCTGAATCATCTTGTTGTAGGCAGAGCTGTTGTCAAGTTTATGTATGTTGTTTTTATAGCTTATTTAGATGATCCCATGCCATCGGATGCAAGGAGAAGACAGGGACATTCTCGAGATGCATGGCTGCTGATAGGAGCTGCTATAGCTGCTGTTTGTTTGCTGCTTCTGATAATTGTACTAATTGCTCTTGGATTGAGCAAAAGAAAGCGTAATAAGAGACGAGTTATTGCAACCACCAGACAAAGTAACATTCAGAGGGAATTTGAGAGGGAAGGAGGTTCAACTAATCTAGCATTTCAAGATGAAACTGACACAAAGGTAAGTGAGGTATTAACTCATCCAGGAGATGAAAACTAGCTTTGTACCATTGAATAAAATCAACTTGGTGAAGAACCTTTTGTTAATTTTATTTTCATTTATTTTTTAGTTAGGAATTTTGATTAAATATTACATTGGAGCATTAATAATCCAAAACTTAATATCCAAACTCTTATTTTTTGCTATTTGAATAATTTTTTAATTTAATTTTAGTTTCAAATGTAGGTCAATATTTATTTTGATTTTTATATAAATTTATACTTATGCTGAATGATAAATTAATTCTTGAGGAGAACATTTTTTTGCCCAAACTGGAATTTGAACCCTAGATCCCTTTATTCTACATACTAGCACATTGACCAGTATGTTATCCGCTCTTCACACTTTAGATGAAACTATTTCTCTCTCTTAAAGAATCCCATGTGGACACAGCAGTAAACATTTGTCCACAAAGCCATCTCGCTACTTCTTATTCAAAAAGATTTTAATAGGATTTAACATTTCTATTATAAATATAATGCTAATATTGCAATGTTTTTATATAAATTTATACACTCATATTGTTAAAATTGGACGTGTTCCACCAACGGTCTTAAGATGGAATAAAAGGGAATTCTTTGGAGATCTAGGTAGCGTTTAAATACATACTTACTTGGAGTTCTGCAAAGCTAAAAATATTGAGATTTCTTATGAAAGGGTAGCCAAATTCTACATAAATAAATAAATAAATTTATACAATTAAATTTGAAGAAAAAAATGTTTGCCCAGACCGAGACTCGAACCCGGGACCTTTGGTTTTCCGTACCAAATGCTGTACCAACTAAGCTACGGGGTGAATTCCAATCTAGATGAAAATTTTTCTCTTATATACGTTGTAATTCCCGCACACCAAATGCTTGAAGTCTTGGCTTCTATCTATGCAAATGGCAGCTTCTTAGTTAAGAAGACATTTATCGGGAATGTGAACGTGATACAGCATTGAGAATGTCACAAATTCAGTGAAGAAACTCGAGTCTACGAGGGAGTTAAGAAGTATGAGGTGAGTCAAAAACAAAATTGGACCATAAATCACTGTTATTACCAAGGTTTTATGAAGGGAAATCAGATGTACGCACAGGAAAAATCAACGAAGATTTGTATTTTCTACATTGCAGAAGATTTGCAATGAGTCCATTTCAAAGCTTGCTCTATGTTGGAAATAACAAGTTAAAAGCTGATTTAGATTAAAAACATAACCGCTGATTATTTGATCAGAATTTTGAAACATTTGTATTGCTACCTCTTCTAGCTACATTAGTTGCCCATCTCAGTTTGCTAGATTTAATAATGATGACTAGATTAACTGAACAATATAGAGTAAGGAATTTCTTCATGAGGATCTGTCTCCATTCTTCATTCTGATGCCTTATTCACTTTAAAATCCTATTTGTGAAGATTAGGTATTTCTGATTGTCATTTTCCCAAAGATTATCTAATCAAAATTTTGTACGCTACATGACCTGCCCTTCGCAATGCCCTAGATTATTAATGTGAACATTTTTTTTTTGCACTGATTTGAAATAAGAATGTTAAGACACATTTGCAATTAAATTCTTATTACCTGCTAATTATTACATTTTTGTCTTTTTAGGGGCATGGTAGAAGTGGTTCAACAGTGTGGCCACCAGGATCCAAGACATCACCAGGATTTATGCCAGTAGCACCAACGTCATCTGTGACATTCAAGGATGACATTGTGTCAGAGAGGAAGCGCACGGGTTCAAGTACAAGTATAAGCAGTGGAGAGTCTTCTGCAACTTCTTTAGTAAGACGAAGACCAGGAAATGGAAGGAAAGGAACTAGAGCAAAAATAAGAGAGGTGAGGCAACAGGACAGTGACAGAGAGGATGAAGTTCCTACGGTACGAGAATATCCACAACCTCAGCCAAGAAAAAGACAACAAATTCCAGTCAAACAACCTAGACGTGCTGTAAGTATTTTTGTTTTCATTACTTCTTAAGGACTAGGAGCAGCAATCTGTAGTATTAAGATACAAGATACAATTCCACTGCGATATCAGTCGCAATATAAAATTTTAAACATGAAATTTTAAAATTAATACTGTGATGCATTTGTATAGTAGTATTTGAATTGCACGGATGATGTAGGGGATCTCACTTTGTTTACTGGATGGAAAAATCGTTAATAAACACAACAGATGGTCAGGCAAAATTTTCACAATAACTTTATTTGGTTCACATATACTTTCAGTAACACTTGCTACAATATAATTAATTAGAAGAATACATAAGTTTAACAAAACTTTGTATTGACAACTCATTTTTCACATTCAATGGAAAATTGTATAAACAGATTTTGGATTTAGTAATGGGCAATCCACTGTCACCATTTTTGGCTAATTTGTTTATGGGGTATCTAGAATTTCACATCACCAATGCTTATCCATGGATATTTAAATGTTGGTACAGATATGTGGATGTTTTCTCAATAATAAATTCAAAATATACAGAAGATGCATTAAAATTACTTAACCTTCAGGACAAATCTGTAAAATTTACCATGGAATTAGAGAAATATAATCAAATCCCATTTTTGGACTTGAAGATAATTAGGAATGAACATCATCATAATATTGAATTCGATATACAAAGGAAAGATACCCATACAGATAATTACATTAAATCTTTAGGTTTTAATCATATTGCTGATAAACATGCAATATTCAACAGTTTAGTATGCAGATTAACAAACATCCCCTTAAGTGAAGAAAATTTTAAGAAGGAATTCAATCACATTTTAAACATTGCTTTGTCAAATGGTTTTGGAAAGGAGATAATAATAAATAAGTTAAAGAGATTCAAACAACAAAAAAGACTTAAAGAATACACCACCCTCCAACCTGATTCAAATGAAAAGAAACATTTCAAAAAAATTACTTACCATTCTAAAACACACAGAAAATTTAAAAAAATATTTAACATATTTGATATTACATTAGCACCAATTAACAAATTCAGCCTGAATAATCTCCATCCATCCATAGTAATTCTGCCCGAGGGCAGGTCTTTCACTGCAATCATAGCATTTTCATGCTATGCTTTGCAGCTTTATTAGATTAAAAATTAGATCTAGTTTTTATTTTACATAGCTTTGTCTGAGTACGTAGTTTTATTCTAAATTTTTAAATAATTACAGCAATGAGGTTACAAATCCACACTCTCTTTTTTAAATAGGTTCATTTATTGTTTGTAATCTTCTACGTTATTCAGTGTTCTGAATGTATACATAAATTGTCCTTGTTTCTGTGATTTTTATGTTTTTCTCTTATGTTACTCAATTAGATTCTAATGAAACTGTCATATGGTTTGTCAGGTAAATATCAGTTGTTGGTTATTATAAATATGTTTTGAAGAATGTTACAATTCCAGTGGTTTAATGTAAACTAACATGTCGTGAGTTTGTGTGAACAGTGCAGACTTGTTTTGTTATATGTGTGGAGAAGTAACATTTTCTTCCCAAATAAAAAAGCCTGTCACTGTTATTTTGGTTGTAAGATTGAGGACCAGGACAAAAACTTGGGCTCTTCATGTAGTATGCAACACTTGTGCCAGCAATCTAAGAAATTGGATTAATGGGAAAGGGCATTCAATGCCTTTTGCAATGCCCATGATGTGAAGGAAGTCAACCAACCATATAAGTGACTACTAATTTTGTATGGTTTCTCCAATCAAGCAGGGAATCTCTGAGAAGAAAAAGCAGACACTGGTGTATCCTAATATTCCTTCTGCCATTTGTCCAGTACCACACGGGGAAGAACTTCCAATGCCTGAACTGTCAAAAGATTACAACATTGCTTCTGATGAAGAGGAAGAAAGAAGCAGTGGTGGTTTTTCTCAACCCTGTACAACAAGAGATCCAGATTTTCTTACAAATGGGCCATCCATGGAACCACACAAGATAAATCAAAATGAGTTAAATTATCTCATATGAGATTTGTATCTTTCAAAAAGTAAGACTGAGATTTTAGCATCCTAGTTGAAGCAGTGGATTTTGCTGGAGGAGAATGTGAATATTTCACTATACCGGAAAAGGGAACAAAAGTTCACTACTTTTTTCATCATGCAGGAACGTTAATTTTATTAGATCTCTTGCACGTTTCATATTTCCATCTGTTCATTTATATTTCTTGTGCAGGGTGGATTAATTGTAGTATAAAGAGAATAGTGCTCATATGTATCCACGCTAGGTCATATTATTTTGATGGCACTCTTTATATTTTGTTTATATTTATAAGAAGTTGTAGAATCATTTATATCAATGCATAAAATACGTCATGACTAGTTTCTGGAACGAGTATGTATATTTAGCGAGCATTTTGACACTACAAAATGTTCTTGGCTTATAAAAAAACTAGAGCTAAGTATTTTTGTAGATATTGATTTTTTTATCATTTTATGATCAAAGGAATCTAAAAAATACAAAATGGTGACATTTAAACACTTTTGATGAAAATTTGTTGTACAATGTAATTAAATGAATCAGTTTTACATCTCACCTCATATAATTAGGACAAACCCAGGACCGCCTTCAAAAGATTTCATTTTCATTGTTAACTGGCATCTGACTTCCAGTGTAAAATCTGATTCATTTACAGTAATGATTATTATTAAATGAAATCTCATATATTATTTTTGGTCTGGACATCTTACCTCAATATTAATGTTGATTTGTTCTTGGACATGTTTCAAAACAATTCTCTGTTTTATCTTCAGCTTTCCCAGACTGGTTTTATTTATGTTGCATTATGTTGCACCACCTGGATGTCGATGTCAGCTCCATCCTGTGGTTGGCCAAAGAACCTCCAAACAAGGTCACCCTCCATCGGAATATCAAAATTCATAACTCTGTTTCTGTTCTTCTGAATATAAATTTTTTCCCAAATAGTCAGCTCGTTTGTATTTTCTAACTGTTTTAATAATTTAGTGTCTGAATTGATATTATGTTTTTCAGACCAAACATGAGCAGCAACTGCAGATTTTTCAATTTCTCCATTTTTAATATTTCTTATGTGTTCTTTGGTTCTAATTTTTAGGTTTCTTTTTGTTTCCCTATATATATCTTTTCACAACCCATGCATTCAATTTGATATATTCCTGACTTTTTATTTTTATCAGTTTTTTCATTTTTGTTGGTTTTTATTAGTTTATTTAAACTGTAGTTATTTTTTGGTGCTAATTTAATATTAAACTTCTCAAATATATTTTGAAATTTATTATGTACCCAGGGGTGATATGTGAATTTCCTATATTTTTTCATAGGTGGTTCTTCTTTTTCAAGATTACTTCTGTTTATCATTTTTTGTTTTTTATACTTTTCTATCCTTTTATGTACCATTTTTTCATCAAACCCATTTTCTCTTGCTACTTTGATTATGTGTTTTTTCTCATGTTTGAAATCTTCTTCGTTTAAGGGTAAGTTTACCAATCTATGAGTTAAACTATTAAATGCTGCTAATTTATGTCCAATTGGATTGAACCCTGTTGATTTTATAAAATTTTCCGTATGAGTTTCTTTTCTATGAATCCTGAATTCAATTTTTCTTTTTTCTTCGTTTCTGACCAATTTAAGATCCAAAAAAGGTATTTGTAAAAAATATCAAAATTCATAACTCTGTTTCTGTTCTTCTGAATATAAATTTTTTCCCAAATAGTCAGCTCGTTTGTATTTTCTAACTGTTTAACATCAACATTAATATTGAGGTAAGATGTCCAGACCAAAAATAATATAATTAAAATAACCTCAAAATATAACTTCCTAAAATTAAATATTAATATGAAATCTCATAGTTTAAAATTTGTAGGAAGTAACACTATGAGGTATTAACAATTGAATATTAATATAAATAACATCTCATCTCATATGTTGCTTTCTTTTTTACACTGGTTTCGGAGATATTAATACTCCATTGTCAGTTTTTTACTCATCACGATAGTACAATGGCCAAGTAAAAACTGACGATGGAGTATTTATTAATTTCTCCGAAAATGATCTAAAATGAAGACTTAATATGAGATGACATATTTTTTATTAATTAATTAAATAAAAATAAAACATAGTTTTATTTGATTTTCATATTTATTATATAATTCAGTGACAGCTGTTTCGGTACACTGTACCTTCTTCAGACATGTTAACAAATTATAGACATGTTAACATGTCTGAAGAAGGTACAGTGTACCGAAACAGCTGTCACTGAATTATATAATAAATATGAAAATCAAATAAAACTACGTTTTATTTTTATTTAATTAATAAATATGGATTTTCATCAAGTAAACACCAACTCAATTGATTATTTTTATTAATATTCAAACCTCACAGTGTTACTTCCTAAATTCATAAAACATTGACAATATTTGTTTTTTTTTTATAACACCACTTTACGATATTCAGTGAGCTATGAAACTTGGTCTTTTACTTTGTTTCACAACTTTCTTGTCTAGTTGCAGTATTTATGTCAAAGATAACTATTAAGTATTTTGATCATGATTTTACATTTTATTGATATTGAATATATTTTATAACTTATTTTATTATAAATGAATTAAGAGTTTATTGATGTTTTTATTATTAATTTAACATTTCTCAATGAAAGATAAATTAAATTTGAAGAGAAAAATTTTCGCCTAGACCGGGACTCGAACCCGGGACCTTTGGCTTTCCGGGCCAAGTGCTCTACCAACTGAGCTACCGAGGCGAGTTACGATCTAGACGCAAATTTTTCTCTTATATACGTTGTAATTCCCTATCGCCAAATGCTTTGAAACCATTGTTTCTATCTTTGCAAATGGCGGCTTCTTAGTTAAGAAGACATTTATTGGAAATTTAACATTACTTTAAAAGCCAGTAAGGCCTCTAATGATGTTTTTATTATTAATTTAACATTTCTCAATGAAAGATAAATTAAATTTGAAGAGGAAAATTTTCGCCTAGACCGGGACTCGAACCCGGGACCTTTGGCTTTCCGGGCCAAGTGCTCTACCAACTGAGCTACCGAGGCGAGTTACGATCTAGACGCAAATTTTTCTCTTATATACGTTGTAATTCCCTATCGCCAAATGCTTTGAAACCATTGTTTCTATCTTTGCAAATGGCGGCTTCTTAGTTAAGAAGACATTTATTGGAAATTTAACATTACTTTAAAAGCCAGTAAGGCCTCTAATGATGTTTTTATTATTAATTTAACATTTCTCTTCAAATTTAATTTATCTTTCATTGAGAAATGTTAAATTAATAATAAAAACATCATTAGAGGCCTTACTGGCTTTTAAAGTAATGTTAATTTCCAATAAATGTCTTCTTAACTAAGAAGCCGCCATTTGCAAAGATAGAAACAATGGTTTCAAAGCATTTGGCGATAGGGAATTACAACGTATATAAGAGAAAAATTTGCGTCTAGATCGTAACTCGCCTCGGTAGCTCAGTTGGTAGAGCACTTGGCCCGGAAAGCCAAAGGTCCCGGGTTCGAGTCCCGGTCTAGGCGAAAATTTTTCTCTTCAAATTTAATTTATCTTTCATTGAGAAATGTTAAATTAATAATAAAAACATCATTAGAGGCCTTACTGGCTTTTAAAGTAATGTTAAATTTCCAATAAATGTCTTCTTAACTAAGAAGCCGCCATTTGCAAAGATAGAAACAATGGTTTCAAAGCATTTGGCGATAGGGAATTACAACGTATATAAGAGAAAAATTTGCGTCTAGATCGTAACTCGCCTCGGTAGCTCAGTTGGTAGAGCACTTGGCCCGGAAAGCCAAAGGTCCCGGGTTCGAGTCCCGGTCTAGGCGAAAATTTTTCTCTTCAAATTTAAGAGTTTATTTTCTCTCGAAAATTGTAAATAGGTTACCTGAACCAATTGTATATTTAAATTTGTTTTTAAGAATCTTATTATAAAAATGGAGAGAGAGAGAGAATACAGTAAATTATTTATCTATTTGTCTGTATGCTGTAGTATTCTGATGGAGGAGCTGAAACTCCCATATTGAATCCTCAAGAAAGCAGGAAGAATATGGACAGCAATGATGATTTCCCTGGTAAAGACAGATCTTCTGTTAAGCCTCGAGTGGGAACAGCGATTAGTCCAAATTCATTCTTATCAATGCCTTCAATAAAAGCATTTCCAAGGTGAGAAAGTAATGCTGCACTTACTAAAAATTTTCAGTCCTTTGTCAAAAACATACATTGTGTTAAAAAATAAACTTTTGGCATAGATTCTTCATATTAAAGAAAAAAAAGTCTGAAAATGCAATTTTTTTTGTATTATTAGGAAACTTTATAACCTCTAACAACAGGAACCAAGCTTTTCAGACACATGTTAATATAACTTTTTTCTTTCAACTATACATGTGAGATTTCTGCAAGTGACATATTCCAATCTGTTTTTATTACATCCTTTAAATGCTTTATTGCATGGACATACTTGTAACCTCTAATAATACAAAAGCCAAGCTTTTTCAGATCTATGTTGGTATAACTATTCTCTTTTTTTTTTATCTTCACATGTGAAGAAAATATACCTTAAGACAATAATATTAATATTTATAAACTGAGTAAGAGAAATATTTTTTACATGAGACCTTATAAAACTACATGATTTCCATAGGAGTAGTTTCAAAGGCTCTCTCATCCTCAGGCAAAACACCACATAAAGTTTTAAGAGGTGAGATGTAAAAAAAATTCTCTGATTCAATTTCTAAAATTGTAAATTACCTCATAGTGTTACTTCCCATCGTAATTTTAATTAAGATAATATTACTATTTATTTTAAAGTTGAGACCTATAATTACTTATGACAGTGAGGCCTAGGTATTGACTAAGATGGAAGAAAACAATTTTAAAATATTCAAAATGTTTCTCTTTAGTTGTTAACTATAGCATGCAGATCACAAGTCTGAGTATATTAATTTTAATATTACATTTCTTAGGAAATAATTGTTCAGATAAAAAAATATTAATGGCATGGACACATGAAATGACAAGAGGATGGATGGTTATAAAAAAAGTTTTTTAAAGATTCCATTGGGAAGGAGTGGAATAGATAGACCTTAAAATACATGATTATAGAAAGAAATTGAAGAAAAAGGACACCAAGAACTAGAATAGGAAGAAAGAAAATTTTGGAGGAGAAGGATAAGAATATAAACATTGTTTTTAGGAAGATGTATAGTATAAGGTAAACGAATCCCACTAGAGACCTTAGAAGATCTTTGAAGTAGTTGAGAATATTTCCCACCCTTCTAGAACTTTCTACTCCACTGATACTCATTTCCATTAGAGGCTGAGTTAACTGCAGATCGTGGTGTCAACAAAATGTTTAGATCAGTTTAAAAATCCTGACCCCCTCAATTCATGATTTTCCAGTATGTAGTGTATTGTTTTAAGCAACTACGCTATGCCATGCCTCCAAAACTGTATAATAATATAATAATCATTTTGCAGAGGTGCCAACATACCAGAGCCTCTAGCTCGAGTCCTTGAGCCTGTCACTGTGAGACATCTTGACTCAGAAGGAAGAGGTATTATTGTGGAACCCATCAGAAGACTCGCTAGGCATGGAAGTATGGAAGGAGAAGACCCAGGAGTTATTGGTCCTTTAGTTTGGGACTTGCACTGTCACAGAGTACAATGTCAACAACAGCATGAAGGTACCATTTCAGTTTCGTTCCACAGTACTCAGAATTCAAATGCTGATGTAACATCAATATACTAAATTTATTTTTTGAAAAGAAAACCTCTGACTCTGTATGTCGGTGCTCAGCCCACGACACCATTCCAGACAAGGCATAAACACTAATATTTTTTTTACACTTAAACAATTCTCTTTTGTCCAATGGTATACTGCTTAAAAGTAATGTAACATTTTCATGAGTAATGCCACGAGTGATTTCCAATTTATCTAGATAATTTGGAAATCAAGAGTGGCATTTGTTAGGACTATTTAACGAATAAAATTACTAAAAAATAATTATTTGAATATAGTTATCGGTGTTTTAAAATATTTATATAGTTAAAGTAAACGGTGATGTTTGAAAACAAATTAGAAATGTGAGGTTATGTATATTCACTGCAACTCGATCATATTATTTATTGCCAAATAGGATCGCAATATTAGAATGCACTCTAGTGGAGAAATAATGAAACACATCAAACTATTATAATCAACATTATAGGTTAATCATTTATATTTTGAATAAACAACTCGGTAAAATCACTGAATCTATTCATTATTTGCTATATTCAATGTATTTGTTGGAGAAAAATAATGTTCTAACCTGTTCAGAATATTAAAAAAGGAGGAGCTTTCTTTAGCACAAAAGCAGGAGCTGATAAAGAGAAATTGATAAAGAGTGAGGTGAAACATGACTGTCATTGGGGTAAAACAGAATTCATTGAAACGTGATTGGTCATTGACTACCATTTGCGACATGAGTTAAATAGTTTTTAAAAATACTTTGAATAGAAATCGTCTGATGGTGTTGTTAATGCCTTCAGATGAAGAGAATTGTCTAAATGGAAAGAAATGTTGGTATTTGTGCCATGTCTAGAATGGTGTAGGGCTCATGCTGCATTGACGTATAGAGTTGGAGGTCTGCAGTTTGATTCCCAGTTCAGACATTAATTTTTCTTTTGAAAAAATAAATTTTTCCAGGAATGGAACATGTTAGACTAAATATAACATAAAAAATCAATGTACTAATGTTATTCTCAAATTACAGATCTGCTGTATTCAAGAATTTATTTTTTCCCGAAGTTTTTAATTTTTTTGAATTTTCATTTTCTTTCTTGCAGTATGAACAACTGCTCAATCATAAAAAAAAGTATATATTATAAGAATAGTTCAGTTAGATAAACTACTTTCAACGTGACTTTGGAACTGTTTTATTGGTTTAAACTCATTACAATAGAATTTAATCAAAATTAGTTGGAAGAAACACTATGAGGTACATTAATGAATGAGTTGGAGAAAATGCTTTAACATCTCACCTCATAAAGTTGTGTGTCTTCACAATAATAGTTTCAAAAGTATAGTTTTACTTCCATCTTCAGTCAAACTCCAACTATACTTTTGAAACTGGTATCATGAAGACACACAACTTGGAGTTTCACTGAAGATGGAAGTAGAACCATTTCTACTTTTGAAACCGGTATCGTGAAGACATGCAACTTTATGAGGTAAGATGTTAAAGCATTTTCTCCAACTCATTCATTAATCATTACAATAGACTAGTCTATACAGTCTTCTGATACAACCCAACAATCCAATGAATAGCTCTGAGGTTATGTGGGTTTCGTTTACACCGACACTGTTCTTTAGTTGAAAGTAGTATATATCAAATATTATGTATGCACATTGGAGGACTAGAAATCAGGACTGTGGAGGACTGTTTTAATAGAAACATATACTGATTTTGACTTTTTATTTTAAGACATTCAAACATCCTAATTTGCAAAGAACTTTAGCAGATAACATATAGACTTGCTGGGACTTGCATTGATTCAAGTCTCCATGGGAGAAGAAATTTTCTGTTGGAATTATGGCAAGTATGGGACTGGTGCCCACGTAGGAATTTGGGTAGCTACAATGAATAGCAGCTCCAGGTTAAGAAAATCAACCCATACGATGGGTCTGCAGGCAGACTGGACGTACAATTTAAAACCCAGCATATGGGCTCTTGGGCATTTAAAGGTTAAAACTAACTCACTGCCACTATCGAACCCATAGGTTCATGGTCACAAATCATACATCCCTATCCTGAGCTAATGTTTTCAATCATCCTGTGTATATATTGATGTTTTTACTATTGAGTTAACACTTCTCACTGAAGGATAAATTATATTTGAAGAGAAAAATTTTCGCCTAGACCAAGACTCAAACCCGGGACCTTTGGCTCTCCGAGCCAAATTCTCTTCAAACTGAGCTACTGAGGCGTTGTAATTCCCTTGTGCCAAATGCTTTGAAACCTTTGCTTGTATCTTTGTAAATGGCGGCTTCTTAGTTAAGAAGACATTCATTGGGAATTTAACACTACTTTAAATTTAAATTTAATTTTTTTTTCTTCAAATATAATTTATCCTTCAGTGAGAAGTGTTAAATTAATAATAAAAACATTAATAGAAGCCCTACTGGCTTTATAAAGTAGTGTTAAATTCCCAAGAAATAAGAAGCCGCCATTTGCAAAGATAGAAGCAAAGGTTTCAAAGCATTTGGCACGAGGGAATTACAACATATATAAGAGAAAAATTTGCATCTAGATCACAACTTGCCTTGATTGCTCAGTTGGAAGAGCATTTGGCCTGAAAAGCCGAAGGTCCCGGTTTGAGTCTCAGTCTAGGCGAAAATTTTTCTCTTCAAATATAATCCCCTATATAATCTACTTCCCTCAAATCATGGTTAATGTTATTCTCCCACCTCATTCTTTGTCTACCAACTGGGCATTTTCTCTCTGTTTCATACAAGAATCTCCCATGCCCCTCTTCTATTCCCCATTTGTACCACATGTCCTGCCCATTGCAGTCTATGAGACTTAACTGTTCTTATTATATCTGGTTAAAGTAGTAGGAGTCCTGGTCACTCCACTAGGAAGCATAGGGCCTTGATAAAAGCTCGACAACGAACTCTGTTGTTTGCCAATGCAGTAATTTCATTCCAACCCATCCCTGCCTGTTCAGCTTCATCCCTGATGGTATTACTCCATGTTGCCCTTCACTTTCTCAATCCTTGGGGGTTCCATTCAAATGCCATTTTTGTGATGTTATCATTAGGGCTAGGATTTTTATGTAGTAAAATATAAGATTGCAATGCAGTTAGTATATACCATTCAACTGTTTGTGTGTAAAGCCAAGATAAAAGAGAGTCAAAAGTCTTACTTCTCATTATGCTATTCAACTGTTTGTATGTGAAATCAAAACAAAAGACAGTCATAAGTCTAACTTCTCATTATACTACGTTGCAATCTTAACTTTTAGAACATAAAAATCCTAGGCCTAGTTACCATTCTCTCTCCTTAACACATGACCAACCCATTTCGTTTTTCTAAATTTAATTTCTTTACAAATTTAATTTTGATTCGTTCTTCTCCAAAGTTCTTTGTTATAATCTTTGGCACCATATACCCAATACCCAAGTTATTTCTCAGACAACGATTTACAAAGATTTGCAATATTTCTTTCAAATTTGTTTTGTAGCCTTCCAAGTTTCATATCTGGTTAAAGAATTAAATAAATATAATATCATAACATAAAAGACTGAATTCCTACATTATAATTTTAACAACCAATATACTGAACAATTGCATCAGAAATTAAATATAGAGAACATAAGAGATTGACACCACAGTTGGAACTGTAAGCATGTAACAAGATACAAAAATAAATATATTGTTAGGTGAATGTTATCATAAGTAATGTACTGGTATTTATGCAGGTTATATAGATGAAACAGTGGAAGATGTAGTACTAGATGCAGCTCCTGATGAATTGTCTCACCCAGACGCAACAAACAGCAATGTAGGGCGAATGAGACGTCGATTTCATGAATTACTTGATGATGCATTCAGTTTGTTTGGAAGTCGCAGTGGTAGCCCTGGAGCTGAAGAGGACAGCAGTAGTCCACCCACGTTACATCGCGTCCACTCTGCTATTGTAAGGTAACCTGCTTTATAAGTAATAGTTCTTAGAAAATCACCATAAATCAAGAGCAGTGTTATGTCTTTGTTCTAAATCTTGCCAAATACTGGATATAAACTAATTTTTTTTATTCAATGTATTACGCGGCGCGTCTGTTAAGCCCCAGCGTAACGATAGCGTTAAGTTCACTATTGTTTAAGTGGTCTTTGGCCCGAGCGGTTGGCCTTGATTTTGGAGTAGGAGTTCTACAACTAAACATAATAAACCATAGTAAACGAAAAATAACATTATTTATTAAAATAAATACCAAACAGAACGAAAATCAACTAGAAAAACACTGGTATTTAATTCAGCTGAAATCGCCACATTGTAAAACGTCAAAAATATTCTGTTACTAAAATGCTAATAGTTAGAGAGATATCCCTTATTTTAAAATATTCACTTTGTTTCATATGCTAAGTTACTCGGACCATTTGGTCCTTATTTAATTCTAAGTCTTAAAATGACCCAAAGAGGTGACAGGTGCAAATACGTTACCCATGTAGATGCCACCGGCCCGCTGGGCCCTCCATAGGGACCGCAGTCAGTCCCGCTCCTGTCTTGTCTATTCCAGACACTCTTCTTTATACATCTCGAAAAATCAGATAATCTATCCTACCAGTCCCAGCTATCATGATGTCATCTTTAGTAACAATTCCACATCTAAGGTCAGGATGATGCAACTTGGGTTTGACAAGGCATCACCATCCACACTTTGACCCATGATAACAATGTTTGTTCATCATGAGATGTTTTAACAATTGATTACAAATTTCTAAACTACAAGTCTCTCTTACCAAGAATTATTAACTATATTAATAGAATTATTAACAAATGTCTTTATTTTTTATGATATCTGTAATTAGGCTTATGTATTTGTAATACAATGCCCCTGGTTGTCATTTCAACATTTCTGGTGTTTTCCTCTGGCATTGGTATAATTGTAACCCACTTCTGAGGTTAGGACGCCTGGATGGCAGGGTTATGGCTGCCCCAATGATATGGTAGGTGATAATAATGATAGTGGTGCACCAGGAGAGCCCTTAATCCTAAGGTGAATATGATATGAATGATGATGCTTATGATGGCCATATGATGTTTGGACCTTAAAGTTTTCTGACATTGTCTTAGAAGTGAGGAAAAACCCCAAAAAAAACCTCATTCAGGAAACTTATTCCGACCGGGGATTGAACCCGGGCAGCATGCAACCTCGAGACCACAGCGGTGGACATATAAACTAAAGTAAATTATATTAATATTTCAAATATGATTAGAGTTATCAGTTAGTCCTAGATTCATAGGTTTAAATTTATTCTGTTACTTTCCTAATTTTCTCTCAAAATATTAATTTTGTTTTACATTTTATGTACCGTAAAATGGGGTGAACAGGATTACTTTTTGTAGGTTTATGCTTAAATAATTGAACAGCTTGGCTGTAAAACATGGTAACTGACAAATTCTCGAAAATTGAGTTGTAGTATATAAACTGTGATATGAGACCTTTTGAAGCATTTGAAGCACGTAGTTTTTACATCCGTCAATAGATAGCAGAGGTACTGTCATGGTAAATAAAACTACATGCACCAAATGCTTCAGGAGGTCACATATCACAGTTTACATGCTACAACTCAATTTACAAGAATTTGTCAGTTAACATGTTTTACAGCCGAGCCCTTCAATTACAAAACAAAAGAAATGAGAATTAATAATCAAATTCAAAGTTATTTTTTGGAACAAGAAGAAATAGAAGAAGCAAATAAATTTATGTATTTGGGTAGTACTATATCGAATGGAGGTGGATCAGATGATAATGTGGTAGTAAGAAATAAAAAAAAAAAAACATTTCCTTTGCACAATTAAGCTCATCATGGAAATCTGGACAAATCTCACTCAAAATGAAAATACAAATTCTTACACAAATGTTAAATCAATATGTTATTTGGAAGTAAAACCTGGAAAGCCTCTAAAACAATTTATAAGAATATAATATTAAAATTAAAATAAGTACCTGATATAGCAGTTATCCTCAACTAAATTAAATTTATTTTTAAGAAACTTCATCAAATGTTTAAAATTATGAAGGCTTTTCAAAATCAAGTTTCATCTTCTGCATGAAACTTGATTTTTAAAGGCCTTCATAGTTTTAACATCAAATGAGATGTGATTTATGCGCCGTACAGCAGGCTACACAAAGTGGGACCATAAAAGAAATGAGGAAATTATGGAAGAGTTGGATGTAGACCCCATTCTTCACCATATACAAAACTACCAGAACAACTGGAAAGCCCATCTTCAACGAATGGCGTCTCATAGAATTCCAAAAGCCATACTTCACTACTGCCCCCAAGGCAAAAGATCGCTGGGACGTCCAAAAAAGCGCTGGATGGAAAATTCCTCTTTGAGATCGTAACAGGCCACACGGCCAAATACTTGCATGGATGATGATGATGAGTTTTAACATTTGACGAAGTTTCTTAAACATAAATTTAATTTAGTTGAGAACGACTGCTATATCAGAGACTTATTTTAATTTTAACATTATATTGCATAACCTCAACGGTGTTTTACAATGAATTTTAGAAGTATTAATTTACAAGAAATTACAAGTTTTCATAAATAGATGTCCGAGATGTCCAGAAGAAGAGGAGTACCAGAATTACCTGACAAAACACTATGAGAAGGATGGCTCAGCATGGACAAGTTGGAGTGAAGTTAAGTGCTGCTAAAGAATAGAATCTATTGGCACTCTTTCATGGAGGCTCTAATCTCCTTGAAGGGATAATGAGAATTACTATTTACTACTACTACTACTACTACTACTACTACTACTACTACTACTATCAGGATCACTTTTTAGAATATGTGGAGTTGCAGTTCAGAGATATGTTTTAACAAATCAATGAATTATATAATGGGTCATGGGAGCTGTAGTTTAAAGAACTGTACTATCTTCTCATGTGACATCTGTTAATTTTGTAAAGTTTATTTTTTGAAAAGAAAAATTAATGCTTGAGATGGGAATCAAACCTTGGACCTCAGACTAGGTATGTCAGCATGCAATCCACCATTCAAGACTTGATATAAATGTTAAAATTTTCTTTCCACTTATACAATTCTCTTACATCCAAAGGCCACCAGACAACTTCTATTCAAAGTATTTTTACTGAAAATTTTACATTACTTTTACGTGGTAAAGCTTAGAATTTTGATGTTATATTTTAGTTTAACATATTCCAACTCTGAATAAATTTATTTGAGAAAAGAAAAATTAATACTTGAATGGAAATTGAACCCCAGTAACATGATAACACTAATCCATTGCAAAATTTTCAGTTTAAAAAAATTAATAGTAGAGGGTATTTTATTATTTTAAAAGCCTATCATAACAGTATGATGTATGAATATTGAATATTTAAAGAAATTTCATACCTATGTATGTACAAACAAATAATTCTCCCAAAGAAAGCCACCATATGTTTCTCTATTCCATGATGTGTAAACTATAATTGTGGGAAAATACTGCTTCTTTTAAACTTCCCATATTAACATACCTGGTTTTCATCCATCTAGTATTTTTGTCTTGGCTGAATAATAAAAAGTTCCAAAAAAATAATGTACCGTATTAAATTGTTTACTGACAGTTATCTAATAATATATTAATATTTCCTTCCAATATACAGGGTGGACCGCTCGAATGGACCTAATTTCAATTGCTTGTTACTGGCAAACGGTTGAAGATAGAAATTTAAAACAACGTTCATATTACAGAAAAACTCACCAAGTTTTGATATCCAGATCACCACATCTCTATATGAGCCCCAGCAGTCACTGTGACGATATCAAAGCGATGAACAATTTCTTGCCAAGTACGTTGGAGTATGTCTTCTGGAATGTTCTCAATAGCCTCTATGATGCGCTCACGAAGATCACGAAGGTCTTTGACTGGGGTGGTGTAAACTTTATCTTTGACATAGCCCCAGAGAAAGAAATCCAGTGGTGTTAAATCGGGAGATCTCGGGGGCCACGCGATTGGTCCTCCCCTACCAATCCAACGGCCAGGGAAAATGTTGTCCAAAGTCGTACGAACTTCATTGGACCAGTGGGGAGGAGCACCATCTTGCTGGAAAACGATGTTAGGCTGCAGTTGTTCAATTTGTGGAAAGAAGAACTGCTCCAGCATGTCAAGATATGTGGTACCACGAACAGTTTTCTCGGCGAAGAAAAACGGTCCAATGACCTTATTATGTGACAAACTGCACCAAACATTCATCTTCGGACTATCACGAACATGCTCTTGAATAGCGTGAGGATTCTCCGATCCCCAGATCCGCACATTATGCCGGTTTACCTTGCCTGACAAATGGAAAGTGGCTTCGTCCGAGAAGAAAATCTTGGTCATGAAGTCAGGATCAGCGCCGAGACGGTCCAGCATCGTATTGGCGAATTCCACTCGTTTCGGCATGTCATTCGGCTCCAGACGTTGCACTAACTGCACTTTATATGCGTGCAGTTTGAGGCGTTTGTGGACAATCCGTTGTAATGTCGATTTTGGTATTTGAAGTTCCCGCGAAGCTCTTCTTAATGACTTCCGGGGGCTTCGCTCAAATGCGGCTTGAACATTTGCTACCATTTCATCGGATGCTCTGCGACCACCACCATGCTTCTTCAACACAGATCCTGTAGCTAATAATGTATCACGCCACTTCTTTATGCTTCTAGCAGTTGGAGCATCACGGTTAAACACACGCCGGAACTCCCTTTGAACTCTAATGATTGATTTAAACTCCGCATACCACAAAACAGCTTGCGCTTTCATCTGCGGAGTCGCCATTTTCACAAAAAATTAAATCTAAGAACGAGAAACGTATCTTTGTGCCATCTACCGACAGGATTCGAAACTTGGTGAGTTTTTCTGTACTATGAACGTTGTTTTAAGTTTCTATCTTCAACCGTTTGCCAGTAACAAGCAATTGAAATTAGGTCCATTCGAGCGGTCCACCCTGTACATCACTTTCTGGTTTATGTGATATGAATACACTAACTCCAATAGAAAAATTTCCAACGCACTCCAAATACTTTAGAACTGTGAGGAAGAAAATATAACCTCTAACAATTATTGCTCAACAATTTAAAAACGATATTGTACTTCAAAATAATGCTTAGTGAAATTATGAATTATTCCTAAAATTTATTTGTTTAATCTAATGGCAGGATACATTCAATAAAGGTTGATCTCATGCAGCTTAACATTTTAGTTCTTGCTTCCCAGTATCATAATTCCATGAGTTGCTGGAGTTGTAGACAATTTTGCCATGTTATAGCATTGCCCAGGCTCCATCACATAGAGATAGGTCTACTGTACACCCCATTGTTTGTGAAATTCGTATATCCTAATTATGAAGCTTTCTCCATTCTTCATTCTCAATTTTTATGGAATGCAATATTCACCTTAGTATCCTATTTTTTAATACTTTTAGATTGTTTTATTTTCTTGTTAGAGACCATGCTTCATACCCCCAGTAATGGTAAATAGGTTATTAAAATATTTATATATTTAGATAGATAATAGTTTGACATCTTCTGATTACTAATAGCCAATTATGTTGGTCCATCCAATCTCCTGGGTGTAGAAGTTTCTCCTTCATGTATAAATGTATTCCCTGACTCCAGGAGGTTTTAGGTCTTCCTCTGCCTCATCTTCCCTCAGGTTTCCATTCCAAAACACATTTTGGTAGCCAATCCTCTTCCATTGCTGGACGTGTCCATACCATCTTAATTGCTGAGTTTTAATATAATCTAAAATAGTGTCTTTAATCTCCATTTTCTCCCTTATAACTGAGTTTCTAATATTTTTTTTCTAATATATTTTTTTATTTATCTATATAAGTGTAATTTTATCATTCACCTCATATTTTTCTTCTTCTTAAACTAGTTTCAGAACTATCTTCTGTTCCATTGTTAGTATTTCACGGCCGTTGTTTGGTCATCTTGAAGAGCCATCTTTTGCTCCCTCTGTTGGTGGTCAGTCTATCAACAGAGGGAGCAAAAGACGTCTCTTCAAGGCGACCAAACAACAGTCATAAAATACTGATGATGGAACAGAAGATAGTTCCAAAACTAGTTTAAAAAGAAGAAAAATATGAAATGAGCAATAAAATTATAGATAGATAGATCATCGGTTGATTAATGTCTTTGACATCGTCCGATTCCTAATAGCCAATTTTGTCGGTCCATCCAATCTCCTGGTTGTAAAATTATACATAAATTAATAATACCTCATAGTGTTAATTCCTAAAAAAAAGTAAACTAACTAACTCACTGGCACTATCAAATCTGTAGGTTCATGGCCATGCAGACATAAATTCTCCATACATCCCTATCCTGAGCCAATATTTTCCAGTCATCCCCTGTATAATCTACTTTCCTCAAATCATAGTTAATGTTATTCTCCCATCTCATTCTTGGTCTACCAACTGGGCGTTTTCCCTCTGGTTTTCCTACAAGAAACTTCCATGCACGCCTTTCATTCCACATTCATGCCACATGTCCTGCCCATCTCAGTCTACGAGCCTTAACTGTTCTCATTATATCTGGCTTCCTATAAAGACCATGTAATTCATTGTTAGCAGTCTTCTCCATTCACCTGTCTGTTTCTAAAAAAAAGTAATTGTTAAAAAATGTTTAATTTTAACTTAAATTTCTTCTGCTCATGTCCTTTTAACATTATCAAGTAGTTTTTTGTACAACTTAATTCCTGTCTGAAATACTTAAGAGTTCTAGTTACTGTACTAAAAAAAGTAAAGCTCCAAGTTTTTCATTTATAAAATTTACATGATATTACAGACCAGTTGGTGAACCTCTACTTGTGCCATCTGAAACGATACCAAGACCTCGAACATCAGATCCTAGACGTCCAGCAACTGCAGCTCCAACCGTAGCAAGACCAAGAGGAGCATGGGGAACATGTAACCCATCCCCACATTCAGGGAGGTTGGGAACACTACCTAGACCTCTCAGTGCTGGTCCATTCCATCGTCCACAACTCCCAGGACCTGTAGAAATAACAATTGATAGAACATTGATACTTTCAGATAATCAACTGCCTCCAACAGACCCTGCAATACCCTTGATAGCTGCTATCAAAGAAGAACTTAGAAAATTTCAAGGAACAAACGTACATCCAGCTATCTCTTTACCTGGAAGCACAACATCAAAACCATAATCAAGCAATCTTGGCTAAGCAGATGAAGTTTACATGAGCTGACAGCTGAGTGAAAGTGTTTATTTTCTTTGCTATTTTTATTGAAATGCATGCATTACAAGGGCCAATTTTTTTTTTTTGTCTCAAGAACTGAATTAATTGAATCTAACAAGGGAATTGTCAACCATTGCATGCCAAAAACCTACCTTGAAATTTCTCCCAGAGAAGTGTTGTGATGTACCAAGGCCATGTCCAAAAAATTACTGCCATTTTTAACTGCAAGGCATAGAAATCAAAGCTAGAATCCAGCAATGACGGACTCCCTGCATGAGTAAGAACAGAGCAGAGTGAGGTGAGATCCAATCTACTAATTCTCGAGTTGTATTACTTTCCTATATTTTAATGAGAGATTTTGGTGCTGGATTTTAGTGCCTTGCAGTTAAAAGTGGGAGATAATTTTTTGGACACGGTCTTGGTACATCGCATTACTTCTCTGAGAGAAATTTCAAGGTAGATTTTGGCATGCAATGGTTAACAGTTCCCTTGTAAGTTCTTTTTCATGCTGAGTTCAAATATGTTTTCAGATTTTTTAAGTCATAT
Organism: Diploptera punctata; assembly: GCA_030220185.1. NCBI lineage: Eukaryota > Metazoa > Arthropoda > Insecta > Blattodea > Blaberidae > Diploptera > Diploptera punctata. Next base: position 2,798,421 of record JASPKZ010000046.1, read on the forward strand.
AAAGTTCTCTTGTGGCAACAAGTTAAATTTTAAACAGAGTTGAACTTTCATAGTTATTCAGGGATGTTGGCTGAGTGTTTTTTGATATAAGAAACCCATGGCCTCTGGTGACTTATTTATAAAATTATGTATTGTTGTATTATATATACTGTGATAAGATGCATTCTGATAGATTACAAAGAAAAATTGAAATTTAATCAACTGTACACCACCTAAAGTAGATAACATAGTAATCATGAACTTCAACAAAAAAAATACAAAAAAAATTAGGTGAGTAATGAAACAAACGAAGGATTGTTTGTATTGCAATTTATGATTTTTACAGTCCATACTTGGGAGGAAGATGATTTATTGATTAATTTATAATTTTTCTTTGTAATAAACCCATCTTATCACAGTTCTAAGGATATGCTAGCTACATGCCTACCACATAAACAACACATTATTTTGTAATAAGTTACCAAGAACATGTGTTCCTTGTATCAAAACATTCAAACAACATCACTGATCAAACTGTGAATATTTGTCAGCAGAGTTATATTCCACTCTGTGTAGTTAATATCAACATAACATTCTGCAGCACGGTTGAGCAGTCTAAGATATCATGCCATGATGGATATAGGATATATGGTGTCTTTAAGGCTCAAATCTATGAACGCATTAGACCGTGAAAGTTGTTCTCTGCTGAGAAAGTTGTATCCAAATATGTTTTTGTGTACTCAAAAATCTGTTCATGTGATAATAATAGTTGAAATTCCTAAGCTACCTGCCGAGGTGACTTAGGAGAGAAACAAATTATGAGAATCCCAATGGGAACCAATGGTAACCGATGTACTTTGAAACCTTGCTGCTTTATCCAAGATGTCGGACCTTGAAGACTTCAATCATGTTTTCGGTATACGCAGAGAAGAGGAATTTAATACAGTCTACCAAAGAATTCAACTGGAAGAACAGGAGAATCGGCATAATATTGCACGATGCAGATGTCGTCATATACGGTATCATTTGCGGGACGCAAGCATAAATGAGTTCCTCTAGGAGACGAAAATAACGGAAGTGGTTTTATTGCTGAGAATTCTGGGTAATTTCTTGCCAATATTACAAAAACGACGACTTTTATGCATGACCAGTTAGTGGGTAGCTAATTTGATCTTTGCACTTGCTCACGGAAAGTCAGCTCACCAGTGATTGGAAGTAATTTGAGTAGAGACTAATGTATTTGCATGCGGCCCTAAGGCATCGTGCCTTGATGTGATGTCTACAGGACATGTGTTGTCTTTAAGTCCCCATAGAGAAAAAAATTATTTTGGAATTTTGGTAAATGTATGGGACTGTGGCCACCCAGAATCTTGAGGAAATAGGGTAGCTGCAATAAGTAATGACTCCAGTTGAGAAAATGACCTATAGTGACTTGGGAATCCGACATGCTAATTGCATATCATCCCTAGGCTAACCGAATGCTTAGAGATCTCTATAATTGACACATATGGATTTGAAGCCAGCAGCCCACTGGTAGGCCAAGAATCTTCTAGGCCTGTCATGCCATGGGGTTTTTTGGTATTTACCTAACAATAATGATAAATGTATATTTTTTTAAGGTAATATGAAAGTTGTATACGATGATTTTTTAGCCATATTTTGCCATTGGTAAGTATTTCTTCATTGTCAAGCATTAGCTGCCAAATATACAGGGACTGCATTTGGTATCTCTTTTCAATGTGGAAATCTGGTAATGAAAAAGCACTCACCACTTTTGTCACTGACAATCCCAGGATTTTCTGGCAATAAATGTTTATATAAAAAAGTCCAGAAAATGAAAATTTCAATTTTTGGAACAACAAATATATGGATTTAGCATGGACAGAAACATTCATTAAAAGAAGAAGATATAGGAAAAGTGACTACGATGAAATAGTAAATTAGAATATGAGGTAGAGAAGTAGTTTTTACAGAAGTGAGGAAATGTTTAAAAACTGAAAGGTAATGAGGTTTTTAATTTCCATGATTCTGTAAAACACTTCATATACATGTGTTGTACATTATTGTTTGCACAATGGTGTTTTCAAAATAATAAATAATAACATCTTTGTTGGAAATATTTACTTTCATTGTAAACAACTGACTGATGTTAGCAGTCTGGCCAATGTGTATATGCTAAATGCCGAAAGTAATTTAGTTGAGACTACAGCAGGCCGTGACATAATCAGGTATAAAATGGTGGCAAGTACAAATTTATTGTTTTATATTGTTTCAAATAAAGTTCAATTCATTTAAAATGCAGTGATTTGTTTCGTATAATGTATATTAATACTACCTTTTGGATATATTTTTGTATATACATTGTACGTAGTATTTATAAAGGATAGGGGTTTTACTTCCTGCCTAAGTAGGTAATTTGTAATATTACAGTATAGTTATTTCATTATTTATAGGTTGGCAATCCCAAAATTTAGGAAATTTAACTTTCAATCATGGTCGCCATTCCTGTAAATGTGACAGAATGTACTATCATGCAAAAACTATTCTTTTGATTAGATATTTGAATTCTATAATTTAAAAAAAACACTAGGATTAGTATTGAATTTTCTTGTGAAAAAAAATTGTTTACCATTGTTTTTGTTGAAACTATCTCTAATGTTTACCAGTACATTCTTTTAAACTTAACCAAATATTTAAGTGTGCAAGGTGTCTGAACAGAGCTGGACATGAGGTTTTGATACTTATGATTAAAAAAATTAAGATTTTTCTTCGCTCATTTGTATCCAAGCTTACCTTAAGGACCACTCAGTCCATTATAAAAAAGTATTTCTTGGGTTAGTTTATATCTTCTGACTAAAAAAATATAATGACAGAAGAAGGGGATAGGATGGCAAACTCAACATTCCTGTCAACCTCACTCCTAGTAAATTGTCCAGTAATAATTTTAAGAATCATTGATCATCATCATCATAGTACATTCACGATTTTAAGCCTTTCGACCTCAAGAAAACATCATCCAGAAGTCTTTTGAGTGGACGTCCTGCTCTTCTTCTTCCTGCAGGTTGATATCTTAACATTTGTTTGGTTTGAATCATTGATCCTTCCATCAAATGCTCCTTTGAGCTCTCAAGCCCTGTTATTAAGCTCCATTTACTCTTTTAAACACTATATCTCGGTTATGAAATCAGTTACGGTATATAGTTTATGATTCTGAAAATTTTGAAAAATCTAGAAATATTTTTTTCTTTAAGACATTATAAGCCAACATGGTGGAGATACTATTATTATTTGATTAATAGACATCAGATTTTTAGACTCTATAAAATGTATATTGTCCCAAAGCTGAGTGGTTAAGGCAAGAAGTCTTGGTGCAGAGCTATGGGACTTGCGCTGGTTTGAGTCCCCATGGGGGAAGAAATTTTCTCATGGAATTTTGGCCAATTTGGGACCGGTGCCCACCCAGCATCATGAGGCATTTGGGCAGCTATAATAAGTAGCGACTCCAGGTTGAGAAGACCAGCTATATCAGCTGGCCATAGGGTAGCTACAATAAGTAGCGACTCCAGGTTGAGAAGACTAGCTATAACGGCTGGGGGACCCGACATGCTGGCCACATGTCATCCCTACACTGGCTAGATGAACGTCTACCTCTGTGATTAACACATGTGGATGTGAGGTCAGTAGCCAGCTGGTAGGCCAAGGGCCTTCTAGGCCTGTCGCACTTGGAAAAAAAAAAATTGTATATTGGTCCTGTGCCAGAGCCGAGTGGTTTAAGGATTGGTGCAAAGCTACAGGATTTGCTTTGGTTTGAATCCTCATAAGGGAAGAATTTTTCTCATAGAAGTTTGGCCAGTATGGGACCGGTACTTACCCAGCATTGTGAAAATTTTGGATACCTACAACAAAGAGCTGTTCCAGTTGAGGAAACCATCTATGATGGCTGGGGATCCCAACATCCTGACCACCCTATTCTGGCTAGATGATTGTTCAGCTCTGATTAACATCGGAAGTGAGACCATCAGCTAGCTAGTAAGCCATTGACTTTCTAGGCTTCTTTACCATGGAGATATAGATTGAGGCACCAAAAATAAGCTTTTGAAACTAAAATAGGCTCTGAAAATACTAGGTACTTAAGGATTAAAAATGTTTAATGGCACTTAATATCACCATGATTAACAACAAAATGAGTGTCAGAATTTTAAACTCGTCATCAAATGTAGTCTGGAACAGGGCAGAATTAGTCTTGTTCTGCCTATATTTAGTTGATATCTTCAATACTCTCTAGATCTCCTAGCATTTTTAATAAATTAAATAGAGTTAATTAACTATAGTAAATCTATAGGACACAAATATGAATTACAAACTTCAAACCACATCTCAAAGAATATTATTTTATGATGTGATCTTATGCTATTGCCAAGCAGTTTAAGACTTAATGCCTTCATCCAGAGTTACGGGACTTGCGAAATGTTCTCATAGAATTTTGGCCAGTATGGGTTTGGTGTCACCTAGCATCATGAGGAATTTGGGTAGCTGTAATAAGTGGTGGTTTCATTCAAGTTGAGAAAATTAGCTATAATGGGTGTAGGACCCATCATGCTGATCACAGATAGATAAATAGCAAAGTTTCAAAGCATTTGGCACGAGGGAATTACAACGTATATAAGGAAAAAATTTGCATCTAGATCGCAACTCACCTCGGTAGCTCAGTTGGTAGAGCATTTGGCCTGAAAAGCCAAAGGTCCCGGGTTAGAGTCTCGGTCTAGGCAAAAATTTTTCTCTTCAAATATAATTTATCCTTCAATGAGAAGTGTTAGATTAATAATAAAAACATCAATAGAAGCCATACTGGCTTTATAAAGTAGTGTTAAATTCCCAATAAATGTCTTCTTAACTAAGAAGCCACCATTTGCAAATATAGAAGCAAAGGTTTCAAAGCATTTGGCATGAGGGAATTACAACGTATATAAGAGAAAAATTTGCATCTAGATCACAACTTGCCTCGGTAGCTCAGTTGGTAGAACATTTAGCCCGGAAAGCCAAAGGTTCGGGGTTCGATTCTCAGTCCAGGCAAAAATTTTTCTCTTCAAATATAATATCTGCCCTATTAATAAATTACAATAGGAAGTAACATTATGAGGTTCTTTTTAATAAATAAGGTGAATCTGGAATCTTGCCTTATAAATACTTGATGTTTCATTTGACATGTTTTAATACATTTTAATTAATGTTGGGAAGTAAACATTATGAGGTTATATCAGTTATAGTGATTGGAGAACTTATTTTTTAATGACTCATCTCATACATTTTCTTTCATCAGTAGAAGTCATGACTGAAGAGGGACAAGATGTTTTCTGAAACCGTTGGTATCAAAGAAATTTGAAAAAGTATGAGGTGAGTCGTTAAAAAAATAAGTTCTCCACTCACTATTAATGTTTCAATATGTTGTCCATCTCATTGTCAATTTGCCCAGATGACCAGATTCACCTTATTACACGCTTTATATTAGCTTGACCTGTATCTATCTATCTATCTATGTAACAGAATCTTTCAATGCGATTTTCACCCACTTAGAAACACTGGATCGACTTGAAACTATATATACTTGTAGAGGACCCATGACAATACAATAATTTCATATTTATTTTCTAAAATCCTGGCCATAATCATCAGAAAATCAAAAAAAGTGTTTTTGTATCAATGTAACGGAATCTTTCAACGCGATTTTCACCCACTTAGAAACATTGGATCGACTTGAAACTTAGTATACGTGTAGAGGACCCGTGACAATACACTAATTTCATATTTTGTTTCTAAAATCCTGGCCAGAATCATCCGAAAATCAAAAAAATGAAAACTGGTATAATAGGTTGCAGACTTGTCGAGTTTTTAGTCAATCGTTGTAAGAGCTCAGTTGGTAGAGCAGTGAACTCTTAGTGGTATATAATTTCAGTAATCCATACGTTGCTGGTTCAAATCCGGCTGGGAGGGTTTTTTTTATAGAAGAGTGTTACTTTTAGCTCATACTACAATAGTATCGAATTTAAAGATATTTACATTTTTATCTTATTCTGTAAAATATTAAAACTAAAAAATAAAAAATAAATAATAGTTTTAAAAAAACTAGAAGAACACGCTTTATTAGAAAACTAAAAAATGAAAAATAATTTTAATTTCCAACACGCTTGGGATAAAATAAAGTGGTCAACAGAAAAATCATCTCCAACACATAGTAAAGTAAAGTAAAGTGATCCCACAACAGTCCCGGAGGCCCTTGGGGTAGTAGGAGGTTAAGGCTCCCACTTTTTCTAGACAATCGGCACTTTATGTCAGCCGGGTTGTCAGCCCTGCGTGACGGCCGCCTTTACCCCCAGAACAAGCATCTGGTACTCATTTCCGTTGGAGGCTGAGTCGACCCCAGGGCCATAGTGCCGCCAGAGGGTTTGGGTCAGTTTAAAAATCCTGACCCCAATGGGACTTGAACCCTCGACCCTCCGGCTTGTAGCTCAGTGCCTTAACCACTATGCTACGGCGTGCCCCCTCATCTCCAACACATATAGAATAAAATTATAGTTATCAACAAAAAGAAAATAATTTTACCATCAAAAGCGTGGGGTGATTTTTATGATTTTTACATTTTACCAATATCTGTTTATTATCAAATATATTAATTGATATAGAGCACCCCACGCTTTTGATGGTAAAATTATTTTCTTCTTGTTGATAACTATAATTTTATTCTATATGTGTTGAAGATGATTTTTCTGTTAACCACTTTATTTTATCCCAAGCGTGTTGGAAATTAAAATTATTTTTCATTTTTTTAGTTTTCTAATAAAGCGTGTTCTTTTAGTTTTTTAAAATATTATTTATTTATTAATATCTGTCTTATTTTGATTACTGACATATAGTTTTCCAAAGATTATATTTAGTAATTTGACATTCTTTTTTTTTTCTTTGTAGCTATAATGCAATATAGCATTGACACACTCAGTTAAGACATAGGTGCGCTTTGGGAGATGAGATTATATTTTTAGAAAGTTGCTACAAGGTATCTATACTGATTTATTATAGATTATTTTACAGCATTTTACTATTTTATAAATATAGTACAAATAGGAAACTTATCTGTCAGTTTCTTGGAATCTCATCTGCAATGGTTTATATATTGCCCAAAATGTTAAGACTACAACTGCCTTTGATCAGGGAATCAGAAAAACCTGATACAGTATTTCTTACATATTTTATAAATATTTGATCAATGTTTTACACAAATAGTTAATAAGTCTGTGATACCCATACAATAGAAAATATTGGGATAGTAAGCAGTAGCAGCTTCTGGTTGAAATGAGTGGTGGGGCTAAAGTGTCACCACTGTTAATTAAACAAAATTGTAATGTTTTTATTTTTCTTCTTGTAACTACTACCAGGTCTTCTATTATTACTACTACTAGTAGTAGTAAAAAGGTAAATTGATCCCTCTACAGGCCATAGGAGACCTTGGGGTAGTAGAAGGTTAAGGCTCCAACTTTTCCCAGACAATTGGCACTTGATGTCAGCCAGGTTGTCAGGCCTGCATGATGGCCACCTTCACCCCCAGAACAAGCATCTGATATTCATTTCCATTAGAGACTGAATTGACACAAGGCCTGTGGTGTCACCAGAAGGTTTTGAGTCAGTTTAAAAATCCTGATCCCACCAGGGCTCAAACCCTCAACCTTCTGATTTGTATCGTATTGCCCCGCTAGTAGTAGTAGTAGTAGCAGTATGAGTAATCTATCATTATATACAGTATTTTATATTATTATTACTTTTATTATTATTATTATTATCCCCATCATCATTATCATCTCTCTCTTCTCTTTACCTTAGTTTAACCTCTCCCTTTGGTACTTTTACATGCTCCATGCCACCCAGGCCTTACAGGGACATGACCTATCGAGAGAGGATTTTTAACTTTGGATCTCATACCCATATTTTTTAATCACACAAGGACGTCGAAGACAGTCCACAGCTGTAGTCTTGAGATAGCATACTGCCTTGTCACGCAACAGGCCTGGGTTTGATCCCTGCTCGGGACAAGTTTCCTGGGTGAGGTTTATTTTTGGGGTTTTTTCTCACCTGTAAGACAAATGTCAGGATACTTTAAGGCCCAAATGATCCCCGAATATCATGTGGCCATCATTATTATCAATTTCATATTCACCTCATTAGATTAAGTTTAGGTTTAAGGCCTCTCCTGGCCCATCATTACCCATCGTCATCACCCATCATATCATTGAGGCAGCATAACCCTGCTTTCCAGGCGCCCCAACCTCAGAAGTGGGTTACAATACACCAATGCCAGGAGAGAATACTTGAAATGTCGAATGACAAACAGGTGGCATTGAACAAAAAAAAAGGGGATGTGGAAGGCCTCATTGCTACTGGCCACCTCCGAGACAACATGAATACTCATTCATACTAAATAAGGCTAATATGATATAAATGATTGTGATGGCCAGATGATATTCGGGGACCATTGAGCTTTAAAGTTTCCCTACATTAATCTTATACTTGAGTAAAAACTGCACCCAGGAAACTTGTCTTAATTGGGAATCGAATCTAGGTCTGCTATTCATTATCCCAAGACAACCACAGCAGTAAAATATTATTATCATATTATAGTAAGGCTAAAATGGCATATAATATATAGTAATATACAGTGGTTAATTTACCTTAGTTGTATAAGAAATGTGCTTGATGATTATTCTGGAAATCAAATGACCCAATCACTCTCTGATTGAATGTGAGATCACATCAATCATTTCCTTGTGAAAACTGAGTACATATAGCTAGTGCATTTAAGTGTTCCTGGTGAATTGAAATCCTTAAGTACATCTTATCAAATTGTCAATTTGTGTATTTCTGAGATAATCTTTCTTTCAAGGTTGTTTTCTCTCAAAAATTACAAAAAATCAAAAATTAATTTCACTTCCTTAAAAGTATTATTCCTATAAACAGCTATCAATTCATTTTCTAAATTTTCTTCTGAAATCACAGAGTAGCATTTCATGACACTGATTTGAAGATCTTAGGAAAAGAATCTTGCAAATAACTGAGGTTTGATCACATCAAACCACGTAGCATGCTTAACATATTCATTATGATTTATATGAAGATATAAGTCACTAATTTGTTTTACACTTGAAGAAAGCCCTCTAAAAAGAATCAAGATGGACAGCGCGGAATGCGACTACCATGCTGCCGGTCAACCGAGGTTGACCCAAAAAAGAAAAAAAAACTTAATCAGGAAACTCAACCAACCCAGAATTGAATCTAGACTCATTGCATAAGAGGCAATTATGTTCCTCTATACCGATGCAGTGGTCAAATGATTATTATTATTATTAAAAAAATTTTTTTTTCTAAACTCTTAACTTTTATCTGTGGATCTTCCTTTTATTTATAATCTCAATTAATATTGCTAAATATCCAAGAGGTTCTGTATTAAATACCCAGAGTCGGATAGCCAATCTAATTTTTGAAAGTTTTAGCATTGTCAAGATATAAGCTAATCATGAATGTCATTACCACAATCCTTATCACCAATAACAAATAATTGTTTAATAATTAATTCATTAAAAATTAATATCAACTTGTATAAAATATAAGAAAAATGGACACATTAATAAAAATACACAGTCTACTGTTGTACAGTCCTTCAATTTCATCTGATTTTTACATTTAATTAATCTAATTTCACTGTTATATAAGATTGTGATATAATGTACTAACTTGTTTGATATGTGTTAATTTTATTAAATAGCAACTTAGCATTTTCAAAAATATCCACTATATATACAGTGTGTTTCAGAAGTGATGGTCAATAATTCACAAATGGAAAGTACAGACCAAAAGTAGCTAAAAAGCTCAATAAACATGGGTCTGCAAATCAACTGTTGCCGAGATAGCACACATTTTTGGTTGAGGTTCATCAGTGTCTAGGAACACATGGCATCTCTAAACTTTAAAGTAGGTGTTCAAAATGTTGTCATGCATCTGAATGCAACATTGAACTCTTCTCTGAAATGAGCTGCAAATCCTGTCAGGTAGTCCTGGGGAATTCTATAAATGCTGGAAGGTTGCTTCAATCCGCAAGCATAATTCCTCAAGAGAGTTGACCTCAGTAGCCTAGACCAGGCTTTTGACATGGCCCTCACACACAGAAATCCATGGGATTTAAATTCGGTGATCTTGGAGGCCATGGCACAGGCCCTCCTCTACCTATCCAATGTTGACCATACATTCGAGTTAGAAGCCAGCGCACATGTAATTGGAAATGTGCTGGAGCACCGCCATGCAAGAACCACATGTTCAGGCATTGATTCAGTGGAACATAATGATAATGAAGGAGATCTGGTAGTACAGTCCGCAGAAACCGCCTATATCACTCTCCAGTTAGTCTCTGTGGTAGGAAGAGTGGTCCAATTATGCGGTTTCCAGACGTTCAACGAAAAATTCTGCTGATGTTGTGACATGTGTGTTGCATTAGGATTGACATCAGTCCAAATGTGACAGTTATGGTAGTTAAAAATACCTTATGGATAAACCCATCTTCGACTGTGAACAGAATACTGCTTACAAAAAACAGGGGGTTCAGGGTACACTGTTGTACCATTGGCATAAATGCTCTCTAGGAGGGAAGTCTGCATTGTTGATAGCTTGTACTCGCTGGAGATGATAAAGATACAGTAATTTCCGATGTAAAATCCGCCACATACTGCTATGACTCAGGACACATTCCTGGGTAGCAATCCGCCTTGTTGAAGTACTCGACATTCATGTACACTGTAACACCCTGTCCTCAACATCATGAGTTATGGATCTGGGTCTACCTTCTTGTACATGGTGTGCGAAACTCCCAATTTCTGTAAGGCGCTGATGTAACCTGATAAATGTACGCCTGTCGGGCTGCCTGCAGCGAGGAAAAGCGTCTTCATACAATCGTGCAGCCTCAAGTGCACTGCCATTCGCTTTGCCATACATGAAGTGCATGTCAGCATACTCTTCATTGGTGTAACCTCTGTCCATGGTGCCTTTACTTTCGTAACTGATTGTGAGGCTTGTAGGCACAATGCATGTAGGGATAAAGGAAGTTGTTGTGCATGTGTCAACAAAACTGGTAGTTGATCCCAAACCTTGGGATACCAATGTAATTATCCAGGAGCATTTAGAGTTGGTTCCCAATTCGAATTATTGTGATATCTCGACAACAGTTGATTTGCAGACCCATGTTTATTGAAGATTTTTAGCTACTTTTGGCCTGTATTTTCCATGTGTGAATTATTGACCATTACTTCAGAAACAGTCTATATATATTTTTTGTAATGTTTTTCTGAAAATTTAGAAAGAAGGTGAAAAACATACATTATTAGAAGTGACTTATAGCTAGTAAGAGTCCATCCAAAAGAACAGCAGAGCATGCATGATTTATACTAGAAATAAGAAGTGGGATCACAAAAACTTTGGTTTGTCAAGAGTATAGATGTCAATTTTACTGTGGGACACCAAAATATCACATTTTATATTTATTGAAGTTGCAGTGTGAATATTCAATTGTAATATTAATAGCATTCTAGTTGTTACATTTTGTTAGAATTTTGTATAATAAATCAGGGTGTGGCAGACACAGTGAAGTATTTTAAATATTAAAATACTGTAGCAGCATTAGACATTACTTAAACTGTCAGAAAACATTTATAATTTAAGAATGATAATGGTCACTTTTTATAGATTATATCTCTAGGCAAAAGAACAAATATAAGGTGAGGTGTTAAATTCTAACTCAGTTATTAAAAGAACAAATATTAGATGTCTAGAATGCAGTGTGCTCATAAAGTCCCCATACATTTTTGGGAAAACGAAGTCCAAATAAAACAAAAAATGATAATTTACTATCTATTACAAAGTCAGTATTCCACATGACCTCCAACAAACTCAAAATATATTTCCTAACAATGCACCATCACCCAGACATTCACCAACATACATTAAGAAGTAACATTATGAGGTTCACTTATTAAGTTCTGTCTATTTTCATCTTAACTCATAAATTGTTGTTTATAAGATGCATTTCAAAGCTTCTGTGCTTCATCATCAGTTGGTACAGCAGTCTGTACCTACTGACAATGAAGCACAGAAGCTTTGAAATAAGTTACAAAAAACAATAATTTATGAGGTAAGATGAAAATAGACAAAACTTATTTATACCCTCTGTAATCATTTCACTCACTTGGCATATGCATTCTTTCAGCACTTGCAGATTAGGAACCTTGGTTCTGTACACTTGTTGCTTGATAAACCCCTAAGCAAAAAAATAGGTTGAGATCTGGCAAATGCGGTGCCCAGATACGAGGAGATGCCCTTCTAATCCACCTGTTGGGAAACATGTCATTGAGAAACTCACATAATAGTCAGAGCAAAGTGTGATGGTGCTCCATCTTGTTGCAATATCACTGTATCCATGATTCCATCTTACAATAACTGTGACTGTAAGAAAAGTTGCAACTTATCAAGATACATGTCTCCTGTGATTGTTTGCTCAGCGAACATGTATGGGTTGTAAACTTTATATTTTAGTCAAGCCAAGCCAAACATTTACTTTCAGTGAAGACTTTTCCCACAACAAGATAGAGCACCACCAAATATGCTCTGACTATAAGTGAGTATCTCAATATGTTTCCTAACAGGTGAATTGGAAGGGCTTCTCCTCTTCTCTGAGCACCGCATTTACCAGACCTCATACCTTGGACTATTTGACTTGAGAAACCAAGGTTCCTAATCTGCAAGTTCTGAAAGAACCCATTGCCAAATGAGTGAAATGATTACAGAGGGTTAGCTGGTGAATGTTGTTTCAAGATTGGTGGAGGTCATGTGGAACACTGACTTTGTAGTAGATACTAAATTACAGTTTTTGTTTTATTTGGATTACATCATCCCAAAAATGTATTGGGACTTTATGAGTGCACTGTGGTAGGAGCTTAAAAATGGATCCCGGTTTCTGCCACAGTCTATATGTATGTAAGTACAATGACATTTGACATATTATGAATTTTAAATTCAGTAAGAATATGAAGAATAAATAAATGCATGAATCTATAATCATTGTTTAATTAGAAATACCTGGATTATCCACCTATATACAGCTGGCAAAAATGACAAACAGGTAGGTAGATACAACTATTCTAGAAATTATAAAACTATAAAATCAAAATAAGAGTAGCACTGCATGTTAGTGTTATAGCTTAGTGGTAATGTTTCAAACTCATATTTATGAAACTGTTCATTTGAACCTGACCATGGATTGTGTTTTATTTTTTAAGAGGTAAACTATAATTCCTGCTCTTTCCATTATTACTGTTTTAATAATTAACACCAGGTTCATGAATTTATTATACCATGAACTTATCATTATTTATTTTTACATTATGACTTAATTAGAATTAAAAATAGAAATAATGCTTTTATTCTCATCAAAATATATCTTTCATGGCATAAACCAAAGAACCATACTAAAAAAAAAAACAAAAAGCTATCCGCTCTTAAAGTGATCCTCAGAGGTCAGAGGTAGTTCATCTTATAATTAAAATTGGTCATTGAGATAATTCAACATATAATTAAAATTCATCATCATCATAGTACATTCACGAATTTAGGCCATCTGTTGACCTGTTTCGGCCTCAAGAGAAACACCATCCAAAAGTCTTTTGAGTGGACGTCCTGGTCTTCTTCTTCCTGCATGTTGATATCTTAACATTTGTTTGGGTATTCTGTGATCTTCCAATCGATGAACATGTTGCATCCATCTTGACTTATAATCAGAAATTTTGTTTTCTAAAGGTTCCATGTGTAATTCTTCTAAGATGTCTTTCATTTTTTTTGTGATCTAGTAGTGTGTATCCTGCAGTCCTCCGAAGATATCTCAAAATTACTCAGAGAAAATGCAACATATTATTAAAATTGGTGAAGAATAATATTCAGAATATAATTAAAATTGGTCACAGAGACAATTCGTTATGATTAAAACTGGTCAAAAAAATAATTTGTCATATAATTAAAATTGTTCAGAGATAATTTTTATCATATAGTCAAAATGAGTCATAGATACTATTTGTAATAATTAAAATTGATCTAGAAATAATTAGTCTTATAATTAAAATTTGTCAGAGATAATTTGTGATATAATTAAAATTGGTCAGAGATAATTCATCTTATAATTAAAAATGAGCACAGAGAGAATTAGTTTTAATTAAAATTTGTCACAAAGACAATTGGACGATGTTATGCATCAAATGGCTTATCACCATTTTGAAAAGAATTGAGTTTTTGATGCTATCTGTTGCAGTGGCTCTTTAATCATTAAATATAGCCTTATTGTTAAAGAAAATTATAAATTCCATCAGTCCTATCAGAGATTCTGTGTTTTGAACAAACGGCTATGAAACCAGATATTCATAAATGTTAATCTAAATTTTGTATCATGCAGCTAAGCACCAAATATTCCCATTCTTAGATTGTTGATGTGTAACTGTCAAACAAGGAAAATAACTAGCAATATTCAGTATTGTTAGTTTAGCACTACAATAAATGGTGAAGACTGACATTAAACTTTAAATGCATTTTTCTCAAAACTTACATAATAATGCATAGCTGATTGATGCATAATGCTGTCCAATTATTTTAAATTAAAATTAGTCAAAAAACCAAATAAAAATGAAAACTTGAACAAGGGTGAACTCAGAACCTTTGAATTATAGATGTTTCATTGCATGATTCCTTCATAAACATCACAGTTCAAATACTACTTCAACTGTGTATCTATAAGTACATGCATTATGTAACAGCACTGTGATCTGAAATGTATTCACTATTCAAGAGTGTGACCACATTCATCTTTGTCAGTTGTACAAACACCAAATCTGATAAAAGAAATTTAATTAATTCAAAATAGAGGACAATCTTGACATTCCACTGACCCCCTGGGTTATCTTGGACTGTTTGCCCATACACCCAAGACTGCTGTTTGTGTCCCTGCTCTACTTTCAGGTTATCACCAAGATTCTTGGCAATCTCACAGTTGTCCAAAAGTCTATCGGACTTAGCCAGGAGATCTGCTAAGCATTACCCATACTTTACAACTCCATTTCCATCCACCTGCCCCCAACTAGGAATGTGTCCTGCTGCTATTGTGGGAGTGACAAGGAGCCCGCCAGCAACGCATACTCCTTAGTAAACTCCTTAGTACACCAGGGTGCTCAACTCTTCACAACTGCACAGTAAGTCCACAAGTTCTTTGACTTAGCTGGAAGCCTACACAGTTTATCCAAAGTATGCATCTCCATTAACTATGTCCCTGTTCACCTCCCGAGAATGTGTCCTGCTGCCATTGTGAGGCTAGCATGGAGTGAAACCAAACTCCACATTGAGGTAATAAAACAACAGAGCACTCATCTCCTGGTGACCACCCAGTTGATCCATAAGTCTATCGGACTTAGCCAGGAAGACTGACAAGCAGACCATTTGCCCCTATCCGTCAACCAGGAACATTTCCTGCCCCTGTTGTTGGTCCGGCACAAAGGGAGCCTTACTCCACAGTGAGCTGTTATTACACCAGTAGATTCACCATCTGGTGATCCCACAGTTGGTCCATGATTCCACTGGACTAAGCCAAGCAAAAATGTCAGACAATCCTTACTTGTCACCCAGAGAAATTCCTTCAGTTGTGAGACCAGCAAGAAACTTGCCAAAGCAAAGCTTCAACAGGCCTATATAGAAACAGATGGAATCTTGTTAATCCTTTTATGTATGTTGATTTATATACCGCATACATCCCTCATAGAGACACGGGTGCTCCCCAAGTGGGAGTTCTTGACCTAGCTAATTTAGATATGCTTATTTCCATTAAAGTATTAAAGTTTTAGATGTTATACTGTCCTGTACCATAGCCAAGCAGTATAAGACATGATGCAATAGCACAAAACTAAGGGACATATGCTGGTTTGAGTTCTCAATTAGGGAAAACATTTTCTCATGGAATTTTGGCCAATGCGGGATCAGTGTCCACCTAGTATCATGAGGAATTTGGAGAGCTACAATAAATAATGACTCCATGTTGAGAAAGCCAGCTATAACGGCTGTGAGACCCAACATACTGACCACCTATCACCCCTATATTGGATAGATGATTGTCTATCTCTATGATAAACACAAGTGGATGTGAGGCCAGCAGCCGAATGATAGGCCAGGGGCCTTCTAGGCTTGTTGCGTCATGAAGATTTATAGATGTTACACATAAATCACTGCATTCTGGTTTATACACCAGTACTTAAAATTTAAATAATAGTCATACATACATTTAGTAAAAAGGAGAAATATTTTTAACATTAATTTATTATCTTGTAGAATAATCGTAATACTTACACAAAAAATCATAATCATCATCATCATCGTCCTTTCAAGTATTAGGCCCAGTGGCCCGTTACGGTCTCCCGCCATCTCCGAAAAGGTCGACCCACAGATCTTCTGCCTCGAGGAATGTAGTGAAGAATTTGTTTTGGTATTCTGTGATGATCCATGCGCTGAATATGGGCTAGCCAATTGTTTCTATATTCTTGGAGGTATTCAGATATAGGTACGATGTTTAACTCTCTGGCTATTGTTGAATTTCTTTGGTGGTCTAGAAGACTATAACCTGCAGTTCGTCGCATAAATTTCATCTCCGTGGCTGTAATATGACGATCATCCTGAGTTCTGATGGTCCAAGCTTCACTGCCATAACAGATTATGGGTCTAGCGAGAATTTTATAGATTTTCATTCTTGTGTGTCTCTGCACTTTTGATGGTTTAAAAACTTGGTTGATAATTCTTAAAGCTTTATTATAGTTTTGTATTTTAAAGGATATATCACATTCCTCATTATAAGTTAGATTATATCCTAAGTATTTAAATGAATTAACTTGCTCTAGTATTGAATTTTGAATACAAATTTTACTTCTTACTGGGAATTTCCCTTGAAAGGCCATAACTTTAGATTTTGTTGTTGATATTTCCATGTTAAATCGTTGGGCTATTATGTTAAGATGATGAGTGGAATATTGTAATTCATCTTCATTATTGCCGAAAGAGCCTGATAATTACTGATATATGGTATTTATTTTAACAGTCCACTCATAGTAATTACATTTGTATGAATGTTGCATGTTTCTATATCAATGCACTCGACATATAATAATAACTAACTCTAATTCACTGTCGAACCCATAGGTTCATTGCCACATGGACATAAACTCTCCATACATCCCTACCCTGAGCCACCAATGTTTTCCAATAATCCCCTGTATAATCTACATCCCTCAAATCATAGTTAATGTTATTCTCCCACCTCATTCTTGGTCTCTACAAATTTGCCATTTTCCCTCTCGTTTTCCTATAATAATAATAATAATAATAATAATAATAATAATGTTAATGACCTATGGTAGTGAAGCATGGACACTAAAAAAACAACATGAAAGCAGAATAACGGCTTGTGAAATGAGATTCATGCGCAGAACAGCGGGTTACACCAGATGGGATCTGAAAAGGAACACCGATATCTTAAAAGAATTGAAGACTACGCCAATTTTGGAATATATTAAACAGTACCAACTAAATTGGAAACACCATCTTGAAAGAATGAGTTCAAATCGGATCCCCAAAGCTGTTTATAATTATATACCAAGAGGACGAAGATCACTGGGCCGTCCTATGAAACGCTGGAGGGAAAATTTTCTATAGGATCGTAACAGGCCTTGGCCTAATACTTGGAAGGAAGAAGAAGAAGAAGAAGAAGAAGAAGAAGATAATGTTAATGATGATAATAAAATAATAACAATAATGTTAATGATGATAATAAAATAATAATAATGTTAATGATAATAATAATAAACTAACTCACTGGCACTATCGAACCTGTAGGTTCATGGCCGCATGGACATAAGCTCTCCATACATCCCTATCCCGAGCTAATGTTTTCCTATCATCCCCTGTATAATCTACTTTCCTCAAATCATAGTTAATGTTATTCTCCCACCTCATTCTTGGTCTACCAACTGGACGTTTTCCTTCTGGTTTTTCTACAAGAAACTTCCATGCACATCTTTCATTCCCCATTCGTGCCACATGTCCTGTCCATCGCAGTCTACGAGACTTAACGGTTCTCTATGGTTCTCATTATATCTGACTTCCTATAAAGACCGTTTAATTCATTGTCATGCAGTCTTCTCCATTCACCTGTCCATCTCTCAAATATTCGTAAATTAATAATAATAATAATTCATGAAAACTACCATGACAGCTTATAAGCAATAAGTAAAGTAAATTTTAAACTTAGCGTTTAGTTTTTTATGAGATTGGCTATTCTGGAAGGAGATAAAAAAAAGCAGTGGTAGTACGCCCACGTTCATTATATTTCTTAGCGAATTTTAATATTTTTAGATTTGTGGTAGAAATTATAAAAAATACGATATAATATAAAATTTTATAAATATATAACTTTGACAATTATTTATGTCTCTGATTAATAGGAAACCAAATTTTATTTACAATTTCTCTTAGTGGAATATCACGCAAATTTGCGATATGCCATAACTTATGTTGGCTATTCTTATATAAAGCAAAACAAAAACGAAATCAGAATAATAATAATTAGTTATTCTATTTTGAAATTTGTGTTTAATGTATAAATTTTCTTGTAAGATAAATTTATTTACCGTTTGTTTATTTGAATATAATTGAATGTCGTTGTAACGTATAAATGTGAAAATATGATACTGAAATACGGCTTCTTTTTTATGATTATAATCCTATAATATTACTTAATAGGTTACTCTGCTGTAAATTTATTTGGTTTCATGACTTATATTATTAGATTACATTTGGGTTACGGCATAATATTAATGCTACACAGTCTTTAAGGTACGTACCTTTACGTCTACAGTTTGAAAGTTAAAAACAAAAATTAGCTTGAAATTTCGGAAATTTGTATAAAGGATTATGAATACCAGTATAACATCAATATTATGCCATGAGGACAGTAAACTGATCGTTTTTCATGAGGGGACGAATGTTTGGAAATGCACGTTTCTGTACTTAACCTAAATCTTTTTTAATTTTTTTTTTAATATATAATATGTCAGAATAATAACACAATGATATTTGAGTTTTAGTTTCTGTTCGTCGACATGTCATAAACATAAAAAGCAAACCAAAATAACATCTCCTACTTTATATTTGCCCTTTTGTCTAGCATTAGTTAAGTCTTATTTTGATTAGGTATTTGTCCACCTATTCCAAAGTTTACCAAAAATAATATGAATTGTAATTCAGTCTTGAACCTAAAGTTTAAACATTAATGTATCAATAGGAATGAAGCTGGGATCTCAATTTAGGCCTATAAACTGTTTTTTGCACTAAATATATCATTCCAAACTTTCCTCATGCGACAGGGTACAATCATTTTATGAATGCCCTGTATTTGATAATATTGTAACCTAATATGAAAAAAAAATGCTTTGTAATGTCATCCACTGCACTTTCCATGCTTTTGATTCCATGTCAGGCATCGTAGAATGCTAATTTCTTATGAATTTAAGACTGTTGGGTCATGCATAATATAAAATATTAATTTTTAGTATTTTTCTTTTTTTTTTAATTTGAGAGAATACAATCTTAAAACCAATTGAAAATAACCATTAACTTCAAGCAGAAGAGTTGGAATTACATGAAGAAATGGAGATTGAATAATATGCATAGTGCATATGCTTGGGTCTCAGCTTCTTTACTATTTTCAAAATTAAATCTGAAGAATTTTTGTGGCATATATAGGCCTACTTAAACAAAAATTTGAATGCAGAATCAATATTACAAAAACTGCTGATCACTTCTGATCATAGTTTGAAGAGGTTGAAAGTTAATCTAATTCTAAGTGATGTTTGCAGATCAGGAAAGCAACTAAATCAAATAGGAACTAATTCACAAAACTTGATTTTTATGTTAATTTTGGTTGTGCATCAATTTATCTATTTTAAAAGAAATGTTGGGACTTGCGCTGGGGGAAGAAATTTTCTCATGGAATTTCGGCTAATTTGGGACTGATCCAACCCAGTATTGTGAAGAATTTGGGTAGCTATAATAAATAGTGGCTCCAGGTTGAGAAAACCAGCTATAATGACTGGGGGCCCAAAAGCTGACTGATTGGATGATTGTGAGTAACACACGTGGATGTGAGGCAGGCCAAAGATCTTTTAGACCTGTAGTGTCATGGAGTTTTAAAAGAAGTGGTGAGTCCAAGAACAGTGACCTAAAATTTGTTAGGGCTGACTTAGAATATGGAGAAAATTATACTGTGACACAAACATTACAGAACTAGTCCAGGCTGGTGATTAAAACAATGATGTCCTCCTATCTATCTCAGTCAGTTCCATGGTACTTAATAATTAGATCACCATAAAAGTTATATTTTATTGATGTTATTTGCGGCTTGCTTCAAAGAAAGTATAGTATAACTATTTCTAGATTAACTAACTCACTGGCACTATTGAACCCATAGGCCACGCGGACATAAGCTCTCCATACATCTCTATCCTGAGCTAATGTTTTCCAATCAACCCCTGTATAATCTACTTCTCTCAAATCATAGTTAATGTTATTCTCCCACCTCATTCATGGTCTACCAACTGGGCGTTTTCCCTCTGGTTTTCCTACAAGAAGCTTCCATGCACGTCTTTCATTCCCCATACGCGCAACATGTCCTGCCCATCGCAGTCTATGAGACTTAACTGTTCTCATCATATCCGGCTTCCCATAAAGACCATGTAGTTCATTATTATGTAGTCTTCTCCATTCACCTGTCTGTTCATCTCTCTTTGGTCCAAAAATTTTCCTAAGTACTTTATTCTCAAATACCTGTAATCTCCTTTCCTCCCTTAAAGTAAGAGTCCATGTTTCGCACCCATATAATATAACTGGTAGAATAATAGTTTTATATATTTTCAGTTTAACGTTTTTTGAAAGGAGTTGGGATGTCAAGAGTCTCTGCAATGCATAATAGCACGCATTTCCAGAATTGAGCCTATGTTTAATTTCTTTGTGCATCTCATTCCTATTGTGATTATTGTTCCTAAATATTTGAATTCAGCTACTTCCTCAAAATTTCCCTCATTTGTCATTAGCTGTCCATTTCCATTATATAATGTATTTCTATGTGTGACCATATATTTAGTTTTATTGATATTTACTTCCGGTCCCAATTTCTTGTTACCCAGTAGTGTGTGTGTGTGTGTGTTGGCCTTTAGTATCTTCTCGCTATCACCCAATAGTACTACATCATCAGCACTCTTTCAAGATTATAATAATTAATTATAAACATAATTATGTTTAGATGAATTATGATCTTAGATGTTTAAGCATCTATAATGATATAAAAAATTATGTTGATGAGTCCATTTTTCTTTCTGAATTATTAGGTGGAAACACAAAGGACGAGATTCCACTGTTAATATAACATTGAATATTGCGGTAAGTTTAAAAACATGAAATTGTGTTTTTCTTCTTCTTGTAAGCCCATGTTTCCCTTAAGAGAGATTTAGGCGCTCTCCCCCTACAGGGAAGAATTTGAATCATACTAATTTAGTTACACTTGTATAGATGTGTTTTTAAGTGTCTAAATTTACATTTTGCAAATTTGTTCATGTTTTACATAAATCAATCTACTTGTGAATTAAACTCTTCGCTCATCAAGATCAGTTTAATATTTTTTAATCTGGTCTTAAATGTGATTTTATTTATTTGCAGGAAAATGCCACTAGATAATCTGAGTCATTTTGATGAAAAAAGTGGATTTATTTCCTTTTCCACTGAGTGGGGTCGTTGGTGGCAAACTGTCCATGAAGTTCACATAGAAGTGAACCTTCCAGAAAATACAAAAGCAAAAAATGTTTCTCTTAAAGTCACTCCTAGAGAAATTGACTGTGTAGTACACAAAAATGTAATTTTTAAGGTAGGTTTGAATTATCATCTACTCTTAGTTCTTTTTGAAGGGAAGAGTTATAGACAAGAGTACGTAATAAAAATCATAGTCCCAAATTTCTTTCTCCATTGTTTCCTCTTTTTTTTGACTTGAAATTTCACCTGTAAAAATACCTTTGGTTGGGGTAGTCGATTTTTAATTATGCTATTGATTACAATTTTAATGCAAATATTCGTATTATGTAATGGTATTAATGAAATTAATCTTTGGGAAAGAAGCGCAATTAAAGTATTTAAACATTATATGAAATAAATTAGCTTAAATATGTAATTTCCTTTTTAATCGTTGGCAATTTTGGAATGTAATAGAAGAACTGTTATAGGACAACTCTTATGGTAGACGACTGTTATATATGTATATGAAACTAAAAACTATCCTAACCTACACGTATAGGAAACTAAAAGCTAACTTAACCTAAATCAATTACTCTAACGTATTCTAAATTAATTTAATATGTAAAAGCAGACATAAAGTGATGTAATCATATAAAAAGTAACCATACTTATTAGCAGTGAGTTATCGGTGATGTTGATATCGCTGGTTAATAATGCACAACTTGTGCATATTTTTGATTAATAATTAATGTGGTTATTGTTGGTTATTAGAAAGTTTATCGCTGGTTCATACAATAACTCATAGAATAATAGTTGTATCCTCAGTTATTAGTATGGTCATGACCGCCATGATGTATTATTAGAGCAGTCGGGACAGGAAATAGTCCCACTTTGTTTTCAATATTTACGACTAAAATGTGATTAAGATAATAATTTTCCAGTGCTAAAAAGAATAATTATATGCATATTTATTAAAATTCATCGGAGAACATATTGTTTAAACAACTCACCTCATAGGATTCATGCTTCCATGATATCGCGGATCAAACATAGTCATGTTCATCATCAGCCATAACTCCGACTCCCAACATTAATTAAATATATGCATATTTGTTGTATTTAAGTTGTGTTAAAATGCATCAGTAAAAATTGATCGTGATACACCCCGCCCATACCTTTTAAACCTCAATTTGATATCATTCAGTTATTAAATATAAGTAGGAAATAACACTATGAGGTTTGTTTTAATTATATTTGAGTTCTATTCAACTCAAATATAATTATAATTCAGTTAACTGATTTAGCTAATTATCTTCTTCTCGGGATCTTTCTTCTTTTTAATTCTAAAGCCTTCTTTGATTCTCTTAATCTTTTATCATATACGCTTTTCATATGCTAGAACATCACAATCTTTGATGTTTTTATTATTAATTTAACACATCTCATTGAAGGATAAATTAAATTTGAAGAGAAAAATTAATCACAATCTTTGTTCTTTTAAAGGCATACTTGTCTTTGAGATCTTCCTGCATTATATTTATATTACTTATTTTATCCTTCCTAGGGTGGTATCTAATGGATATTTTTTCTCAATTATTTCCGTACTCTGGTGAGCAGTACTTTTTGTGATTTACTCACACGACATTAGAAATTGAATTAGCAGAACAGCTCACCAGTGAAGTCTGAATCTTGACTTTATTTTTTTATGTGAAGTTGGCAAAAAAATTTTCCAGAGTTCCAACTGACTGCTAGCAGAAGAACTTTACCATATGAAAATATATTTATTATAAATTTTGCCATTTATCAAAAAAAAAATATTGCAAGTCATTTAAAAAAGAAGAATTTCCTGTAATTATGAATATAATGCTACCAAATAAAACAATATGTAAAAACTAGTAGGGTCTATATATCTGTTTTAAAGGGAGCAAATTTTATCGGAATATTTAAGTACATACAAATATTTTGGGATATTTCCATCCATGGTAATTCTGCCCGAAGGCAGGTCCTTCACTGCAATCATAGCATTTTCATGCTATGTTTGCAGCTTTACTAGGGAATTGTGTAGGTGTGGTAGCTTCCCGTTGCTTTCCACACCGGTGAAGGATGATGATGATAATGATAATGGTAAGGATGATAATGATAAGGATGATGGCCATATGATTTTGGAGACCGTTTGGGCCTTAAAGTTTTCCTGACATTTGTCTTACAGGTGAGAAAAACCCCGATAAAAACCTCACCCAGAAAAACTGCCCCGACCGGGGATCGAACCCGGGCCCGCTGCATGACAAGGCAGCACTCTACCTCGAGACCACAGCGGTGGACTTGGGATATTTCTGTAATAAATATTTTTGAATATACAATCTACATTAATGTAACTGCCCCAGTATATAAGTCAGTTAATATATACAGTCAGCAGATGAAAAGAAAGCAAACGCCAGGTTAAGTTATGTAGGTAGGAAATAACACTATGAGGTTTATTTTAATTTTGTTGAGTTGTTTCTTGACTCACCTCATACTTCTTAACTCCCTCACAGATCCAGATTTCGTCACTGTATTTGTGACATTCTCAATGCTGTTCACGTTCACAACTGGCGTCCAATGGTCTCCTCTCCTGCAGACTGACCTCCGTGCTATCTGATGGCTGACCGATGAACTTCCAAATCAATCCCCTCTCCTTATTACCGGGTATTTCAAAATTCATAGTTGTGCTTTTATTCTTCCATATGTAAATATTTTCCCAAAGTGTGAGTTCCTTCGGTTCTTCCAATTGTTTAAGTAATTTTGTTTTAGTTTCTATTCAATGTTTTTATGACCAGGCATGTGCAGCAATCTGCAATAGCTGCACATGCCTGGTCATAAAAACATAGAATAGAAACTAAAACAAAATTACTTAAACAATTGGAAAAATTGAAGGAACTCACAATTTGGGAAAAAAAATACATATGCAAGAATAAAAGCACAACTATGAATTTTGAAATACCCGGTAATAAGGAGAGGGGATTGATTTGGAAGTTCATCGGTCAGCCATCAGATGGCGCGGAGGTCAGTCTGCAGGAAGGAGACTGTTGGACGTCAGTTGTGAATGTGAACAGCATTGAGAATGTCACAAATACAGTAACGAAATCCGGATCTGCGAGGGAGTTAAGAAGTATGAGGTGAGTCAAGAAACGACTCAACAAAACTCCAGGTTGTTACATTAACTAAGTATAAAATTTTGATTGAAATTATTACTTATGGACTAGCTGAATAAAATTTTAGAGGGATCTAATCAATTTAAATATCTTGGATATTATCTCTCTATCTGGAATGAAAAGGATATCCCCGAAAAAATTACTAGCTATAATAAAAGTTTGGGAATTATTAATCAAGTTATGAAACCATCCCTTGTACAAAAAAACACCAGATTACGTTTATATAACACTTTGGCTAGACCAGTGTTGACCTATGGTAGTGAAGCATGGACACTAAAAAGACAACACGAAAGCAGAATAATGGCTTGTGAAATGAGATTCATGCGCAGAACAGCAGGTTACACCAGATGGGATCGGAAAAGGAACATCGATATCTTAAAATAAATTAAGACTATGCCAATTTTGGAATATATTAAACAGTACCAACTAAATTGGAAACACCATCTTGAAAGGATGAGTTCAAATCGAATCCCCAAAGCTGTTTATAATTATATACCAAGAGGACGAAGATCTCTGGGCCGTCCTATGAAATGCTTGAGGGAAAATTTTCTGTAGGATCATAACAGGCCTTGGCCTAATACTTGGAAGGAAGAAGGACTAGCTGTATGTTGGCTCTATATCTGAGGTTTGCAAATTCAATTTCAGCCCAGTGTTGATGAATTTTTTCCATTGTATAATTCCTGAATACAGTTCCTTATTTGGAAATGGTTGGGGAAATAAAGGTGCATTGTAGAGTTAAAGCATGTGAAAAAACCTGAAACCTGAAATAAGGAACTTTGAAGTAAAATTTGTTAGTCTTGTCGTGCCCAACTTTGAGTCACAGTGCTAATTAACTGAGATATTAAGGAATGTTGTCATTTAAAATACTTCATAAATTAATTATGGGAAATAACATTATGAGGTTTTCAAGTTAATATTTAATAAAAACTGAGCCATATCTCAACATATATTTTGTGTTCTTCAAGCACAGCATTCCTCCCATCTTCAGCCATAACCACGACTATTGAACCCTAATTTACATCTTCATCATGCATGAATGAAAGGGAAGGGCTACTCACCAATAAGCACTGGTCAGCTTGGTGAGTTTTTCTTTTTTGACCGAATTGGTATTACTTCTTCTTCCCATATCAATTCCCTATTTCAACTTTTCTATCCAGTCTCCCTTGACTGACCTCTTGTTTCTTTCGACCCTGATGGTATTAGAGTATTCGAGGTCTAGGGGTTCATTTCTCCTTCCTTCCTATACTTACTTTCTCTCTATGGGTGACGTAACCACCACATGTGGTGCCTACTACTAAACGGTTACAGCTAGTTTATTGAACTCCAGCTTTTGTAGAAGAGACCAGCCTTTCTGCTAAATATTGGAGTGCAAGAGAGCGAATGATTTCATTATCAAGTGCTCGACATTAGATACCAACCAACCAACATCTTCATCTTCAAAGCTGCCATCTGATGTTGAAATTCCCGGTGAACAAGATTTGATCTTAAATTCATCAATTCAATACCAGATGGCAGCTTTGAAGATGAAAATGTAAACCAGGGTTCAACAGTTGTGGTTAAAGCTGAAGATGGGTGGATGCTTTCAGAAACCACAGTTCCGTGCTTGAAGAACACAAAATATGAGGTGAAATATCACTCAGTTTTTATTGATTATTAAAATAAAATACTACCTATATTTATTGTGATGTTGGAAGATAACCACTTTCTTGGCACTATTGAATCTAGAGATTCATGGCTGTTAAGACATTCTTTCCATACATCCATATCCTGAGCTAGTGTTTTCTGATCATTCCCTGTATAATTCACATCCAGCAAATCATGGTTGAATGATAAATTAAGTAAATTTTTAGTGTATTAGAAATCAATTAATATTTTTGAATATAATATATAGAATTAAAAATTACCCACTATTTTATGCTTATATTTTGAATATTTGTATTATTAAAATGAGTGTAATTTGTGCTGTAGGGTCGATTGTTTAGTACAGTGCACCCTAATGAAACTGTCTGGACAATAGAAGACAACAATCTCCTTAGTATTGTGTTGGCTAAAGCTGATGTTACTTTGAAAGATGAAATTTGGGAATCTCTACTTGAAAATGATTACAAACCTGATCCATATACTTTACATGAAATGAGAAAAAAGATGGATTTGGAAAAGTTTCAAATTGAGGTAAGTTATGTTTGTGGAATGTTGAATTTATGAGGAGAATAGATGTACTAAAGCATACCTTACATTAGCAACTAAAATAATTATTGCCATACTTTATTCATAAACTAACTTTGTTTTCATATGGGGCACAGTTAATGTGATTGTTGTGGTATTCAATTTTACTCGTATTTGAGTTGAGTTACAAATGTGATAGTGTCTGTGCATGGTGATAATCACATTACGTTTTGTATCATGACTCACTTGATAATACTTGTTTTTTTAGGGCCTTAATGTTACAGAGTACTATTGCTTACATTTTTTTGGCAGGATTGCATTGATTTTGTTCAGATGCACCTTATGAATTCAAAATATGGAGAGGCTCTCAAGTATCAAATTGATGATCTATCTACAATGGCGTAACAGCACAATGTTGGGCCTTAGCCTCTCCTTTGTTAGGAGTTACTAGACCAAGTTAATTTAGTTATGCTTATTTTCCTAAAGATGTCATGAATGGTATACGGTCAACATACTGACCCAATGAGACATCTAGTAGGCAACTAAGGTATTACTAGGATGAAGGTGGTAGTTAAATTTTCTTTAGAGGCCTCTTTATTCATGCTTAAGGATCTTTTATGAGCCGAAAGTCTTCAGACCTGGGATCCATGGCTTAAAGTCTTTCCTGAAAGATTAGCTCCTTGGATTTTTCCATCCTGAAAATCCATTGACTCCGGCCAAGTTTGAACCTGGGACCAGAGGCAAGGAACATTTGCAGGATTTTCGAAGTTCCTTTTGTTTATCTATTTTGTTTATCTAGATAAACAAAAAGGAACTCATGGTTTGGGAAAAAATCCACATTCAGAACAACAAAGGAAAACTTGTGAACTTCGAAATTCCTGCAAATTCTGACCTGATCCAGAGGTTCATCAGTCCACCAACAGAGAGAAGAAGAAGAGTTTCTTCCGATCGACATAACATCAGTCGCCAAAATAGTACTGAAGATGAGACCGTTATGGTCTCGAAATCGCAATTTACTTAGAAGATTTGTATGAGAAGAGGTAGGAAACATTTGATTTTATCATAACATAACAATTAGTCCACTGCAGTTGACATCAAATTGATAACATAAAAAAATGCATAAATTTTGCATGTTATACAATGCATACTCACCAGCTGCTTAAATTAAAGCTTTGTAGATGAGCCTCCTCCTTCTGCACTGCAAAGTGATTATTCAGGATCTCTTTGAAATTTGGTAATAGCAGTAACTTATTTCTGATATCTCTTTGTAACAAACTTTTGTAGGGAAAACATCACTATGAGGTTTAATTTAAGATTTAAATTAAAATATTTTATACCTCACCTCATATCCAGTCTTCTAATTATACCAGTTTTGAAGCCTGGGCAGCTTCATCTTCAGTAATTTCTTGTCAACTGATGTTATGTCGATCAGGAGAACTGCTTCTTCCTCCTTCTGTTGGTAGACTGATGAACCTCCAGATCAAATCAAAATCAGCAGGAATTTCGAAGTTCATAAGTTTTTCTTTCTTGTTTTTTTTAATGTGGATTTTTTCCCAAACTGTGAGTTCTTTCTTGTTTTTCTATTTGTTTAATTAGACGGCTTTTGTATCAATTAGATGTTTTTCAGACCAAGCATGAGCAGCTACTGCTGATTTTTTCACTTCACCATTTTTTGCATTTCTAATATGTTGTTTTCAAATTTCTTTTTTGTTTTTCCTGTGTAAATTTTATAATTATAGTAATTATATAATTAGAAGATAATTATATTATTATAATTGTATAATTAGAAGACTGGATATGAGGTGAGATATAAAATATTTTAATTTAAATTTTTAAATTTTAAATCTCTTTGTAAGCCTTATATTTTAAGAGGATTTCAAGTTAGGACATTAAATTAATTAGACCTAAAAAATTCCTGGGATTTCTGGAAGTCACACTTTATTTTATAAGCTTTCTTGTTATTACTCTTGTTTTGAACTTCCACAATTATTAGTTTCATCCTGCATACATCATAGTGAATTTTATTTTTTGTCTGAGGGTTGTTTTTGAAATGTTCTGAACACAATTTTTTCAGACTTTTTAACATGTTGTACTTTATTACTGCCACTATTTTACTCTCAAGGAGTTAAAATACTCTCAGGAATAAAAGAGGAAATCTTGACTCTTATAATAACACATGTTTTAGGATAACCATTCACTGAGAAGTAAAGGATCTGACTAAAATCTGTAGTAAATTTTGGAGGAATACTTTCATGCAACTCTACCAACATGAAAATATTGAATATATGTTGGTAGGAAATAACACTATGAGGTTCATTTTAATTAAATTTGAGTTGTTTTTGATTCACCTCATATTTCTTGATTTTTATGCAGATCTAGGTTTTGTCACTGACTTTGTGACATACTTGATGCAACATGTGCTGAGCAAAACATTGCTTCCACTTACTTGTGTTTTGCTCCTTACTTTTATCTTTAACCGAACTGGTACTTCTTCCTTTTCTAGTACCAGATCCCTCTTTTTACTTTCCTATCCAGTCTCCCTTGCCTGACCGCTTGTTTTCTTCGACCCTGATGGTATTAGAGTATTCGAGGCCAAAGAGTTCATTTCTGTCTTTCCTATATCTCTTTCTTTTAACCTCGTGGACACTCACCTTGAATGCCCAAATAAGCTGCTTGTTCAAATTCAGCCCCATTGCAACTTATAGTACAAGTATGCAATGAATTTGTGTCATTAGCTAAGGCTGGATACATATAATGAAGTAGTAGTTCATATATCGTACATTTCTATAAAGAAGGTAATTTTCTTAGCGTTTCAAAATGTTCACCTCTATCTGCGCTATAGCCAAGTGGTTTAAGGCAGAGCCATGTTACTTGTGCTGGTTCGAGTCCTCATAGGGGAAGAAATTTTCTCTTGGAATTTCGGCCAGTTGGGACTGGTGCACATCCAGCATCATGAGGAATTTGGATAGCTATAATGTGTAGCGACTCCAGGTTGAGAAAACAAGCTGCTTCGGCTGGGGGACCTGACATGCTGATCAAATATCACCCTTGAATTGACCTGGATGATCATCCTTCTCTGTATTTAACACATGTGGATGTGATGCCAGCAGCTGGCTGGTAGGTCAAAGACATTCTAGATCTGATGTGCCATGGAGTTTTATTTTTCAGTGTAATATAAAAAGTTACTAATTTTTTGTAGTTACACAAAGATAGTCCAGTGTTTAAAAAATTTATTATAAATGAGAGTCGTGTTCAGATTTTTGCTTGAAATTTTGGGGAAGGATCTGCTCAGAGCCTGTGCCATGAGCCGCAATTGTTTTTTACTTTACTACTAGGTTCACTAAATAATGATATAATTCATTATAGGACTTGCTAAGAATTTTTATGTGTAAGTTATAAAAAAAATTATAACATTGAGTAAATTGGTCATGCCATAATTAAAAATACAATGAGTATATAGTAGCATACCTTTGCTGTTGCCAAATTTTATTTTGGTAGTTAAGTTAATGACAGTGGACTGATAAGCAGTTCTCAGGATGTTGAGTCCATTAAGAAAAAGGATTTGTCAAGTATGCTGTGCTTGTACTATCATCTTTCAACAACTGATTCTGTCAACCTTGGCATTTTGGAGCCATCACACTATATACTTTTTTTTATATAAATATTATGATCAACTTTTATAAGATTCATGATGTGTTCCATTGAGATATTATTCAAAATTAAGATATAAAATTATGGAATATTCACCTGAAAGGTCCATCTCCTCAACTTAATTAATTATTTACCTGTAGTGCTTTCGGGACTTGTCCCATCATCGGCAGGATTCAAAACTGGTGTTTCACTGAAGATCTGGTAGAGGGGGTTACATATATTGGGTTCGTTTTTGTTTATCAGATTGTCATTGTCGTTGTGAGCTGCTTTCATGATTTCCATCTCTTCGAGTACGTTTATCTTCGCTGGATTGTTTTCTCTGTGCATTACTCTTAGGGTGTTTTCAATATTTAACATGCGATGTCCTTCATGGATAACGTGTTTTTCATAGCTTGATTTTCCTTTTGCGTGAATAAAGTCTCGAAAATGTTCTTTAAATCTGATGTTAAAACTTCTGTTTGTTCTTCCGATATAAAATTTGTTGCAGTCCTTACATGTCAATTTATATACTCCTTTGCTGTTGAAAATGTTATTTTCTTCAATGTTATTGTTTATTATGTTGTTTAATTTGTTACTATTGTTATATTAAACAACATAATAAACAATAACATTGAAGAAAATAACATTTTCAACAGCAAAGGAGTATATAAATTGACATGTAAGGACTGCAACAAATTTTATATCGGAAGAACAAACAGAAGTTTTAACATCAGATTTAAAGAACGTTTTTGAGACTTTATTCACGCAAAAGGAAAATCAAGCTATGCAATACACGTTATCCATGAAGGACATCGCATTTTAAATATTGAAAACACCCTAACAGTAATGCACAGAGAAAACAATCCAGTGAAGATAAACATACTCGAAGAGATGGAAATCATGAAAGCAGCTCACAACAACGACAATCTGATAAACGAAAATGAACCCAATACATGTAATCCCCTCTACCAGATCTTCAGTGAAACACCAGTTTTGAATCCTGCCGATGATGGGACAAGTCCTGAAAGCGCTACAGTTAAATAATTAATTAAGTTGAGGAGACGGACCTTTCAGGTGAATATTCCATAATTTTATATCTTAATAATAAATATTATGATTTAATTATATAGTCTCAATTCATATCATTGTTAAACTTTCTTCACCAGTTTAGTTTCCATTCATTGCTCTATATGAGTGTTTCTGAAGTGTGGTTTGGGTTCCAAGTAATTCATATTAACTTTTTATTTGAATGTCATGAATATTTGGAACAATAATTCTGGTGATTTAAGGTTCATTGAAGTAGTTGTTGCCACTATCAGAGTAAGGAGAGGTGTGCTGCAGTCAATCAGTTTAGTTTCAATTTTCTTAATCAAATTTTGCTACCTCTCAATTGAAGTAAATGCTTAGTTGTTTCATGAGGCCGAGTAAATACAACATTTACACATAATGGGTTGATTGATTGACCCAGTATGAAAGAAATATGGGCTTTTGGGGACTGTGCTACTGCTTTTACTCATCATATGACTGAATTGTGTATAGAACTGTATCAATAGAAACATCATATTTTATGGGAAATAAGTCTGAATACAAGTTAAGATTGGTACCAATAATTAGGAACTTCCATCTCTTAGCGATTTATGACATGACAAAAAATTATATATTTGCCTATATCAGATGTTTATGCTTTTTCCATGATGTCGATAGATATCGTTTATTTACAATCTCATTATGAGCAGAATTAAAGCTCCATGCTGACTCACCTGTAGATTCTGCTGTTATTTTCACTGCATCCTTAATGACTAATGTAGGATTTTTTCACTAAACTCTTTGAAAACATTCAAAATAATTTATTTCTCTTTGCTTTTCAAATGCCTTCTTTCCGAATGTTTTATAATTCTACACAAGCATCAATTTGAAACAACTGAAATTCCAATATATTCTGCATTTCTGATGCATAAGAATATAGCAATGCTTATAAAATCTATTAAAATTATAATTACATATTTTAAGATTTTCCTATATAACTTACATAGACATATGCTAGATAATACATATTCTTATTATTGATATTTTCTTTATTTTATGTGTTAAAGAGGAAACTACATTTTCTCACATGCTCAGAGGTAAAATCATTTTTTAACCAATGAAAACACAGTCATATGATTGCTTTGTTTACATTACAACTGGAACTTAGCTTGGAATTAGTGTAGTTCCAAATCTGATACACAATTCTCAGCAGAATATGCTCAAACTAAACCACACATATGCATGACATATGACTGCTCCTGTATTAGTGGGCATGTTTAGTATTGTGATGCTTATATTTCCCCCTGCTTGCCTTATCCCACACTTACTTTCTTCTGATCTGCGGACTGTAGATATCTTGGGAAATATATTTTTATCTCACGAAAATAATATGGAAATCAACCCAGCTTATATTAAGAAAATTGCCATTTTTAGTGGCCTTATGGATTAATTTTTAATTTGTATGGGGCACACAATCAATAATGTTGAACCTTAGTACTTCTGTATCCTACAAATATGTCCTTATGAATAACACTGTTCCAATCTTTATATTCAAAGAAAAATTTCCGTGAAAGAGCTAGGGAATCTGTTATACTAGAGAGGTGATTACTTTGAATGTCATGTTCTAAAAAATAAGAAACATAGCTTCATCACTGAAATATCCTGATTAAAGAAAAAAAAAAAAGAATTGACTGGATGAAGAGTGTGTTGAAACTATTGTTCTTATTTTACAGAATCCTGGGTTTGATTTTAGTCGTGCAGAGTTATCTAAGTGTTATGATCGTATACCAGGTTGGTCTGGGGATGTTTTGAAGAATGAAGAGAAAACAGAGAGTGGAAATTAAGAGTGACTATGTATTTTGATAATCCTTCTCATTTATTTTATTATTCATCCTTTTAATTACACCAGGTAATTTATTACAGTTTTTTATTCTTTTGATTTGAAAAGTTATGTGTTCCTTCTGATTTTTGTAATTTGTATGATTTATGAATCTACCAGAGCTGAATTATTTCTCTTGTAAATTGAATCTGTAATTTTATATCACATGATCACCAAAAATAAAATATAATTTTAAAGATTTTGTATGACTTTTAGATTAAGTTTATGAAGGAAGATGTGGATGCCATGGTCTATACATTCTCACCTAATAGCATTAGAAGAAAAGGTGAAATTAGGCAGCATGCTCTCGACTTCTGTATTCAATATACTAATTGAGATACTAAAGGACAACATGCACACACTATTGAGTAACACTGAGAAATTAGGACTGGAAGTAAATATCAATAAAACTAAATATATGGTCACACGTAGAAATACATTATATAATGGAAATGGACAGCTAATGACAAATGAGGGAAAGTTTGAAGAAGTGGCTGAATTCAAATACATAGGAACAATAATCACAAATAGGAATGAGATGCACAAAGAAATTGAACATAGGCTCAATTCTGGAAATGCATGCTATTATGCATTGCAGAGACTTTTGATGTCCCAACTCCTTTCAAAAAACGTTAAACTGAAAATATATAAAACTATTATTCTACCAGTTATATTATATGGGTGCGTAACATGGGCTCTTACTTCAAGGGAGGAAAAAGGAGATTACGAGTATTTGAGAATAAAGTACTTAGGAAAATTTTTGGACCAAAGAGAGATGAACAGACAGGTGAATGGAGAAGGCTACATAACAATGAACTATAAGGTCTTTATAGGAAGCCAGATATAATAAGAACAGTTAAGTCTCGTAGACTGCGGTGGGCAGGACATGTTGTGCATATGGAGAATGAAAGACGTGCATGGAAGCTTCTCGTAGGAAAGCCAGAGGGAAAACACCCAGTTGGTAGATCAAGAATGAGGTGGGAGAATAACATTAACTATGATTTGAGGGAAGTAGATTATACAGGAAATGATTGGAAATCATTAACTCGGGATAGGGATGTACGGAGGGCTTATTTCGGCGCGGCCATGAACCTATGGGTTCGATAGTGCCAGTGAGTAAGTAAGTAATTTTAAATAATGCTGAGTGAATCCAGAATTATACTTCCCTTGATGAGTTCAGATGAGTGTCTCAGGTTCAAAGGTAGCTATTGAGAAACACTGAGGGTCATTGCCCCTTCCCCCTAAATATTTTTAATGTTCATGTTTACTTCACACTTAGAATAATTCTCGAACAATTAATTATCTGAATGAGAAAATTCATTGTATGTTAAATTTATAGATTTAAGATAATAAATACAGTGGAGACTTTTTAATTCAAACTGAAGGGAGAATTTTTTAAAATTTGAATTATCAAAACTTCAAATAAATAAAAGACACTTTATTTTACATAGTACTGTACCCTGAAATAAATTTATTTCATACAAGTACTGAAATTAACATGCTCTGTAACTCACCCTTTTAATTTCCATATTTTATCATAAAATGTGTAGCACTCTCACTGCACACGTTTTTAAATTAAATGTCATTTCTTTCCTGAAAACCACTGAACCAACCTCCACTTGCTTTAATTTTTTGTGCAAATTCTTTGGCCTTGGCATGCACTAATGGGCCACTCAGTGATATGTTACGATCACGCGATTGTTTGTTCCTTTTTCTACTTCCCTGAGCACTTCAACTTTTTTTTTGCTAATGTTAAACTGGTGTCCACTCTGCGTTTCAACATTGTGAATCGAGTCACTAATACATTCGTATTGACTGAATATTTTAACCTTACTGTATGTGTACATGTACCTATACTGTAAAAGTAAGGGAGGGTACATACATTATTCTCAGTTTTTGGGCTATGAATGAGGGGTGGGGTCTATGTATTGTATCCGATGGACACAAAGCGCTGGACAATACGGTCCAGTTTGATTGCCATCTAACGGAACTTTAACAATAAGCTACTACTTGGAATTTTTCAACCAGATTTCAACTTTTATAGAATTCAGATTACTTTTTTTCATTATCAATAAATTGAATTGTGGCTTCGAATTATCGAAATGTTGGCTTCAAAACGTCAAATTAAACATGGATTTTTAGCATTATTTTAAATAGGAGTTTCAAGGGGAATGTACTTATATTCAAATTACCCAATTATTCAAATTATCGAATGTTGAATTAACCGGTGTCCACTGTATCATTAAATATATGTATGAGGGCTATGAATACTAAGTAATGCATTCACATTATATTTGTATTGATTACACTGAGCAACAAAAAATAAACTTTTTTTTTGTCTCAGAAAAAAAAACATGATTCTGATGGTATTTTTTCTCCTGAATTCAAATATGATATTGGTTTTTCTCCATCACATAAGGTTTCCGAGAGACAGGAATTTATCATTTCAAGCACTTTAATATTTTCTACATTCGTAACTAAATATTCGAACATTCGGACTCACCTAGAAAGTAAGTAATGACGATTTTCTGCTATATTTTGCCTGTGGGCAGCCCTCTTGATGGTCCAGCAATTGACCAGCATATTAGGAGTCCATTTGCCTTGATATCTCTTTTCCATAGCTGAAATCTCCTGAGTTAGCTCATTTAGTTTTATTTTACAATGGACAAATGGATGAAAAAACATTTATTAAAAAAATAATTATTTAAATCCATTAATTGAAATTGAAGTAAAAAAAACTGTGGTTGATGAAGAAAATCTGAATACATATTTGAAAACACGATAAAAACTGCATTGAGTACAACTATTGGTACTCATGAGACAGAAATCATGTTGACCAGTGTTACTCCATGGAAGAAGAAGAGTTATGCAATGGGGAATAAACAATCATCTACAAGATATAGATTTCACGGATGACATTCGCTTGCTGGCCCAAATTTTTAAAACAAAATAAACAAGAAAAAATGGTAAAGTACAATACAGGCTTAAAATTAATGGGAAGGAAAATGGAGGAGGTTGAGTCTTTTATATATTTAGGAAGCATGATTTTGAAAATATATGATGTAGAGGAAGGCATAGAAGATGTATACAGCATGCAAATGTAACTCTACCCCATTTGGAGAAGTGGAAAAAAATCAAGAAAAACTAAATTTCTCATTTTTAATACAAATGTTAGTCGGTCCTACTCTATGAGTCCAAAAACATGGAAGGACACAGTAGTAATAATAACTAAGAAGTTACACCCTTTTTTATTATTATTAAAGGAAATATGATGTTATCATTGGAAAGGGAATCCTTCAAATTACAACAATAGAACAAAACAAAACAAATCACTTACAACAATACTAAGCAAGTCACTTTATTGCTTCAAACTGCCGTTTATATCCAAGCATAATTGGCAATGCTTTGGGAAGTCATTCATTGCATTATGATACATGTTTAGAGGAATAGCTCTAATTTCTTCCTCAATCACTAATTTCAGCATGTCGACGTCTTGAGGTTTCCGGGCATAAACCTTCTCCTTCAAATAACCCCACAACCAATAGTCACATGCTGTGAGGTCAGGGGAACGGGCCGGCCATTCAATGGGGCATCTTCTTCCCACCCACCTGTTTTGCAAATGATCATCCAAAATTTCCCTCACTGCAATTGCATAGTGAGGAGGTGCACCATCCTGCTGGAATAAACATTGTTCATGTTCAGCACTTTGCATTACCGGCAGGATAATTTGTCTAAGGATATCACTATACTGATCACCATTAACAGTCTCATCCAAAATTCGCATTCCTAACAGTCCTTCCCATCCGATCACAGCCCAAACAGTGACTTTGCCACATCTTAAACATGTCTCTTCAATAACATTAGGATTCTCTTTACCATAATAGTGACAATTATGTCGATTAACACATCCGTTCACATGGAAAACAGCTTCATCAGAAAAGTGCAATTTTCTGTACCAATGTTCATTGTTTGCTGATTCCCTTACAACAAATTCACAAAATTCCATCCGTCTGTCAGGGTTGTCTTCATTAAGTTCGTGGACATGAATCGGTTTGAAGAGGTGGTACTTCTCACGCTTCAAAACACGACACACACTCGATTGATGAGGCTCACATGCAGCTTGGCAGGTTGATTTTTGTGGGCTAGCGTTGAACGCCTCCACAATTCTCTTCATTGTTTCTGCATCCGTGCTAATACGAGGCCTTCCAGGAGGTTTGATTTTCTCATGCTTCCCGTTTCCAGCAGTCGTTTTCTCCGCTTCTCCACAGTCGACGGCTGCAATGCTACGTTAAACTCATGTCTTGCCCATCTTGCGGCCTCACGATCATTAGCATACATTATTGCCCATGCAGCAATTGTAATTTGCTGTAGCATATTCAACGCCATTTTGACTAATGACGTAAGTTCTACACTGTTTTGTTTTATTCCATTGTTGTAATTTGAATAATTGCCTTTCCAACGGTAATTTCATATTTCCTGTAATGGTAATATTTCATCACACAACGCGATCAAACGTATAGCCATATTTATGATTCACCCCGTAAATAACTGATATCCAGATGGTGTAGAATTATAATATTACTAAAAGCTATAGTGAGGACATTTTAAATGCCAACACACACATTTTATTAAATAATGCTAAGAATCTGGGGTTGGAAGGAAAACTAAATATAATGTCACACTTAGTCATTGTACAGAGTGAAGCAAAAGTCACTGCCCATTACATAGTAGAGAAGAAGTAGAAATGGGTAATGACTTTCAGCCCGTTCTGTATAATAGAAATGGACAGTTAATAACAAATGAGAGAATATTTTTATGAAGTGGCTGAATTGAAATGCTTTGGGAACAATAATTACAAACAGGTATGAGGTGTATAAAGAAATTAAACTAGGCTCAAGTCTAGAAATTCTTGCTATTATGCATTAAAGGGACTTATCATCCCAACTTCTCTCAAAAAAACATTAAACTGAAAATGTGTAAAACTGTTATTTTCCCAATTATATTATATGGATGCGAAACATGGACTCTTGCTTTAAGGGAGGAGAAAAGATTATGATTATTTGAAAATAAAGTTCTTAGGAAGTTGTTTTGACCGAAAAGACAGACAGGTGAATGGAGAAGATACATAACAGTGTTACATAATCTTTATGGGAAACCAGATGTTACAAGAACAGTTAAGTCTTATGGGCAAGACATGTGGCATGAATTGAAAATGGAAAAGAGGGATGGAAACCTCATGTAGGAAAAACCAGAAAAATGTCCAGTAGGTAGATCAAGAATGAAATGAGAGAATAATATTATAACAATATATTTGAGGGACATGAATTATACAGGGAATGAATGGAAAATATTACCTCAGGATAGAGGTGTATGGAGAGCATATGTCCATGCAGCCATAATGAATCTTCATATTCACCAGTGCCAATGAGTTTGTTACTTGTCCATTTTAGAAGTTTGCAGAAGAAGTTTGTATATATATATATATATATACAGGGCAAGTCAAAATGTTGTGCAGGTTTTCAGAAATTTATTATGTGAAATGTAATGAACATATAATATTGTGAGACATATTGTATGAAAGGTAAACTCTCAAAGTTTTTTTTAAATATTCACAGATGTTCTATGTGAGCGCCTTTTGTTACACGACAGATGTCAAGCCGATATTCAATCTCCTGCCAAACTTTCTGTAGCAGTCCGCGGTCGATATCAGCAATGGCTGCTGTGATGCGGGCACGCAGTTCATGCAGTGTTGTTGGAAGTGGTGGTACGTAAACATGATCCTTTACAAGACCCACATGAAGAAATCACACGGGGTTAGATCTGGTGAACGAGGTGGCCAATGAATGAGTTGTTGATCACCCTGAGATGCACGGCCTATCCAGCGTTGTGGTAAAGCCGTATTCAAATGGTCTCGAACACTGCCATGGTAATGTGGAGGGGCACCATCCAACTGCAGAATGAAATCTGGACTATCCGCTTCAAGCTGCGGAAGGAGCCATTGTTGTAGCATATCAAGGAAAACATGTCCGTTCACAGTACGTTCATGAAAGAAAAAGGGCCCATAAACCTTTGCATGGGAAATGGCACAAAAGACATTCACTTTCGGAGAATCGCGTTGATGTTCCAGAGTTGCATGGGGGTTACCAGTTCCCCAAATCCTTACATTGTGTCTATTCACTTTTCCTGAAAGGTAGAAAGTCGCTTCATCACTGTAAACTACCCTCTCATTCTCTTCCATTAATGCGAGAAAATCAACACAGAAGGACGCTCGCAAAGCATAATCGGCGGGTTTTAAGGCTTGAACCAGTTGCAAGTGGTAGGGTTTCATCTGTAAACGTTTCCGGAGAATCCGCCATACAGTTTTTTGTGGTAGTTGAAGTTCTGTCGCTCCCCGGTAGGTGGATTTCTGTGGACTCCGCACGAAGCATGTGCGAACGCGTTCGACTGTCTCTTCACTCGTCGACGGACGGCCAGTCGATTTTCGTTTACAGATACAGCCTGAATCCCTAAATTGTGTGTACCACTTACGAATGGATCTCCCATCCGGCGGGTCTTTATCGTATCTGGTACGGAAATGTCGTTGAACACTAGTCACAGAGTTGTTTACATGGTAATCAAGCACACAGAAAGACTTCTGATCCCCAGTCAACGCCATTTTCCTTTACTGCTCTGCTGTTGA
The DNA here is from genome assembly GCA_030220185.1 of Diploptera punctata. NCBI lineage: Eukaryota > Metazoa > Arthropoda > Insecta > Blattodea > Blaberidae > Diploptera > Diploptera punctata. Next base: position 2,838,913 of record JASPKZ010000046.1, read on the forward strand.
CATCTTGCGGGTGAACGCGGAACTTTAGAAGTGGACAACTAAACTTTGAGAGTTTACCTTTCATACAATATGTCTCACGATATTATATGTTCATTACATTTCACATAATAAATTTCTGAAAACCTGCACAACATTTTGACTTGCCCTGTATATATATATATATATATATATATATATAAAGCAAATGTAGATAGTAGAATGATCAGCATATTGGATTAAATTCTGTGAACTAAGTATATTTTAGTCCCATGCTGTAGCCGAGTGGTTAAGGCAGGAAACCTTGGCGCAGAGCTACGGGACTTGTGCTGGTTCGAGTCTCCATGGGGGAAGAAATTTTCTCATGGTAATTTGGCCAGTATGACCCACCCAGCATCGTGAGGCATTTGGGTAGCTACAATAAGTAGTGGCTCCAGGTTGAGAAAACCAGCTAAAACTGCTGGGGGACTCGACATGCTGACCATATGTTGCCCCTACACTAGCTGGATGATCATCTACCTCTATGATTGACACATGTGGATGAGAGGCCAGAAGCCGGCTGGTAGGCTAAGGGCCTTCTAGACCTGTCATGCCAGAAGTAAGTATATTTTAAATAAAAACTATTTTTGGTACAATGTGTAGTGTTACATGGAGCAAAATATTAAACAGACAACATGTAACTAACATTATTTTGAACATTGTAATATTCCTCTATACTCCACTTGTCAGACTTTAGATGGGTGTTTATTTTGTATGTTTTAACATTTTTTAGGCCTATGTTGGTTGTTATAATAGGCCAGTAAATGTTATAACTTAATGTACAATATTTGTGATAGAATAAATAATTATCTTTTAGTGCAAGGGGATCCTCAAATATGTACAAATAATTTTGATTTGTTATATATTATATTTGTAATGAAATAAATTTGCAAGGAATTTATTTGAAGTTTTTTGTATTTAAATATTTATTTATAGTCTATGACACTTGTTTTTTAGTGGATGTTTTATTATTCTAGAGAAACCATGAAATGTGTTTCCAAGAGAGTGAGGGATACAAAATATTAATGCTGGTTTTGTATCTTATATTTGCCAGTGAACTTAAAATTCACAGTCACTATTCAGTTAGAGGAATTTTAGGTTTTAACAAAAATACAGAAACAACTGGAGATCTCATGTAAGAAGAATGAGCAGAACAAAAATATCATGTCAAATCTTAAATTACCAGCCACCAGGCAAGAGATCATTGGGCAGACCCTTCAAACGGATTGAGACTGTAACAGACCGCTAGGTCCCCCAATATCATTATGATAAATTAATATATCTAGCGTGGAAAAGCTTTTTACCATTATCTTTAAATTATTTATTTTTTTTATAGGTTTTAAGCTTTTTTTTTATTTCCCTATCACATGAAAGGAAGAAGAAGAAGAAATATATTCTCATAGCTAATGTTTTTAGACGTTAAAATTGCTATACAGAGAAGATAAAATCCAAAAAATCTCTAATGTGTAGTTCTAAAAAAGTTAAGTTACTATTCACGCTATAAAATATTGATTTCAATTTTCAACGCTCATTCAGAACATAACTTCCCACCAAAATACAAATATCCCTACGTTAATTTCAAAGAAAATTTTCAATATATCCTCGGAAGCAACTGATGTTGGCATTACTGGATCTAGTTCTTCATCCTAGAATGTGCTGCCATCTACGTAAGTCTTGTTTAATTTTAACAGCGGAAAGTACAAAATTAAGATCGTATTTTGAATTTCTTCAACCTCGCGGAATTAACCTACAGACCCGTTTCTAACGTATTTATTGAATACTATCAAGAATTATACTAATGATACGATAATAAATTCAGTCTTTTAGGAACGGAAGTAAAAATATAGGGGCTGCTTAATAATTTCACGTCATTGAAGATGTTTTTCTTGAGCCGTATGTTTGATATATTTCATTTACATTTGCTTATCTAATTATTGATTAGATGATACAATCGATTTTTTTTTTACTTGTTACACCATTTTTGAGTATTTTTTTTAATCGTTTGCCTCGCTAGTTGTCATATCTTACACTATTTATGTATTTTTGCACAATCCTATTCTTACCCGTGTTTTTTTTTTTTTTTGTTTTCACGTAGCCCTAATAGTTTTAAAACATGAAGTGGCTTAAGTAGTGCAATAATTTACTAGGCGACGTCGCGAATCTAACCTTAGAACAGTAATATAGAGCAGTCTTAATCTTACACAAAAATGACTCATTATTACCTTTTATTTGTCCATATAAGGTTAGATGAATAGATTTTGTTAAGTTTGGGGTAAGGAAATGGGTTTGTATATTATAACGAATACACCATAAAAGAGATGAAATATATATATATATATATATATATAGACTAGTGGTATGTAAAATCATAGTAAACTGTTTTATTTTTCTTCACCGAATATGTCACTTCAATCTAACGTAGGTTATAACCCCCCCCCCTTTAAACATTTAAGTCAACTATTAAATTAATAGTGGTCAATCTTAAGCTTAAAAATGTAATAATAATTAGTCTACTTACCGTGACCCTATGTTAAACGAGGTTAATAATGTGACATTTCAGTTAGGTATAATGGAACGATGTCTTGTAATAAATGTCCGAAATATCTAGGCGAGCAGTTGTATAAAATTTACCATTTTCTCACTTTAACTGCAAATTATATCGATTATTAACTACGATTCATTGAATAGCGTATAGGTAATTTTAATATGTGGACTAATGTGCGCTCTAGATTTTCCACTGATCTGAATGTGGTTTCAATCCATTATCCTTGAGCTTATGCTTTTGAAGTTTTTGTCATTCCTCGAGTCAGTGTATTTAAGATAAATATAGACAGTGTTAAAAATAATACTTTCTCAATCACAGCAGTAGAAACAACAAGAATTCGTCATAAAAGTCAGTCCAAAAACTTCCATATTCATCTCGTTGGTGTGTTAGGCCTATTCCTATGGACATAGGTCATTTCATTCGTATTTTCTGTACATAATCTTTCTTTAGTCAACCGTCCAATGAATCGATGTAAATTGTTTTAGGATTTAATGGAAATTTAATTTTCTTTAACTCTATGAAGCTAGTTTTCTTATTAAAATCGAACATAGTGGTTTACTTTAAAACATTCAGAAATATATTCTATTGATCCGTTTTTACGAAATTAAAAAAAAAAAAACTTTTTCTCGAGGGAGCGTCTGCCATGTCACACAGCGGGCCCGATCGGGACACGTTTCCTGGATGAGGTTTTTTTTCGGGATTTTTCCTTGTCTATAAGACAGATGCCAAGAAACTTGAAGGGCAAAACGGTCCCCGAACACCATTTGACCATCATCATTATCATATTCACTTTTTTAGATTAAGTTTAGTTTAAGGCCTTACCTGGCGCATAACCCCTCCCTCCAGGCGCCCCAACCTCAGAAGCGGATTACAAGTTCGCCATGACAGGAGAGAATACCAGAAATGTCGTAAAGACAACCTGATGGCATTGATGACATATTTTATCTCGACAACTGAACCAAAAGGGAGAAGAATGTTGGGAAGACCATTGAAGAGATGGAAGGACCAATTCGACCTATAATTAGATCGGAACAGGCCATTGGGCTTAATCCTTGTTGATCTCGACAACTGAGTAGCTTAAGATCTCGTTATTCTAACGCACTGATCTAAAAAATCGTGATTTATGTAGCCTAATGTAAGGAAATTAATAATTTATTTTGAAGTTGAAACCTTTACAACCGAGTCACAAGGCGAAGACAATGTGATGCGCATTTGTTAATTGTTGCCTAGCCTATTATATTTTGATTCATCTTAATTTTTTTCTGTAAAATAAAATATATTTCGAATTAAGAAACTCCATCCGTAACAGGCCTAACCGGCTGCTGGCCTCACATCCATATGTTTTAATCGCAGAGGTAGATAATCATCCAACTAGTGTAGGGGTGACATGTGCTCAGCATGTCAAGTTCCCCAGCCATTATAGCTGGTTTCTCAATCTGAAGCCGCTACTTATTGTAAGTACCCAAATTCCTCTTGGTGCTGGGTGAGCACTGTTCCCATACTGCCCGAAATTCCGTGAGAAAATGTCTTCCCTCACTGGAATTCGAATCAGTACAAGTCTCGTAGCACTGCACCAAATCATCATGCCTTAAAACGCTCGGCTATGGCGCGGGACATATTTTGAATAGGTGGTCGTAAAACATGGCAAATAACTACTGAAACTGAAAACGCCGTTTTTGTTATGAGGAGGACCTTGAACGTTGCATGGAAATCTAAAATATTTTGCTGTGTATAATTGATATTATTTGTTGCCACAAAGGTCTGCTTATTTATGTGCTGGTATGTACTGTACACCTATAAATTATATAGAGCCTGTATGTATTTATAAATGTAGACCTATAAATAATTTATAAAATAGCAACTTCATAATATATTTGTGTCATAATTTGTATATGTTATTATTATTATTATGATTCGATGTTCATCGAATGGAAGATCACAGGATACCCAAACAGGAAGAAGAAGACCAGGACGTCCATTCAAAAGACTTCTGGATGGTGTTTCTCTTGAAGCCGAAACAGGTCAACAAATGACCTAAATTCGTGAATGTACTCTGATGATATGATTTCATCATCATCATCCGGTATCATGGCAGCTGCCGCCGTCTTCCGGAAACCAAACGCCATTCCTCTCTGTCCATCCATTGATCTTCCTCCATTCCTCTGATATTAATAGCTGCTTGTACCCCTTCTATCCAAGTTTTCTTCGATCTTCCTCCTTTCCATGGGATCCATTCCATAACCATTTTAGGCAATCTTTGTTCTGGCATTCTTTATCTTTTCTTTTCTATAATGTGTGAGATGTCCGGCTCCTCTTCTACACCCATAATTTCCCTTATTTCTTTATTTCATATTCTATCCATTCTAGATTTTCCAGCTGATCTTCTTAAAACATCCATTTCTGTACTTAAAATTCTTTTTATTTCCCTGGTAGGAATTTGCCAGACTTCAGCACCATATGTTAAAATGCTCTGAATTATGGTTTGATATATTTGTAATTTTCTATTTTTTGTAATATTTTTGTTTGTGCGATTCTATTTTTAATTTCCACTGTGTTATCGCCTGAATAGTCTAATTTTGTTCCTAAATAAGTGCATTCAACACTAGGTCTTAGTTCTTCTCCATTGTTGAAATTTATATTTTCCATTTCTTCTCCTATACACAGGTATTTAGTTTTCTCAGTGTTTTATAAAGTCCCCATTTTTCATATTCTTCTTTTAGTTTTTTAGCCATATATTCTAAATATTTTCCTTCATGCAGTTCCTCACTTTAGTCGTCACAATTTACCCGTCATGAAATCGGGGCACTTGTTGGCCTGTTCCGGGTCTCACTGGAGGTTCACGTCAAGTTGTATCTTCATGGGACTTCCTCCTCGTCATTTTCATATTAGAAGTGTTATTAATGGAAACCAGTATGAACAAGAGACCAAGAAAGCCATCATCATCACGAACAAATCCGTTTTAGGCTATGTGGCCTGTGACTATAAACCTAATGAAGATGGTCTTGATCTTTTCACCGATATTTTGGTCTTCCTTGGTCCTATGTCCAGTTGGAGCATATTCTAATGTCAATTTTGGAAGCCTATTTCTTTCCACTCTTCTCAGATCATTTTTACATACTTTTTGGTATGTTTCTATATTTTAATTTAAACTTGATACTCCAAGTTTTCTTTCTCATCAAGAAAGTAAAAGTAGATAATAACGGCAATGCAATAGCTAAAAGATCTGAAAGAAATAAAATTAAAAAAAAAACTTAGAAATGAATGTAGGCCTAGCATATATATATAGGCCTATATATATATAGCCTAATTTTCGTAATTGGAGCAAAATTATGTTGAAGTCCAAACTTTCAGCATATCAAGTTATAAGTAGATCAAAAGAAGAATAATGTTAATAACAAATGAATAAACGCTTTAACTCTGTAGATTATTTTTTTTAACGGTCTGTGCGTATTTGAATTATGTGAGATTCCATAGAAAAGAAGGATTATTTTAAATATACCTGTGTTATTTATTGCGAATTTAAATCACCTTCTGCGAAGATAAGATAATCCTCTTTGTACGATGTGAGGTGCTTTTTAATTATGTGACGTCTTTATCTGGGCGTTGCCACTTTTGACTTGAGACTTAACAAACTTTATTAAATCGATGAGCTTAGAAAACTTATACCTTGCACAGGGATCCACAAAATTGATAAACATGCACTCTGTTTTCTATTTGTTACATAAGAATCTACGAATCCTAGTTTAAATTTTCAAGTATCATTTCAATTTCATCTTCAACTTTTATTAGCTATGTGTATATAATGGCGTAGTCCATTGTTGAGCCATAGTCTTTACTAGACCAATTAATAGTTAATTACCTTATTTGCTCGCAGATGGCATGCGGTTAACACGCCGACCCAATGAGACATCAACAGGCATGTAAGGTATTACTTGGACGTTGATGTAGGCTATGTAAATTTTACTTAGAGGCCTCTTTATTCAGGAATAAGCATCTTTTACGAGCCTGAAAGTCTTCAGACTCGGGACCCACGGCTTAAAGTCCTTCCCGGTGACTTGCTCCTTGGATTCTTCCGTCCTAAAATAAATAAATAAATAGAGGCAAGGAGTATAACCACTAGGCCACTGCGGCTTAGGAAACTTTAAAATTCAACTGATCTTATTTTAGGTGTACACTATTATTGTTATAAATTAAAACTAAACTTGATGGCGTGACAGGCCTAGAAAGCCCTCAATCGGCTGCTGGACTCACATTCATATGTGTTAGTCAAGGAGATAGTTGGTCATCCAGCCAATATAGATTATATGTGGTCAGAATGTAGAGTCCCCCAGCCGTTACAACTGGTTTTCTTAACTTGGAGCCGCTACTTATTGTACTTAACTAAATTTCACACGATCCTGAGTTGAAACCGATTCCATACTGGGCGAAATTACATGAGAACATTTTGTTACCCCATGAGGACTCGAATAGCGGAAGTTATATAGCTTTGCGCCGAATCATGATGATTTAAACCTCTCGGCTACTGTGCGGGACTTATTATTGTTATAAGATATTTGGGTGCTTACCAGCTTTATAGAACATATTGACGTTCTATGTATATTAATGGGCTCTGAATTCTATTGTATTAATATATCGTGTGATAATGAAACTAATATTCATTCATACTTATGAATTTATTGATGAAGTAAAATGGATCGTAAAAATGTAATGTCAACCCTATATTTGTTCTGGCGACTGAGAAAAACTATGAGAAAGCCCAATCAGTTGTAGGTTTTATTATACATAATTCATTGATAAGCACATCCAAAATACGTACTGTACCGGAAACTTTCCTGGGGATAAAGTCGCCAGTAGTCATTCTACTGTCAATTGTTCCCAAATTTGGTCTCTAGATTTTAAAGACTGATAATACTTCCAACCTATCAGCCAGGTACTGGCTTCACATCTACAAAGAGGTAGACGATTATCTAGCCAGTAAGCTTTTTAGGGGTGACATGAGGTCAATATGTCAGGCCCCGCAGCCATTATAACTGGTTTTCTCAACTTGGTGTCGGCAGATATTGTAGCTATCCAAATTCATCACGATGTTGGTTGGCACCGATCCCACCGATATTCCATGAAAAAATTTCTTCCCTTATGGGAACTCAAACTACGTAGTGGAAGTCCCGTAGTTCTGCGCCAAGGCTTAATGTCTTAAAACAGCTTGACTTCGGCGCGGAGCTCTAACCAACTATACAGTTTTTTGTTACTTTGCATAATCATTATTATAATATTACTTTAAAAACAGTTTACATTAGACATATCAGATTATTTTTACAGACTCAAGTGGTTAGGCACTTGCCTTTCACCTGTGGGACTCGAATTCGCGTTTTGGTTACTCCATGTGGGTTTCGTGGTAGACGGAGCGGAGCCAGGACAGGTTATTCTCGGGGTTTCTCATATTTTTTTCCTGCCAAAAATTAATTCTATAATTTTTCCATTCTCATGCCATTAATTTTATTTGCCCCTGTGATGTTGCAAAAGATCTGGTCAACCGTGATCCCTGTACATCACAGACCTTCAATAACAGAGACTTCAACTTATCCCTCAACCTGGCATTACGCCGGACATGAGTAGAAGTTTTACTTTCCATTATTCTACTTAATAATTTTTAATTATATATACAAACTCAAGAAAAAATCCGAAAAATAATTTATGAAATTCTAGAATATAGTTAGTATTTACAAAACTGTAAATCTCAATTGTTCCGCACTATAGCCGAGCGGTTTAAGGCATCGTGCCTTGGCGCAGAGCTACGGGACTTCTGTTAGTTCGATCTCATGAGGGAAGATATTTCCTCATGGAATATCAGTCAGTATGGGAGCATTTTCCACCCAGCAGCGTGAGGAATTTGGGTAAACATGATATAACGCGGGGAGGGGTGATATACTTTCCACAAATCGCTCTTATCTTACTGACAGGATGGTCGTCCATCTCTCTGGCCTATAAAGCATATTTGAATGCATGGCGGCAGGCGTCTTGTAGACTAAGAGTCTTCTAGACCTGCCACGCCATGGAGTAGGGAATATTAAGGTAATTTAATCAATATAACCTCTTTAAAACTAACTTCAGTTCCCATATTTAATAGAAATGTTAAATGTGCTTATGTTATCGACAATCTTATAGCCAGAAAATAACTGAATATTTCTTTAAAAAATCTTGTAGTGATGGAGAAGTTACGATATTGACTTAGGGATCGAAGTTAGGCTGAAGAAACTCAAGGTCCTTCCTCCTTTTCGTATATTTGGTTAAGAATCGCCCCCATATTACCCGTTAACGGACCTATAATATAGTCAATATGGGAATGAAAAATAATTAATATTCTTAAGGTTCCAAATCAAGTCCTATGGGTCTCTGTTAACAAGGTTATGTCAGCAGTAATCTGTGAAAGTAGCTGTGCAGATATCATAACAATAAATTCGTGTTAAATAATAATTGAAGTAGAGATTATGTAAAACTCTTTAAGTTAATAGCATGACTTAATTATCCAGTGCCATAATATAACTTTAATAGAAGTAGACTTTATAATCTCATAATAAATTAATAAATCTAGATAGCCTATGTGAATAACTTTTAATACTATTGGCAAGATTCTTTTAAATCGAGTGAGTTGTCTCAGACTGTAACGTTTGGAAATCGTATTCGAGAGTTCCCGAGTTCAAACCCTGGTCTCGAGTAACCTGAGATTTTTCAAAGTTTTTCTTAGTCACCGAGATGAATCGTGGGTTTGAATTTTATTATAAAGAAGTTCGAAAAATTGAAATCCGAACGGGTAGTTGGATTTTCATTTTAGGACGTGAAAATTCTGAGTATGCCTTCCTTCGGAAGAAAAGTAAAACCGTGATCTCGTATCGTAAATTAACGCCACTAAAATAAATTCAAATATGAATTAAGTCGCTTCTGAAAAAAATCTGTCGGACGGTCATTTTATGCCTAGCTTTGAATTGCGATGGCAATAACTAGAATTGCTAAAGAGCATTGTTAAATAAAATACTGATACTGTTAAGTTTAGTACAACAACAACAACAAATACTACTACTACTCCTGCTACTACTGCTGCCACCGCCGTCGCCCTGAAGATCTATACTCAAAACATAGCCTATTCTTGAGAAATATTATTACATTCTTTATCCCTTAAATTGGCAATATATCCTGTAAGATCATTAATTTAATAATATTTATAAAGTAATAGAAAAACGAGTACAAATTAGTTAAATTTATATCAAATTACGCAATAATGTACAATAATAACTTACAGTTTTACATTTTTTTTTTTCCCACTGTGGTTCGAAACATTAATGCTTCGTCAATTTAAGAGTTATTCAGGAACACTGTAGTCCCAACCTATAGCAAAAACTATTATATTCATACCATGTGCACAATATAATATTCAAATATGTCATAAATATATTAACTTATTAGACCTATCGAATTCAAATTAACTGATGTGCTTTCTACTACTACTACTACTACTACTACTACTACTACTACTACTACTACTACGATAGACTTTCCTGTAGGTCTACATTCGAAAAAAATATTCTTGAGAAGTTTTATTAGATTATTTATTCGGGAACACTATAATCCCAACCTATAACTAACTAACTAATTCACTGGCACTATCGGACCCGTAGGTTCATGGCCACGCCGATATAAACTCTCCATACATCCCTACATTGAGCTAATGTTTTCCATTCATCCCCTGCATAATCTACTTCCCTCTTAATGTTATTCTCCCACCTCATTCTTGGTCTATCAACTGGGCGTTTTCCCTCTGGTTTTCCTACACGAAGCTTCCATGCACGTCTTTCATTTCCCAATCGTGTCACATGTCCTGCCTATCACAATCTATGAGACTTAACTGTTCTTATTATATCTATCTTCCATGTAGTTCGCTGTTATGCAGTTTTCTCCATTCACCTGTCTGTTCATCTCTCTTTGGTCCAAAATTTTTCCTAAGAACTTTATTCTCAAATTCTCGGAATCTTCTTTCATCCCTTAAAGTAAGTGTCCATGTTTCGCATCCATATAATTTAACTGGTAGCAAAAAAAAAAAAAATGTTTTATATATTTTCAGATTAACGTTTTTTGAAAGGAGTTGAGACAAGAGTCCCTGTAATGCATAATAGCACGCATTTCCAGAATTGAGTCTATGTTTAATTTCTTTGTTGAACTCATTCCTACTTGTGATTATTGTTCCTAGGTATTTGAATTCAGGCATTTCCAGAATTGAGCCTATATTTAATATCTTTTTGCATCTCATTCCTATTTGTGATTATTGTTCCTAGGTATTTGAATTCAGCCACTTCCTCAAAATTTCCCTCGTTTGTCATTAGCTGTCCATTTCCATTACATAATGTATTTGTATGTGTGACCATACATTTAGTTTTATTGATATTTACTTCCAGTCCCAATTTCTTAGTATTACTCAATAGTGTGTGCGTGTTGGCCTTTAGAATCTCCTCGCTATCGCCCAATAGTACTACATCATCAGCATACACTTTTTTTTGTCTAATACCACCAGGTTGTCTTTTATGGCATTTCTGGCTTTCTCCTCTGGCATTGGCAGAATTGTAATCCATTTCTTAGGTTGGGACACCTGGAAGGCGGAGTTACGTTACCCCGATTATATGATAGGTGATAAATGATAATGAAGCGCCAGGAGAGTTCTTAACCTAAACTTAACCTAATTCCAGACCATGGGCAACCACAGGAATAATTCCCTTTAAGGAAAAATTCCTATGGTTTAACCGGCATAAACTAACAGCTTATTAATACCATTGAGTTGAAATTATAACACATGTAAAATTAAATCATTTGTAGCAGGAATAGGGAACCACACATTAAACATACACTTATGCAGTGACGTGTGTTCTTATAACTGTGGTTAGTCCTATCAGTATGGTAGGGCCATTAGGTTGTGAAATTTTACTACGGAGCAATAAATTAATACTTATTCTCATAAACCATTCTTTTAGCAAAAGAGAGCTGTTTGATTCCCGGCGGTTAGGGAATATTAGGCCTACAATCTTCACTTCAGGTCTGGGCGTGTGCCCCTTGTTTCGTCTTCGCCCAATGCTGTGTTCGACGATGGCCCTGGGATTCTACTAATTACAATCCCAGGGAGACTCGCCACTTTCTTCTTGTCAAGTTTGTGGTTCAACATTCATGCTCCCTGCTACAGCTAAGCTGTCCTGAGAATCATATTCAAAGTCTCATGAAATATGTATGTCTACAAATGAAGGAGAAAAAATAAATAAATATACATATCGATTCTAAATGACACTTCTCACAACTTACTTGTACATTGCGATGTATACATTTTCAGAAGAAACAGATTTTTACTGGATATATAATAAACTGATTCTTTAGACCTTGGTAATATTTATAACCTTAACATACTATAAACATAAAAACAATTGTATATCCAATAAATAAAATATGATAACCTATTAACTTGTAAAAACATCTATCACTTGAGTTATTGTTCTCTATCAGGATTACTGGCTAGTGAATTATGACCGATATTAACTTATATATAAGTTTTATAACTAATATGGGCGTTGTTTCCTAATGTTTACTCCTTTAAACTTATTTCTCTTCCTTATTATTCTTATTTTTCTTCTCCTCCTCCTCCTTCTTCTTCTAACAGCTTTAAGGAATTAGACTAAATTAATGACTGTAGCATTTCACTCATCCAACATCAAAATATATCAAGTAATCGGACTTTCTATGGAGCACGCCGTAGCATAGGCAATATGCTACAAGCCGGAAGGTGGAGGGTTCAAGTCTCGGTGGAGTTATGATTTTTAAACTGACCTAAATCTGCTGGCTACACCATGATCCTGAGGTCAACTTAGCCTCTAACAGAAGTGATTTCCAGTAGCATGTTCTGGGGTAAAGGCTGCCGTAACGCAAGGCCTGAGAACCTGGCTGACCTCCTGAGGCCTGTAGTGGGATCACTTTGCCTTATGAGGCCTTCTAACCTGTTCCGCCTCAGGTGAGCTGGCGGCCTTGCAAGATTTCTTCCCGTTAGGTTTGTAAACAAGCAGTTTCTGAAGTTGCCTGTCACTGGGAATCCGTGATATGTGCCCGTACCAGTTATCTCGGTAAACTTTATAGTTTCAGTGATGGTTGTGATGTTTAATTCTTCTTGGACGTCAACATTTCTTTTACGATCATAAGCAGTGTAACCCGCTAGGGTCTTTAGCAGTCTTAGCCGTTTCTATCCTTCGGAATTATTTTGATGTTACGTTCCTTGTTTCTGATCCATGTAACAAAGTTGGGATTGTTTTTGTTTTATAGTATTTCAGAAATTGTCTCTGGTCTTGATTTTCCTAATAATGTTGATTTTATTATGCCTAAAAGTTGTTGGAATTTGGCTAATTTTATGTCAACAGTCCTGAAGTTTATTAAGTCGACTGGAAAAACAAATTTAGTCGGTCCCAATGCACTGGACTACGGTAGAAGTTACCATGGTTGGTTCCGTTCCAAGGTGCGCGATTAATACCAGCCGCGTAGATTCATTTTTACGGTCGTAAAATCCTGAAAATAGCTTCGGAAATGAAATAAAGTAGTGGACCCAATGTCCTAGGTTGATGCAAGACAATTCCAGGCTTCAAATAAGACATCTTTAAACAACATTTTCCGGACCTTTCTTCTCTATATTTGAATTGCGACGCCAATAACTTCATTAGTTAAAGAGCGTTATTGAATAAAATGCTAACACATTTAGAACGTCCAAAATCAAAATAGAAATCATCATCATCATTATCATTGTGATGAATTTATTTAGGTTTAGGTCATTTGAGCCTGTTTCTATGCGATCTCAAGATTTGGTTGGTCAGTCCATCTTAATTTTGTTCTTCCTCTATGTCGAAGTCTTTTAGGTTGATACTGCGATGCTAATTTAGGAAAACGAAATGGTTCCATTCTTTGGACATGCTGTAACCAATTGCTTTGATAATTCTGAATTTCTTCAACTATATTTTGAACTTTTAATTTATCGCGTAGGCTATATCTGTGCTTCTTTGCTTGTCTATTTTTGTCAAACGTAGGAGTGGACGTAAAAATCTCATCTGTGCCTCTTGCAAAATAGACTCAGCAAATATAAAATTATTACCATAAATGACAGTGATTGTGAAGGCGTAGGCATATTCGTTTTTGAGACTTCGTCTTTGGAGTTGATGGTGGTAGGTTTCCAATATTTTTAGGTTTCTCGGGAATTATAAAAAAAAATATAAAACCATAGTCATGGTTCAGACTTTGTTTCTGAAACTTCTTCTCATTTTGATTTTGTCGACTAAATTTCTTTTTCCTCTCAGTTTCAAATTTATAACTATTTTAAGTAATCTATTTTGTGTCATTTAATTCAATTTTTCTGATCATTATTCAATTACGCATTCATTTATAATATTAACACTTACAATTTTGTGTCTTAATGATTTCTATGAGACATTTCGTCTGAAAATAATGTGCAAACTAAAATAACTATCAAATTGAGAAGAAATACTATAACCTGGTATTTCGAAGAGGTGAAATTTAACATTATTAAGATATTCATTCGTCACCAATACGGCTATCATCATCGAGTGTTCAAGGATTTCAAACTTTTTTTACCTTTTTGAACCATTGTCAGTCTTTTCATTGGTCTGCCACAATCTCTTCTACCATGTAGTGTAGACGATATTGCGAGATCTAATCGAACATAGAACGTATTTAAAAAAATATAGACTATCTATTGGTATGATTTTTTATTAATAGCGTAGCCCATTGTTGAGTCATAGCCTCTTCTTTAACAGGAGTTTATTGACCAAGTTCATTTTTAGTTACCTTATTTGTCCAAAGATGGCATGAATGGCATGCGTCAACACACCGACTCAACGAGACATCTAGCAGGTAACTAAGGTGTTAGCACTAGGATGTTTTAGACCGGTCGATAAATTTTGGTTAGAGGCCTCTTTCTTCAGGCTTAAGGATCTTTTACGAGCCTGAAAATCTTCAGACTCTGGACCCACAACTAGTCCCTCTCGGAGGACTTGCTCCTTGGATTTTTCCATCCTAAAAAAATCAATCGACCGCCACCGGGTTTGAACCCGCGACCCTTGGAACCAGAGGCAAGGACCACCAGGGCCGACATTTATTGGTATTCGTGAAGTTTAATAAATAATTGGAGAAGTCTCTTCCCTTGGTTCAAGATTGTATCAAAGGTTCGCTGGTAGATTACGAGATTCGCATTCGGAAGATGGTATCATGTTCTAGGCCCGGCTAATTTATCTGGAGATTTACAACGTCGAGGCAAATGCTGACTTGGAATTTCATTGCCATGAATCACTAAACAATCGGCTTCATAATCCAGCAGTCATCATATTGGCTAAGCAGCTCCGGATACGAATATCGATCTTGGTCATGCAATTTTTTTCTGGAAAGACAATTGCCTGCTTCCTATCAGAATCTTGGTAGAGGATATTATTGAAGTATTCATGAGCAGATTAAAAAGAAATAGCCTAGTTGAGATTCAAAGTTGTGCATGAAATCAATGTAAAATTTTGCTATAAGAGTTCTTATGGTAAAGTTTTAAGAATTGTAAAAAAAATCTTGAGTTCTTGTGGGCCTATTACACTTGAATTTTTTTTACGTGCTGTAAATCTATGACACCAAACTCCTAACTTTACCTTCCTCCGAGTAAACCATATTCAATATTTTAACGTCCTCTTAATCAAAACAAGCCGAATTTGAAGTCGCGAACCTCGGATCCTAAAAAGGTTTGCAGATTACCGAATTAGATGAATATAGCTCGTGGTAACTGAATAGTATTTTGCACTACGAGGTCACTCAGAAAGTTTCCGGATACTGACAAAATTTTAGAGATAATATAAAACTTACCATTACATCTTTTCAAAGTACTCTCCTTGAGCATATATGCATCGTTGCATCCTCCTGAACAACAGCTGGAAGCATTAGCGCCAGTCACTTTCATCCAATGCACAGAGTTCCCCTTGGTATGCTGCAACCGCATCTTCAGGTGTTGAAAACCGCTTCCCACGCAATCGAGCCTTCACCGTAGGGAACAAAAAGAAGTATCACGGTGCCAGTTCCGGACTGTAAGGAGGATGGGTCAACAACTGCACAGGAGTCCCCCTCAGAAAATCATTTGTCAGATGAACGGTGTGGGCAGAGGCATTGTTGTGGTGGAACAGGATGCCCCTCAGTTCAGCTCTTGGGCGCTTTTCTCGCAATTTTTGGAATACCTGTCGGAAGGCTGCTGTAGTGTACAACTGTGCACTCGCTGTCCTTTAATATTCAAGAGGCATTGTTGCCACATGACCACCTGTAGAAAAATGTGAGCACCATTTTCTTCCCAATACCTTTTGCTCTCCTCACTTTGCCTGGTCGATCATCATCAGGAAAGACCCTACCGACGACTGACGCTTTTTATCTGGATCATATTGGTAAATCCAGGTCTCGTCGCCTGTAATGATCTCAAAAATGAGGCGAGAGTTCCCATTGTTTAATCTCTAAAGCATTTCACAGCACCATTCTACTCGAGTGATCTTTTGACCTTCAGTGAGTCTACGTGATGATGCCCTAACTGTAAAGGAAAGAAATAAACTCCAAATGTAGAAATATAAGTAACGAGATGACACCTTGCTGACCCTAAGATAGATGTGCAGAATTTTTGCAATACTCCCCGATCCAATCCTCAGGGATGCCTCAGTATCTTTATAAGTCATACGACCGTCTTCTCGCACAATCTTCTCCACAACATCATGTTTTCCACAGTCACTGCCATCGACAGGCCTCCCACTCCTCTCTTCATCTTCAAGAGAGGTTCTATCCCTCTTACACTCCGCAAACCAATTGAAAACTGTGGCACTGGAAGGGACAAGGTCCCAAAAACCTGTGTAAGCCTTTCTAGCGATTGCGCCTGGTTTAAGCTACTTTTAAAATTATAGAACATCATTGCTCGAAAATGTTCTCGCTGTGGTTCCATGTTGCAGTATGATAGTACCTGTCACCCCCCACCATTTGACCCACATCTGCTAAGGGCTGAGGGGTACGGGCGGGCGGAAACTATGTCAGCTGACTAACAAAGGAGCTCCCAACACGCTGCTGGCACTGTTATATTTCTATCGTAAACGGTACAGTCAGGTCCGGAAACTTTCTGAGTGACCCTCGTATATTAAAAAATAGTAAACTCTTATTAAGGATAGAAAAAAAATTGCATTATGCTGATCGCACAACTCCCGGCAGTGTCTTCTTCTAGCCAGCTTCTTCTTCTAGCATATGCCGGTCTTAGTTCTTCAGAGTTACCGTGCCATTGATTTATACTGTAGGTCTAGGTTTGTGTATACAGTAATGTCATTCATATATAAATTTAAAATTTCTAGCCGCCGTAAACCGAACCCGCGGAAGGTAGGGACTATACCATCACTTCATGATAACGGACATTCCTTGCATTACGTATGTATAGGCCTAAACCTCATATGTCCCGCGTGGGGATACGGGTTCTCCCTAGTGGAATTTCTTAATCAAGCTCGTTACGATTATTTACTTGTAGATGTCAACGAGTGGCATGCGATTAGCACATCGTTTCGCCTTAATGAGACATCTGTAGGTAACTAAGGTATAAATTGGGTCCACCGCTGTGGTCTCGGGGTAGCGTGCTGCCTTGTCACGCAGCGGGCCCGGGTTCGATCCCCGGTCGGGACAGTTTTTCTGGGTGAGGTTTTTATCGGCGTTTTTCCTCACCTGTAAGACAAATGTCAGGAAAACTTTAAGGCCCAAACGGTCCCCGAAATCATATGGCCATCGCAATCATCATTCATATTCATCTTAGGTTAAGCTTAGGATTAGGGACTCTCCTGGCGCACCATTATCATCATCACCCATCATATCATCGGGGCAACGTAATCCCGCCTTTCAGGCGCCCCAACCTCAGAAGTGGGTTACAGGTACGCCATGCCAGGAGAGAAACCAGGAATGTCGAAAGACAAACCTGGGGTGTTTAAAAAAAAAGGTATAAATTGGATTGATGAAGGTCAGTTAAGTTTTGCACAGAGGCATTTTATTCAGGCTTGTGGTTCTTTTCTTTTTCGATTCTAAATAGAATCGATCGATCCCGGCCGGGTTTGAACCTGCGACCCTCAGAAATAGAGACAAGGAACATAACCACTAGACCACAGCGGCTGACACATTCCTTGCAATGAGGAAGTAAATTTTACTGGTTATGTACAGAGGATTTTGGGCTATTAATGGTTCACTTTGGCATGTTTTACACTTAATCGCGCAGTGCTTCTTCTTCTTAATCATAATTTGTAGATTTTCATCCTGTTTATTTCCAAAATCACTCCTCGGAGGAAGTAATATTGGATGTGAATTCACTGTCTATCCATCTCTTGGCTGGTCTTCCTCTTGTTCTTTTCCCGTCCATTAGGTCTATCTTCTTTAGCTCTTTTTTGGAAGTCAGTTGTCTTCCATTCTTTCTATATGACCTTTCCAATATTTTCGTCTATCTGTAATAAATTTGGTTATGTCTTGAATATGACAATTGTCCCTAATTTCTGTATTGTGTATCTTATCAAATAATGTTTTCCCCTGAATAGTTCTTAAGATCTTCATTTCACATGTGCTTATTATTTGTTTAGTTTTTGTTGTATCAGCAGAAACTAGGGATGATACAACAAAAACTAAACAAATAATAAGCACATGTGAAATGAAGATCGGACTGACATATGCATGTTATTTTTTATAATGTGCCAATGATTGATAATTACGTCTAGGAGAGAATTTTTAACTCCGGATCACACATATTCTTTTTTGACCACTCAAAGATGTGGAGGATCTCCTTGGATGAGGTATCAGCTTAATTCCAGTGCCACCATCGATACAACACGAACATTTAAAACAAAACATACCATTCACCCGTCAATGCATACTAAATAAGATGAATTTGATATGGTTGAAAAATGTGACCGCTAGAGCGATTTTTAAATTTTCGTTTGAGGTGAACTCCTACACCTAATGCTTCGATGTTTCTGATTATCGAACTCGACTTTATTTTTTTTAAATTAATTGCTATATGCCAAGACAGCCAGGTGAATGGAGAAGACTTACATAACAGTGAACTACATGGTCTTTATAGGAAGCCAGATATAATAAGAACAGTTAAGTCTCGTAGGCTGCGATGGGCAGGGCATGTGGCACGAATGGGGAATGAAAGACGTGCATGAAAGCTTCTTGTAGGAAAACCAGAGGGAAAATGCCCAGTTGGTAGACCAAGAATGAGGTGGGAGAATAACATTAATTATGATTTGAGAGAAGAAGATTATACAGGGAATGATTGGAAAACATTAGCTAAGGATAGGGATGTATGGAGAGCTTATGTCCGCACGGCCATGAACCTACGGGTTCGATAGTGCCAGTGAGTTAGTTATTTAGTTATATGCCTAGTTTGGTTTTGGCTATGGTCATTTTTTATGTCTACTCGACAAGACCGGTGAAGATCTGCAAAATAAAAATGTTAAAACTTAGGTTATCTTCGTAAAACAAACCTAACAGTCCATTCCTTCTGAATTCGCTAAAAAATTACTAATAGCGGAGAAATACTGGCAAAATGCTACCTCAAGCATTTTAGAACTTCTTGGTACAGTGACTATGCGGTAGTTCATATTAAAAAAAAAGTTTTGTTTTTTTCCTTTTAATAACAAGAATAAAAAATCAGTCTCTGGCGGCTTTTGTGATTTACTATAAGAATTAATTAGTCATTGCGAAAACAATTTGTTTCCACTGAACATCTTATCTGTGCGTTACAATTTAAACAGCTAGAGAAAATCAGAATGCAATTATTGTTGAAGCTCTGAAATTAAATTACGCCTTTGTATAGCCATTTCATGATGACTAAATAAAAATATTCTCCACTCTTAAAAATAGAAGAATCGAACTTACGCACAAAAAATCCAAAAGTTGTGATGATCATATCTCGCCTAATTAATTTCCACTTGCTTTTGTGAGGATCTTTCTTAAGAAAAAATAAGTATAGTGAAGAACTTCACTAATAATTTAGGTCGCGAACCGCCACTGCCTATTATTATAATATAGAGGATATTTTAAGTTATGAAGCAGGTCTACACTGGTTATAGATTGACGTCATGCATGATACGTCCTGTTCCCATTCAACTTTGATGAATGAATGATGGTGGATTTTTGTTTATTGCCTTGTTTACTCTTTACTCCTTTTCCAAATCTTGCTGTATACGGTATGAGGAACTCTGTTGTGTTTTTAACTTAAGTATTGTCTAATTGTATCATAATGTCGCCAATAAAGCGGCCCCTACACTATTAATATTTACGCCAATATATTGCACAATATTTTGTACAATAGTATTACTTCGCCAACCCACACAGTGCAATATTATTATACAATGTTAATTATTGTGCAATATATTGACGTAAATATTAATCTGTAGGGGCGCTTTAACACAGAACTGAACTAGTATTGCGCAATAATGCCAATAGACGATGCAATATTTACTAGATGCACAATAAAAATCAAACTGTTTTTTATTGACTCAATATATTGCGCAATCTTTCAATGTGATCTACAGACGCTCAATATTATTGTACACCCTTAGACAAAAAGAAAAAAAAAGAGTTATCCGCTGATTCTATCAATCGATCGGGGAACTTCGTGAGCACTCGCAGAAGCCATATTCACATCAACACGTTTTCAGTAATTGTACTGGGTTGTTTGCTAGTTAACGCAGTGTACACTCAAGCAACATTAATGAGAGAGTTTGGCCTAGTGTGTTTCCGTGGTCGAAAGGTTTAATAGAGATTGTCTGCGTACGTAACCTCACGGGTTCGATTCCCGTTCTACTTTTTTTTTACTGAATGTTAGAATAGCATTTCCTCTGTAATGTAGTTTCATACCAAATTTTATATTTGAGTTTTATGGCTTTAATGCACACACAAAACACACAAAAACATAAATTAAAACTTTCTTCTAATAAGTAAACGAGGAAAGAAAATAATATCTTCTAAAATGAAAACTTTAACAAAAACAAATCAATATCGGGTGTATGAATCCTCAGCATCTATTACCGCCCTCAATCCTCGGGGCATTGATGCAATCAAATTTCTACAGGCACGTAGACGATCGGCTAGAGCATCCCAGGCGTCTTGAATTTGTGCCCATAAGCGATCTTTCGTTTTTCGTGCATCTGCAGGCCAATTAGAGTTCATCTCTATTTTCATCTCAGCCCAAACATTTTCGATTGGATTCAAATCTGGTGAACAGCGAAATTTGATTTGCCTTCTCATTTAACAATCAAATCAAATTTCGCTAAACACATTTCAGAAAGCGGCCACATGTTCAACAATATCGATAATACAATGCCAATTATACACAGAGAAAACAACAGACACAAAATTAACATTGTAGAAGAAATCGAAATTATCAAGAAGGCCAAGAATACAAACATTCTCAACGAAAATATGCCTAATGAGCAAAACCCTCTATTAGACATACAGTTAATTCAATACTACTACAAGAACTCCAGAAGCCTAGAGTGAAATCAACGATAATTTTAAATAGTTGAGGCAGACGGTAGTATACAAGGTAAAAATAAATAATAGTTTAAATGACTAAAACAACACGCTTTATTAGAAAACCGAACTAAAAAATGAAAAATAGTTTTAATTTCCAACACGCTTGGGATAAAATTGAAGTGGTCAACAAAAAAATCATCTCCAACACATCTAGAATAAAACTAGAGTTATCTACAAAAAACAAAAACATTACCATCAAAAGCGTGGGGTGCTCTATATAAATTAATATATTTGATAATAAACAGATATTGGTAAAATTCAATTCTCTAAGAAGAAAACATAAAAACCATAAAAAGCACCCCACGCTTTTGATGGTAAAATTATTATTTTTTTTGTAGATATCTATTTTTATTCTAGATGTGTTGGGGATGATTTTTTGTTGACCACTTTAATTTTATCCCAAGCGTGTTGGAAATTAAATTTATTTTTCATTTTTTAGTTCGGTTTTCACCGGTGTGGTAAACAACGGGAGTACCACACCTACAATTCCCTAGTAAAACTGCAAGCATGGCATGAAAATGCTATGATTGCAGTGAAGGACCAGCCTTCGGGCTGAATTACTATGGATGGTTTGATGGGTGGATGGATGGATGGAGTTCGGTTTTCTAATAAAGCGTGTTGTTTTATTATTTTAAAATATTATTTATTTATTAGTTTGGTTTTCTAATAAAGCGCATTATTTCAGTTTTTTAAAAGTATTATTTATTTTTTAAATTTTTAGTTTAATTGATTGTCATAAACCGGAATTCCATGAAAATTTAATTGCTTAATACTCTTCTAAAAAATCATCCGGGCCGGATTTGAACTAGCGGCCTATGGATTACTGAAATTATATATCACTACAGTCCACCGCTCAACCAACTGAGCTCTTACAACGATTGACTAAAAAGTCGGTAAGTCCGCAACCTATTACACCGGTTTTTATTTTTTTGATTTTCTGATGATTCTGGCCAGGATTTTAGAAAAAAAATGAAATTATTATATTGTCATGAGTCCTTTACAAGTATACAAAGTTTCAAGTCGATCCAATATTTTAAGTGGGTGAAAATCGTGTTCAAAGATTCCGTTACATAGATACAGGTCCGTTACATGGACAGATACAGGTTAAGCTAATATAAAGCGTATAAAAATATATAATTTAACATTGTTATAACCTCAACGGTACAAAAAACAATTATGAACTTAAAAAGTATAGATTAATTCAAATGTCGAAATAAAATTAATTTAATTCATAAAACGTTTTAATACAAACATCACTAAAAAAACTGCGTAATTGAAGACGCGAACCTGCGATCTTCACTAACAGAAACGCTGACCGCATGCTTTACCGCTGACCTATCAGGAAACGTAGGAGAGGCTTCAGTTTATGCCACATAACACAATAGCTCAGGGACTCCAGAATGATGACTAGTTTCACAGTTTGAACCCAGCGCTGTGCCGAGTATGACTTAGAAGAAATATGCGTTCAAGAGATGACTCATTTTTTGTCGAAGGGTACCATGTCAATTATTGTGCAATATATTGACATACATATTGATTGTGTAGGTGCCGCTTAAGATTGTGATATTGTAGTATTTTTAGTGGAGAAGAATATATAGGCTTGTTTTTTATTTACAGAAATTTTATAAACTGTATTTTACATTGGAATACCGCAGGATATTTACTTCATTTTTGTTTGTTTACATCGAATTTGCAGTAAGTGAAATATGTTGATGGATCTTGTGATTCAGACTTCAGTATCTGGTCAGTTCTTGCTCTGTTAGGTAGTTGGCTGGTCCCTTGAGAACAGTGTGCATTCTGTTATAATAGTAAGTGAATTGCCGTCTGTGGCGCTTTCTCGGGGTAGTTACATGATGAAGAGAGTGATTTGTTAATCCTATAGAGTTATGATCTAAACCGTTCATGGTTGGTAAGGAATTCTGTTTGTAATTATTAATTAGTCTATAAGAATATGGACGCCGCAGCCGACTGGTTAAGACAAGAAGCCTTGGCGCAGAGCTACGGGACTTGCGCTGGTTCGAGTCCCCATGGGGAAAAGAATATTTTCTCATGGGATTTCGACTCCAGGTTGAGAAGACCAGCTATAAAAGCTGGGGGACCCGACATGCTGACCGCATGTCACCCCTACACTAGTTTGATGATCGTCTACCTCTGTGATTAACACATGTGGATGTGAGGCCAGCATCCGGCTGGTAGGCCAAGGGCCTTCTGGTCCTGTCGCGTTTGGAGTTTTTTATAGGAATATGGAGAGCCTAGAGAATAATATTGGACTACATTATTTATCCACCTAACTTTACCATTAAATGGTTTGATTCCGGTGTAATGGGAAACTTCGTAACTCATACCGCTCTCGGTTGTTGTGGACAGCTCACTTTATGTAGATCACAAGTTTGATGTTATAACCTCCAGTTTTAGGCATAACACAGAAAATTACGAGATCTCGGCCGGGTTTGAACCGGGACCAGAGACGAGCTTTGTAACCACAGCAACTAGCCCCCACTAGGACAGACGTTTAACAATCTAAACATTGATTTCATTTAGAGCAGAGAATTAAAAGTCACTAACTTTTTAATTAATTAATTATTTTATAACTTAATAAACAGAGTTCATAGGTAACTTATATAATTTATGGTTGGTGAGTTAAAATAATATAGCTTATATATATATAGAGTCATCGAAAAAGGTTGCAGCAATTTAAAAAACCCATATGCCCCGTTGTAATTGAGATAAATTAATAATTTGACCTGCAAACTAATCGGAAACTCATCGAGTTTATTTAGATGTGACTGTACTCCGCCAGTAACCTTCAGCCGATGCGCATAATTGGCCCTTTCCTTTTTATTGAGCAGACTATCACAGGAGATGTTTACTTAGACGTGCTAGAACAGTACGTTCTCCCGCAAGTAGACCAAATTGAAGAAGAAAATAACGTAACGTTATTCTTTCAACAAGATGGCGCGCCCCCACGCTTTTCCCAACAAGTTCGAAACGCTCTAGCCTACATGGAAGATTCCTTGATCGGTGGATTGGTAGGTCCGGTCCTATTCAATGGCCTCCTAGAAGCCCCGACTTGACACCCCTAGACTTTTTTATGGGCATACGTAAAAAAAAAGTTTGTACAGTGAACCTATCAGAGATCTGCAACATTTAAGACAAAGGATCACCGATGCTGTTGCAACAATCACGCCTGCGATGATCCAGCGCTGTTGGGCCGAAATCGACTATCGGCTGGACGTTTGTAGAGCAACCAACGGTGCGCACGTAGAAACATTCTAAGGTAAGAAAAAAAACTTTTGAGTTGTTGAATTTAAAATAAAATACTCGTATTAATACCTCAAATAGTTCCTGATCTATGATTGTTTGAAATTGCTGCAACCTTTTTCGGTGACCCTGTTTATTCCAACGTTTCAACATGATCCGTCGGAATTAGTGCCAGAGGCAATCCTTGAATCCATGATGCGGAAATCCCAAGAAACTTTTCTTAAACATACTTATATCCGCAAAATCTACTATAGGCCCTATATATACATTCCACCGCTGTGGTCTCGAGGTAGCGTGCTGCCGTGTCACGCAGCGGGCCCGGGTTCTATCCCCGGTCGGGGCAGTTTTTCTGGGTGAGGTTTTTATCGGGGGTTTTCCTCACCTGTAAGACAAATGTCAGGAAAACTTAAGGCCCAAACGGTCCCCGAAATCATATGGCCATCATCATCCTTATCATTATCATCATCCTTCACCGGTGTGGAAAGCAACGGGAAGCTACCACACCTACAGTTCTCTAGTAAAGCTGCAAGCCTGCAGGATGACGATGATGATGAAGATGGCCATATGATTTCGGGGACCGTTTGGGCCTTAAAGTTTTCCTGACATTTGTCTTACAGGTGAGGAAAAACCCCGATAAAAACCTCACCTAGAAAAACTGCCCCGACCGGGGATCAAACCTGATATATATATATATATATAAGATTATATTAAAATATCTTGGTTTTACATGATTTACATTAGTCATTAATTTAATTTGCACTATGTGGTATCAGTCCTATCTTTTTATTCTAGGCCAGAGAAAAATATTTGATGAACATGATATTATTTCACTTCTAATTAGGCTAATTATTTTAAACAAATTATCATGGTGGTTACAAAAAAAATAGATTCGATTTAGATATGAAATTTTATAATAGCCTATCTCTTCAGGTATCTTAGCTAGTAGGCCTATAAAATTGCATTATCTGGATCGAGTAACGATGTCAGATCATCAATTTATCCCCAACACAAAGCCGACAGTGTTTTTTACTAAATATATTATAGGGTGTCGCCCTAGTGTAAGGCAAGTTTGATGTTGCCAGAGTTGGAATAAAACGCTCGTAAATTGCAGAGGTTGTAAAACTGTCTGCAGTTTCTCCCCTCCCTCCACTAGGAATATTAATTACAGCTATGCTATGTGGTGGGTTTCAAACATTTCGGTCGCGTGAGGCGCCACCATCTCATGACGGAACTAAAATGGCCGACTGACGTGTTCTCGGAGGTTGGATCCTACTGTCTGTATAAACTCTCCCATAAATCTGACTGCTAGAACCGCGTAAAGCGGTCCTCGGGGACACATTACAAGCAGGAAAATAGCGGACCGCGGGTTTTGTCTCTGGCTCCTGAAACACAATCATTCTTCACACACACACACACACACACACACATATAACATAGCTTTATCCGACGACTCCAGTAGTGCCTATAGGAAGGTACGATTTGTGTCGTTTTTGCTTAAAGATCAAAATATGACCAATCAAAACATTGTATCCACTCTTGTTCTCGTACTGTTCATATAGGCCCTAATTATTGTATTTCTGAACTCTGATACTCAACACTTGTGTAGTGTATTAATTGTTGTTGTGAATCATGGAATTAACGATATATTTATTTTATTTTTTTATATAGTCTATCACGACCTGAATGTTTACTAATATCCAGTAGGCTGTGAATTTCTATTGTTGTGTTTGCCAGGTTTTTATCATTGGTCTGAAACAAGTTACAGTGAAGCATTCTCAATCCATCTTTTTCTGGGACGTCCCAAAGATCTCTTCCATTGAGGGGAAGGTATTAAATCATGACTTTTGGAGGACTTACGATTCATTCGTCCCGCACCGTAGCAGAGTAATTAAGGCAAGATGACTTGGCGCAGAGCTACGGGACTTGCGCTGGTACGAGTCTCCATGGGAAAACAAATTTTCTCATGGCATTTTGACCAGTATGGGACCGGTATCCATCCAGCATCGTGAGGCATTTTGGTAGCTACAATAAGTAGTGACTCCAGGTTGAGAAGACCAGCTATAACGGCTGGGGGACCCGATATGCCGATCACATGTCACCCATACACTGGCTGGGTGATCGTCTACGTCTGTGATTAACACATAGCCTATGTATGTGAGGCACGCCGTAGCGTAGTGGTTAAGGCACTGATCTACAAGCCGGAGGGTCGAGGGTTCAAGTCCCGTTGGGGTCAGGATTTTTAAACTGACCCAAACCCTCTGGTGGCACAATGGCCCTGGGGTCGACTCAGCCTCTAACAGAAATGAGTACCAGACGCTTGTTCTGGGGGTAAAGGCGGCCGTCACGCAGGGCTGACAACCCGGCTGACATAAAGTGCCGATTGTCTAGAAAAAGTGGGAGCCTTAACCTCCTACTACCCCAAGGGCCTCCTGAGGCCTGTTGTGGGATCACTTTACTTATGTGAGGCCAGCAACAGGCTGATAGACTAACGGCCATCTAGGCTGTCGCGCCATAGAGAAGGAGATTATGATTCATTCGTTGCACATGAGTTTCCACTGTAGCTGGTATTTATTTATAAATTGTGAAATTGGTTGTAATTGAAGTGATTGCATCATATATTCACATATTTTGCTGTCCATGCGAGTAGGCTATATCCTAGATAGGCCTATTGCTCTAAAAATCTCATTTCACTAGCTTTTATTCTGCTGATATAAGCTCCCATCATTCTAGGCAATCGACAGGATGAGTCAGCCCTATATGATAGCCAAAGGTACTCCCAGAACAGTATCATTTCCGTTAGAGGCTAAGGGTCGGTTTCACCAACAGATTACGCCAGTTTAAGCTATGCATTATACACGGGAAAAACTGGCGTAATACAGTTACCTCTATTGGTGAAATTGACCCTTAGTCGAATCCAATACCATGAAGGATAAAGCCGGTTTAAAAATTCTGACCGCCATTGGGACTGAACCCTCAACCTTCCGGCTTATTGCATACTAATTTAATCACCTACTCTACGGCGTGCCCCCAGGGAACCACACCAATTCGAGTTGAAATTCCGGGGCTTGTAAATTTGACTGGTTTTTATTAGATCTTAAACCAATGTTTATATTTAATAATCCATTGTATAATTAATGTAATCAGAATTTAGCTAATTTATATAGGCCTAGAACGGGCATGAATGTTGTGATTACGAATCCAATCATGACCTGGACGCAACTCGAAATATCGCTGAAACCACCATTCATACTTTTCACTCACAAACCCAGCCATTTACTCCTTTCCTATTTAACTCACTTTAACGAGAACATGCAAATTCTATCTTTCCTTAACCTCTAGCAAGCATTCTTTGTTGGTCTAGCATTGGCGGTTGCATACCTTTCACTGTAATCGGCATTTTTCCATTAATGAACTACAGTAAAGATGATGTTAATGCTCATAATAATAATAATAATAATAATAATAATAATAATAATAATAATAATAATAATAATAATAATAATAATAATAATAATAATAATAATAATAATAATAATAATAATAATAATAATAATAATAATAATAATAATAATAATATTTTTTGTTTATACCCGTAAATCGCTAAGTGGAATAAGGCCCTTGCGGGAGTTATGTAAACAAACTGGTTTAGTTACGCCAATTTCTCTACAGATACATCCAGTGGCATCTCAAAGAGATACTCAGTAGGCGACTAGGTTATTGCATCGATGAGAAAGGTCGATTAAATGTTGCTCATTGTCTCTAATTTAAGCTTGAAATTATTTGATGAACCGAAAATATTTTAATAATAATAATAATAATAATAATAATAATAATAATAATAATAATAATAATAATAATAATAATAATAATAATAATACTGTTTCTAGTAATACTTAAGAAGTAAATCACATATTTGATAATTACACAGATAGCATGCGTATGCACAAACTCAGCAATGACATCAGAAGACATTACATGATAAAAAACTAGCCTATAAACTCAAGATTGAAGATGCGGATTTTGACGGGAGAAACATTAGCCTATATGAGTGCATAAAAATGTATACTCTATATAACAAAAATATACTATAAGGTTTTTAAATGCAATGTTTAACTATTGAGATTATAAACTCGTTTATATAAGTAAACAACGTTATAAAATTTTGCGTTAGATTGAATTTCCTTCTTGTGATTTGTAGTGAACTCATTTAATAAATAATAATAGTTATTTAAAAGTTGCTGATTAATGTGCAAGGTATTATTAGTAATTGTAGATGATTTATCTATCTCTGAATGGTATTAATCCATTATTCACAGCTGTAATAATGTTGGGATGTAAGAAGTAAGTTATATATGACGGCAATATAGTTATTTGAAGAGATCTCATACAGTTGTAAGGGACATACTCGAAATCGAACAATTTTTCTTAGAAACACTTCTTGCTAAGTTTATATGTATCTTATAGGCCTACAAGCTAACACCCGGCGTGCGCTGCTACGCCTAAATAATTGAAAAATAATGTATTCTTTGTTTAGTTGAATAAGTAAAGGGAAAAATAAGTAGACCATATAAATTTATATCGTAATCATTTTTAGATACCCCGTGCTGATTACCGGGCGTTTCTCGGGAATCTACTTATTTCGGTCTTCTTGGCATAAATGAGCTGAAAGTTGAAAATTAATGTATATTTATGTTTAACTAAAAGGAAAAGTTTATATCGTAATTATTTTTAGATACCCCGTGCTTATTACCCGGCGTTGCGCGGGAAACTACTTATTTCGATCTTCTTGGCATAAATGAGCTGAAAGACAACAAACATTTGTTATTGTGAGTTATCCGTAAAAGAACCCGCCGTTCGCTGCTACGCTGGCCCGGGAATCTGCTTATCCCGATATTTTTGTCATCAATGAAAGACAAAAATGGTTATTGTGAGTTATCCGTAGAAGATATACATATGCTGTCGCAGACTTTTTTATAGAGTTTTTTGAGATATTCAATTCTGTGTACATTAATTTTGTGTATTTGTTATGCTTTTGGCAGCGTAAGCTTTTAAGTGTCCAAAAAGCTACTTTCTTTTCATGGCATAACACTAATTTTTCGTGCCAGTTACTTAATGTGGCGGACCGCACTGAAAACAAAATCACGCATTATTGTTATTATTTGTTTATTGTGTAATTCGATGCACATTTACGTTATTGCTACTCGTTCGTTTTTATCTGTTTCATTAACAATACTAAATAAATCGAACTAATTGATGTATCCTATAGGATAAATTGCAAATTAAAGGATTAAATAAAGAATAAATTGAAATACTAGAAAAAGGATATAAGTTCAATTTTCCCATAATTAACATTAACAAAATAAAAGAGTATATGATAATTAAAAGCGAGATAGCAATTACTCATAATAATAAAGACTACGCAAAACATGAAACCGCTAAAACTATTAAAGAAATTTCATCTGTAATAAAAAAAAGAAGAAGAGAGAACAAACTTAAAATATCTAAACAATTTAAAATCTAAACTTAAGGACAGTAACATCCATCCATAGCAATTCTGCCCGAGGGCAGGACTTTCACTGCAATCATAGCATTTTCATGCTATGTTTTGCAGCTTTACTAGGGAATTATAGGTGTTGTAGTTTCCCGTTGCTTTCCACACCGGTGAAGAATGATTATGATAATGATAAGAATGATGATGATAGCCGGATGATTTTCGGGGACCGTTCACTGTTGGGCACTAAGCTTCCTGACATTTGTCTTACAGGTGAGGAAAACCCCCGAAAAAAAAAAACTCACCCATGAGTCTATCCCGACCGGGAATCAAACCCGGACCCGATGCGTGACAAGGCAACGCGCTACCTCGAGACCACAGCGGTGGACAAAAATAACATAGGACCTAATACATAGCCTATAAAAGCCGATAAAGGCAACAGAATAGCATCAATGAACAAAGATAATTACATTGAAAAAAAAAAACAGTTTATAGATGAAAATAAATTTATGAAAATTGAAAAATACCCTACAGCAAAATTTAATAGAACATTAAATGAATTGACAAAATCATGTTCCATTGTTATAACTAATAACGAATCCAATAAATATACAAATAGTCCACCGCTGAGGCGTGCTGCCTTGTCACGCAGCGGCCCCGGGTTCGATCACCGGTCGGGACAGTTTTTATGGGTGAGATTTTTATCGGGGTTTTTCCTCACCTGTAAGACAAATGTCAGGAAAACTTTAAGGCCCAAACGGTCCTCAAAATCATATGGTCATCGCAATCATATTCATCTTAGATTAAGCTTAGGATTAGGGACTCTCCTGGTGCACCACTATCTTCATCATCATCATCATCATCATCACCCATCATATCGGGGCAACGTAACCCCGCCTTCCAGGCGCCCCAACCTCAGAAGTGGGTTACAAGTACACCATGCTGGAGAGAAACCAGGAATGTCGAAAGACAACCTTGGGCATTTGCAAAAAAAAAATACAAGTAAGTTTGTAAACGTTAATCCAACAGCTCCCATAACGAAAGCATTGCCCAAAATAAGCAAAAACAATAACCCAATGAGACCAATAGTTAACTACATAAATTTAATATTAAGTTAATCGTAAAATATGTCGATGACGTCATAATCATTTACGAGGACGAAAATAGAAAAGAGAACGAAATCCTTCTGGAATTAAATAATATGCATAATAAAATAGAATTTACTGAAGAAATAGAACTCAATAGCAAAATTAATTATTTGGACCTTACAATAACAAGAAAACATAAACAAGAGAAAACTTAAAATAAACATTTTCCGTAAACCTACAAGCAACATGCTTAGGTACTATAAACGACAGCTCAAGACACCCGTACCAACAAAAAAAATTAGTAGCTACATTTAATAGTCTAATAAGCAGGATGCTAAAATTACCCCTAAATAAATTAAATCACAATACAGCAATATATGACTACAAGTCCAGAAAGTAATGATAGTGAAGAAGAATGGAAAAACATTAAAATGATAATTCAAAATGCAGCTAATGAAACTTTAGGAAAAGTAAATAGGCCCCTATACAACAAAGAAGAAATAGAACTCTAAAAATCTGGGATGATCAAATAAAACAATTGGTTGAAGAGAAAAATGCAGCTTATAAAAAATATTTGAACACAAAGAAAGTAGAAAATTAAATAGAATTCAAACGCTGTAGAGCTATTGTTAAGAGGGAAATAAGAAAGAGACACAGGAAAACATGGTTAAATTTTGTTACACATTTAGAATCAGATTTGCATAAGCTACAACCTAATGCCTTCAAAATATTAAAACATTTGAATAAAGATATTAAAGAATCTACCAAAATTAATTGCGGAGTAACAAAAGAAGATTTTTTCAATTATTATAAATGTCTTTGGACTGACAATAGCTACGAAGATACAATTTTCCGAAATAATAATGAGACAGATTCCATAATATCATTGGAAGAATTGAACAATAGTTTAAAGAAATTAAAAAATGGGAAGGCAACTGACACAGATGGCTTGAATTCTGAATTGTACAAATATGCAGGCAAACAGTTCCCTGCCCAGACTATTGTCCTTCTTTAATACTGTATTCAAAAATGCAGATATACCACAAGAATGGAAGACAAGCATTGTTATACCCCTGTTCAAGAAAGGAGACAAGAGAAAAATGGACAACTATAGGGGAATCAGTTTGTTAAACACATGCTACAAAATGTATGCAGACATTTTAAATGGAAAATTGAAAAGTTTCAGTGAAAAATTCCTTATGGAATGTCAAAATGGATTTAGGAAAGGACGATCTTGTATTGATTCAACATTTTCTGTTAAACTATTGCTTGAAAAAAGAAGAGAATTCAACTTAGAAACACATTTTGCTTTCACAGATTTTGAAAAAGCATTCGACACAGTCAAGAGATCAAAACTCTTAAATATATTGGAAGACAGAAATATACCAAATTTACTTCGGCAGAACATACAAAATATTTACAAAGACAACACCATAAAGATTAAATTAAATAACAGATTTTCTGAAGAAGGAATTATAAATCGTGGTGTGAGATAAGGCTGCCCCCTATCCCCAACACTCAGCAAATTATATCAATGAAGTAATATGTTGCTGGAACAAGAGATATAAATTTGGAATAAGAATATCAGAAAATAGAAAATTAAACACCCTATTGTTTGCAGATGACCAAATAATAATAGCAAATTCCGAAGATAATCTACAGAAAGGTCTGTATGAAATTAACAAAATTACAGAAGAATATGGATTAAAGATATCTACAGAAAAAACAAAAATTATGGCATTTCAAGGTGTAGATCCTGTCAGAAGTAAAATTGTACTGGACAATAAAATTTTGGAGCAGGTGAATAATTTTACATATCTAGGATGCAATATCTCATATGAAAAAGAAAATGATGTAAATGCAAAAATATCTAAATTTTTAAGAATTTTAGGGTTAATAAATTCTATCTTCAAGCCACAGTTAGTCCAAAAATGTATAAAACACTGGCTCTTCCAACTCTTTTGTATGGTAGCGAAGTATGGACGTTGAAACAGAAGGATATACAGAGACTTAGATCTGCTGAAATGAGATATCTTCGGAGGACTGCAGGATACACACTACTAGATCACAAAAAAAAATGAAGACATCTTAGAAGAATTACACATGGAACCTTTAGAAAACAAAATTTCTGATTATAAGTCAAGATGGATGCAACATGTTCATCGAATGGAAGATCACAGAATACCCAAACAAATGTTAAGATATCAACCTGCAGGAAGAAGAAGACCAGGACGTCCACTCAAAAGACTTTTGGATGGTGTTTCTCTTGAGGCCGAAACAGGTCAACAAATGGCCTAAATTCGTGAATGTACAATGATGATGATGATGACAATAAAGAATTGGAATACATTAAAATATTGCTAAAATTAACGGCTTAATAAAGAAATTATAGGTAAACTTGTTAAAAAAGCAAAAGAGAAAAAATTAATTACATAATATAACGAAATCTCGAAAGAGAATATTATTAGGAAGACCTAGATAACACTAACTTACACAGGTAACTAAGCAATAAAACTTGCTAGAACTTTGGGGAAAAAAAAAACTAAATAAAGATATAAACACAACATGTAAAACTGAAAAGGGAAAATACTGGTAAAACTAATGATAAATAGAATTGTGTTTCAGTTATATTCTAACCCATTTTTATTATTAAGTAATAAACAGTCCGATTTCACGCCACACAGTTCTACAGAAGATGCCGTTTATTCAGCTGTTTCATGGACGAGATAATCTTTTCGACAAGGATTGATATCTTTTGATATTACAGTGGCTTTTAATCGTGCTTGGTGGCCCAAAATCTTAATTCAGCTTAAATCCATGAATTGTCATAAGAAAGGCTCGACTAACATTATGTGGTTCTACTGTTACTCCAAATTTAACAAGAGGGTGTCCACACGGATAGGCTTGTAGTCCTGGTTTGTGGATTATTCTTTATTATGATTTATTAAAGCAGACGTTTCCAACTCTATTATTCTACCAGTTATATTATATGGGTGCGAAACATGGACTCTTACTTTAAGGGAGGAAAGGAGATTACAAGTATTTGAGAATAAAGTACTTAGCAAAATTTTTGGACCAAAGAGAGATGAACAGACAGGTGAATGGAGAAGACTACTTAACAATGAACTACATGGTCTTTATAGGAAGTCAGATATAATAAGAACAGTTAAGTCTCGTATACTGCGTTGGGCAGGACATGTTGCACGTATGGGGAATGAAAGACTTGCATGGAAGCTTCTTGTAGGAAAGCCAGAGGGAAAACGCCCAGTTGGTAGACCAAGAATGAGGTGGGAAATAACATTAACTATGATTTGAGGGAAGTAGATTATACAGGGAATGATTGGAAAACATTAGTTAGCTCAGGATAGGGATGCATGGAGAGCTTATGTCCGTGCGGCCATGAACCTACGGGTTCGATAGTGCCAGTGAGTAAGTAAGTAAGTAAGACGTTTCCAATTACTTGTTCTGTAATACCTTATGCAGATGATAGTCTTCTTCTTGTACGATTTAAATCATTAATGACTTTACAATCTGATGCTAATGCAGCTCTTCAGATTTTATTTAAATGGGGTTGCGACAATAAATTTAATTTTTATCCTTCAAAAACCATAGCTATGCTTACATCCAATAAAAGACGAATTGATGTTCCTCAACTCGTCATGAATGATGAAGGTATAAGATCAATTGAATTATTTGGAGTCATTTTAGATAGAAAACTCTCTTTTCGGGCTCATTTTGAACCTCTTCAAACTAAGACAAGTAAAATGCTTGTTGGGCTTTCAATTGCTACAAAGTACGAACAAGCAAACAAAATTCTTTTTTATAAGTTAGATTAGATTAAAATACTTGTGAATAGTATCAGAATGATAGGCCTATGTAAAATATAGCACCAAAGAAGCAGTCTGTGTTTTAAAAAAATTATCCTGTTTGGCAATCTGTGATGTATGTTATCGCCTTATTATAGCCTACTTACCATAAATTGTAGTAAGTAGGCCTATAACAGATGGTGATGGTAACAGGATGTCTCAAACAGTCCAGTTGATCACCAATACCAAAGACAATTTTCTTTGAATAATTTATACGATCTTGAAAAAAAGTCCATTGAGGACATCTGAGTAGATAGGCCTATTTGAATTACAATATTAGGCCTATAGAGGAACTTCGGGTAATTTGGACCCCTGTTTTGAATTTGTTGTTTTTCTTCCTTTAATTAAGATATTTGAATATTATTTAATTACAGTGATTAATAGAGCACGCCGTAGCGTAGTGGTTAAGGCACTGCGCTAAAGCCGGAAGGTCGAGGGTTCGAGTCCCGGTGGGGTTAGGATTTTTAAATTGACCCAAACGTTCTAGTGGCTCTGTGGTCCTGGGGTCGACTCAGCCTCTAACGGAAATGTGTACCAGACGCTTGTTCTGGGGATAAAGGCGACCGTCACACAGGGCTGACAACCCAACTGACATCAAGTGCAATTGTCTAGAAAAAGTGGGAGCCTTAACCTCCAACTACCCCAAGGGCCTCCTGAGGCTTGTAGTGGAATCACTTTACATTTTTACAGTGATTATTATTAGGGTTGTAACTATGAAATCGCATTATTATTTTATTCAAATATGGAAACATCTTCATAATTTATAAACTACTAGCTGGCCCGGCGAACGTCGTATCGCCTTTAAAAATTTTACGTTAATTTTTCCGATGTTTTAATAGTTATCTGCTATTCGGGGCGGAAACAAATCCAACAAATCAAAGATCATAAAAATCGGTCCAGCCGTTCTTGGGTTATAAATAGTGTAACTAATCAGACTTTGTTATATATATATATGGGGCACGCCGTAGCGTAGTGGTTAAGGCACTGCGCTGCAAGCCGGAAGGTCGAGGGTTCGAGTCCCGGTGGGGTCAGGATTTTTAAACTGACCCAAACCTTCTGGCGGCACTATGGCCCTGGGGTCGACTCAGCCTCTAACTGAAATGAGTACCAGACGCTTGTTCTGGGGTAAAGGCGGCCGTCACGCAGGGCTGACAACCCGGCTGACATCAAGTGCCGATTGTCAAGAAAAAGTGGGAGCCCTAACCTCCTACTGCCCCAAAGGCCTCCTGAGGCCTGTAGTGGGATCACTTTACCTTTATATATATATATATATATAGATCGATTTTACATTACAAGAATGGTCTACTTCAACCTCCATATTCGAGTAAAGTGGACCACAGCTTTTAGTCTATTTAGTCTATTTTTAAGTTTATTTACTCTATTAATTTATACAGACAGACACAGATTAATCTGAAAATATTTATGACTGATACTAATTAAAAAGCGTTCATATTTATTTAATTTTTTAATTGTTGATTGTAACATTCACACGTCATTCAACTGCAGAAAGCGACTGTCTTTGGGTTTAGTAAAATTACAAGGATATTAAATAAAATCAATTAAGTGAATAGTTTTTACAGATAACATCCTCATTGATAAAATATACTTAATCGTGTAAAGTGGACCCAGGTCCTCGTGGAGGATCCATATTAACCGAATTACTTTGTTATGTTTAATTATTTTATACAGCCACCATGTCACATAATATCAAATCAAACCCGTCAGTATATTAAAACATCATCTAATAATCATCCTAGAAGGCCCTTAGCTTACCGCCGGCTACTGGCCTCACATCCGCATGTGTCAATCACAGAGGTAAATGATCATCTAGCTCGTGTAGGAGTGACATGTGGTCAGCATTTCGAGTCCCCCAGCAGTAATAGCTGGTTTTCTCAACCTGGAACCTCTATTTATTGCAGCTACCCAAATGCCTCACGATGCTGGGTGGGCACCTGTCCCATACTGGCCGAAATACCATGAGAAAAGTTCTTCCCCATGGTGACTCGAACCAGCGCAAGTCCCGTAGCTCTGCGCCAAGGCTTCCTGCCTTAACCACTTGGCTACGGCGCGGGAATAAAACAGCATCTACATAATATAATATATTTAGAAGTTTTTTCAACATTTGTAATATTCAGTAGTAGAAATTAAGAATTGATTCTTAGCTTGAAAAGCTTTTAAAGTGGTAATTTTCATTAATATCACAAATAAATCCTTCTTCGCACAAAGAATAACAGAAACTGGCCATGAACCCGTCAAAGTTGATAAGGGGAAGAAGTTAAAATATTTTCTGTTCGAGAGCAGCACCAATTAAAGAATATATTAACAGGGTCCACTCAAACAGTCCACATTACCCGAACTTCCCTATATTAAGTTAACTGAATTTTAGTTTGTGGAACGGTCACTGTAATTAAATGATTCTTTTTACTGTTATTTGTTATTGTTAAAGGAGCACATATTTTAGTTGTCTTGGTTCTATGGAGGATTATTATGTTCAATAAACAATGCATATACTATTAGTTCCCGATTGCCTTTCATTAGAAATTAACGAAACTTTACAGAACGCATCTTAAATTCTTCCTTTATAACATTACGAACTTTTATTGTTTTCCGATAGATGGCTGTGATGTACTTTAGTTTTAAAATATCACTGGTCGTGAAACACGTCTTATAAAACAGAAAGCCATGACTGAAGATCGGGGGATCTGACAGTCTTGCTTCAGCTCATTCTGCCGCTGACATTCTGCTAAACCAACCACTGACAGTACTCCTACCCATTTCTTGATCCCCATAGACATTTCCTAGGGGCCTGTTAATGTTTTAAATTATCTCCTGGTTTCGCAGAAAGAAATTCAATCATATCTCTCTGCTTTGCACGTGTTTCACGGGCAGTCGCCATTTTAAATCTAAAGTATATCACGGCTATCTGTTGGAAATCAATGAAACTTCGTGACGTTATAAAGGAAGGATTGAAGGTACGTTCTGTAAAGTTTCGTTCATTTCCAATGAAAGGCAAACGACAACTAAAATTATGTGCTTTACTTATTGAACAACATAGTATTATATGTTATTGCTAGATCTGCATAATATAAAACAATTGAAGAAGTAAATTGCTGTCCCACGTTATGGTGACATTTTGAAGCAGTAATTCTCTTCATGCCCGATGTTGTAGTAACATTTTGAAGAAGGATTTGTGTCCGAAAAAGAATTACTGGTTCAGATTGGGTTTGATTTTCGGTAGAGCCGGATTCTCTTCTTAGGGTCGGAAGTTGGTACACTGGATAGGAAAACACTTTAAAATCACTGAAAACTGTTTCTTGTAAAAATAATTGTAAATTTATTCACTTCTTACTTTCCCAGCAGATCAAGTAAATGTAGGTGGTATTATTCTTCACCGTCAATTAAAAATAAATTATTTTCTTTTCTTAAATCAATTATTCTTCTTCTTTCTTCTTCTTCGGCTTTCCCCCACTTATAGGTTTGCCGTCTTCAGTTTCCATTTATCTCTATCATTCCAATCTCCCTCTTCCAAATTCCTATCCTCCATTATTGTTCTGACGTAGGTTTTCCATTTCCATCTTGGTATACCACGTTTATTTCTTCCAGGGGGTGACCATTGGTATATATTTTTTGGCCATCTTTCATTTTCCATTCTTTGTACATGCCCATACCATTTAAGCGTTTGATTTTCAATCCTCTTAACAACAGATGTGGTGACCTTCATTTCTCTCCAAAGGAATTCATTTCTTATTTTATTCTGTCTTGTTTTTTGGAGACTTCTTCTAAAATAATCGAATTCAACTGTTCTAATTTTATTCTTTTGTAATTCCGTCAAAGACCAAGTTTCGCTTCCATATGACAAAATATTCTGTATTATGCTCTTGTAAATTTTCATTTTAGTTTCCTTTGTAATATTTTTGTTCCAAATTACTCCATGTCTTAGTTGCATTTTTTGCCATTGCAATTTTAGCCTGTACATCTCTCTCACAGGTACCGAAACTTGTAATTATTGACCCAAGATATTTAAAAAATTCACATTTTTTTATTTTCCCTGTTTCAAGTATGAGGTCATCCACATCCTTTCCCAAACACATATATTCTGTTTTCTGTAAATTTATATTCAGTCCCCATTTTTTATATTCTTCCATTAATTTATTTATCATATATTTCATATCATCTTCATCCCCTGCAAAAATTATTTGATCATCTGCAAACAACAATGAATGCAGTACTTTTCCTCCTATAATAATACCCATTTCAGAATATTTTTTATACCACAAGAGCCTGGTCTAAATAAATGTTAAAAAGGATTGGTGACAAACTGCATCCCTGCTTAAGGCCTTTATTCACTGTGAATTCCTCTGTTAAATTATTCTGTATTTTTACTTTAGCTTTTGTATTACTATAGATCCTCCTAACAATATTAATCCATTTATCATAGATATTCATATTTCTCATTGCCATCCATAACAATTGTCCTAACAATATTAATCCATTTATCACAGATATTCATATTTCTCATTGCCATCCATAACAATTGTCGAGGTACACTATCATATGCCATCTCTAAATCAATAAAGATCATATGTAGTTCTTTATTTTTTGCTAGGATTTTCTCTTGTAATTGTCTAATACAGAAAATATTATCAATACATGATCTTCCACTCCGGAATCCACATTGTTCTTCTCTTAAGTTATCTTTTATCTCCTTAAGTTTAAAATTTATAATTTTACTAAAAATACTAGCTGTTGAAGTTATAACGCTTATACCTCTGTAATTGGAACACAGTTTTTTATCACCTTTTTTAAAAAATAGGAGTAATGTACGATAAATTCCAGTCTTCTGGGATATCGTCTCCAATTTCAATTTTATTAAAAAGTTTCGTTAAAAATATTACTAAAATATCTCCCCCATATTTTAGGAGTTCCGTCTGAATATTTCCTGGTCCTGGTGCTCTCCCATTTTTTGCCTCTTTCAAAGCTCTTTTAACTTCATCTTCTGTTATCTCTGGAGTGTCAAATTTATATTCTACATCCGTATCTTGAAGTTGAAACTCCTTTCTATTTTCTTGAAGTAAACCTTTATAATGTTGCATCCATTCTGATGGTCTTATCAACTGAATATTTATCTTCTTTCTTTCTGATTTCCCGATATTTTGTAATGTTTTCCAAGCTTCTTTGGATCTAGCATATCCAATCGAATGATCTATATTCGAGCATATATTATCCCAGTACTCATTTTTTGTTCTTCTCACCTCCGCCTTTGTTTTATGTTTTAAAGTGATATATTAATTTCGAGATGTTGTTGAGTGATCTGATAGCCATTTCATCCGTGCTTTCTTTTTTTCCTCTACTAATTTTTTAATATCTTCATTAAACCATTCATTATTTCTTTTTTACTTCTAGATTTTCTGTCCCAAGTGCTTCTAAAGCTGCTGAATGTATTCATTCCTTTAGTTGATCATACATTTCCACTGCAGATTTATTTAAATTTAAATTAAGTTTTTGTTTTAATCTTGATTGAAAAATATTTTTTATACTCTCATCATAGAGTAAACTTACTTTATATCTTTGTTCATTCAAAGGGGTTGTATTTATTCTGTCTTCCGTTACTTCAATATTTTGTTTTTTCCTACTTGTTATTATGAATTTTCCCAAAAGCATATAATGATCACTTCCGCAATCTGGTTTTCTATACACTCTAACATATTTCACTATCATATCACGTTTTTCTTTCACAATTATATAATCTATTATTGATTTGAGACTTTTTGTTGGCTGTTCCCATGTGTATTTATGTATTTCCCGATGTTGGAAGAAACTATTCATTATCATATAGCCATGTTGTTTACATAAACTTATCAATCTATCTCCATTATCATTTTCCACTTTTTCCCCAAATGGTCCAATCGCTTCATTTTTCGTTCTACTTCCTACTCGACTATTAAAATCTCCTGTTATTATTACTTCTTGATGTTTTTTTTATTTTGTCCAACATTTCTGACAGTTTGTCAAAAAATGCATGTTTCTCTACGGTTGTTGCATCCTCATTTATGGCATATACTCCTATTATTATAAGCTCTATCCCAAAAAGTTTGAGATTTAATTTAATAATTCTTTCATCAATTTCTTCCCAAGACACTATATTTTTTACCAACTTATTTTTTATCAAAATGGATATACCTCTTTTTGCTCTACTAGTTTTTGGTACTCCACTCCAGATATGTGTATAATTTCCTAACTTTTCCTGTCTTTTCCCTTTCCTTTTTGTTTCTGAGAGCACCATAATATCTGCATTCATTGTTGTAATCTCATCTATTACTTCTTTTTCTTTAGTGTTCAAGCCTTGAACATTCCATGTGCCAATAGCAAAGGTCCGTTTTCGTAGCTTAAGTCTGTCATATTTAAATCCATCCGGCTGACATATTTTACTGAAGTACGTAGCGATATACTTTTTTCCAGGGCCAGGTTACCAGCCTGA
Source organism: Diploptera punctata (assembly GCA_030220185.1). NCBI lineage: Eukaryota > Metazoa > Arthropoda > Insecta > Blattodea > Blaberidae > Diploptera > Diploptera punctata. The sequence goes on from JASPKZ010000046.1 coordinate 2,880,305, forward strand.
CGCCTAACCCCCAGACATGGATGACCTGGTTTTTTTTAGGGTTTGCTCCCTTAGCTGACAGGTCTCGGTTTTAAGGCGCTGAGAACTCGCCTTTCGTCCCATCCTGTTAGCTACAGTCTATTACGACTGCAGTCAGGGAGCACGACGAGAACGTAGGATTAGGACTTGCTGGCAGAGCTGCTAAAAAAGTCGCAGAGGCATTACTCGAGATTTATTAAGGTATACATAGTCGGCATCTGTACCCTTCTCGAGGCCGTACCAACCATTTGCTCCCCCAATTATTCTTCTTGTATTAAATATTGCATTTTATCAGGAGATCTCTTCCTGCTTCTATCTTTGTTGAAAGTTGTATGCAGAATAAGTACTGTAATTCTTTTATAATTTTAAAGAACATTATTATATCACATGATGTTATTTTTAAATTCTATTGGTTACTAGTCCTTTAAATATAAGGTTTAAATTTGATTTGTTAAACAAGAAAGTTAATTGTTTTCACATCCAATCAGAGTTTAGTTTACTTTCATTTAAGAATATGAAGTTAAGCAGGTGTTCTTATTAGAGTTATAACAGAAGGATTTATAATTTTGACAACAATGACTTAAAACAATTTTAAAAGCATTATTTACAAAACTGTTATGTAATACAATTTCTTTAATTGTTACTGAGACATTTTTATTCAACAATGAACAACAATAAATTATTTAGATGTTTTTCTTTATTTAAGTTATATTTAAATATTAAAAGAATTTTAAAATACAAAATTATTAACTTTAACTTTCATATTTATTATGATATTAAAATCCTGCTATACAATACAACACGTATAAACCTAATAAAATATGTTTTAGGCTCGTGATAATAGATTTAAAATAATGGACCAACACTAAAAATAATAAACCTATGAAAATGATGTATGAGTCAATTTAAAAAATAAAACATATACTATAAAATACTGTTACATGAATTATTTTATGAATTATATTTAAATGTAAAGCTCAATTCTGGAAATGCGTGCTATTATGCATTACAGAGACTCTTGACTTCCCAACTCCTTTCAAAAAACCTTAAAACTGAAAATATATATAAAACTATTATAAGGATGCGAAACATGGACTCTTACTTTAAGGGAGAAAAGGAGATTACGAGTATTTGAGAATAAAGTTCTTAGGAACATTTTTGGACCAAAGAGAGGTGAACAGACAGGTGAATGGAGAAGACTGCTTAACGATGAATTACATGGTCTTTATAGGAAGCCAGATATAATGAGAACAGTTAAGTATCGTAGACTGCGATGGGCAGGACATGTGGCACGAATGGGGCATGACAGACGTGCATGGAATCTTCTTGTAGGAAAGCCAGAGGGAAAACGCCCAGTTGGTAGACTAATAATGAGGTGGGAGAATAACATTAACTATGATTTGAGGGAATTTGATTATACAGGGGATGATTGGAAAACATTGGCTCAGAATAGGGATATATGGAGAGCTTATGTCCGCGCGGTCATGAACCTATGGGTTCGGTAGTGTCAGTGAGTTAGTTATTTAAATGTAAAGCGATTGTGAAAATTACGAAAACTAGAAACATTTTTATATAATTAGGCAAAATCGAACCGTTGCTTCTTGGCCGCGCGGACATACAACCCTATCCTGATTTAATGTTTTCCAACCATTCTCTGTATGATTCTTCTCCCTGAAATCATGATTGATGTTATTCTCCCATCACATTCTTGGCCTACCTCTTGTCGTTTTTCTAAATATAATTATGTTCACCTTTAATTAAATTAATTTTTTTTTTGAAACTAAGAGAATATAGAGCAATTCCATATGTGACTGACTGACATTTACAATACACTTTTGCAGCAAAATGGTTGCATAAATATTACAATTGATTGAAATTAGGGGTGTTATCTACGTGATATGATAGAGGAATAGTGTGTGGTTAAGACTGTACTTAAATATACAACTTTTGAAGAAAAACAGTGCTATTTATTATCTATCAAAGTATGTGTGACTGACTGACATAAATGTCAACTCATCATGCAGCTTAACATGTTCATCTGCATCATTCTCTGAAGTGTGATTCCTAATTCAATTTTCCAAAATACCGTTTGGAGGACACATTTCAAGTTACATTCTCAATAAAAAACGAAACAAAAGTCACAATTAAGACCAGAGTTTTAACCTAATATGTGATGTGTGACTGACTGACTACATTCTGTGACTGACTCACATATCTGAATTTTATTAAGACTTTAATATTGTGGAGCTGCAAATATTATACAAATATTACAAAATAATATGAAATTATAATAGATAAGTCCATTGCTGTGGTCTCTCGAGGTAGCGTGCTGCCTTGTCACGCAGCGGGCCCGTGTTCGATCCCCGGTCGGGACAGTTTTTTTGGGTGAGGTTTTTATCGGGGTTTTTCCTCACCTGTAAGACAAATGTCAGGAAAACTTTAAGGCCCAAACGGTCCCCGAAACCATATGGCCATCATCATCATCATCATCATCCTTCACCGGTGTGGAAAGCAACGGGAATCTACCACATCTACAGTCCCCTAGTAAACCTGCAAGCATAGCATGAAAATGCTATGATTGCAGTGAAAAACCTGCCCTCGGGCAGAATTACTATGGGTGGATAATAGATAAAAAAGCGATAATATGTAGATGAATGACAATGTCGTTAATACTTTTTTGTTAGTTATACACCGATAACGTAGAATCCCAGAGCAAATTTGAATCCATCAATTATCGTATTGTATACGATAATTTTTGTATGTTTTATGTGACTGACTGTAGCTTACCCTTAATAATTATAGGGCGTAGTTTAATTATCGAGAATACTATAATAAAATTATTAGTATTACATTTACGATCAGGAAGGACCGAAATATGGTATAACAAAAGGTTCAGTGAAACAAAACAAATTTATACAGTGAAATCGTAAAACAAAATTTCGTTTAATTTTGTATGTGTTTTCAGGTTTCGGAATATGTCATGTTCTACTATTAGTTTTAGAATCAAAATAATCCGTATTTCAAACATTAACTTCTAGAATCAGAACATTTCATCTGTAAAAAAAGTATATCTCATCGAAAATATTACTCCTGCGCCAATTTAAAAATTTTCTCATCGGCGTGATATTTTGATGGAATTACTCTACATTTAAATCCTTCCGCTGACTGCCTTTTAGCTCAAATTGTCACATACGAAGGGCCAGTAATTATTTTATGAAACAGCTGAGCCGAACAGTCTACCAGATTTCCTAAACCATGTTTATGTTAATACCAGCGGAGTCCAGCAATCAACTGACTGCGTCATGCGTATTAGGAATATAAATGAGGGGACAAAAAGTCAGTCAGTCACGGGACTCCAGCGGAAAAAATAATGACATTACAAGAAAATGTCATCTATACTTTTTTGTTAGTTGTGTACCGATAACGTACAATCCAAGAGGAAATTTTAATACACCAATTATTATGTTGTTTACAGTAATTTTTATTCGTTTTCTGTTACTGACTGGCCATAACTTACAGTTAACAACTATAGGACACATTTAAGGTATATAGAATGTTAGAATGCAATTAATATTGTTTCATTTACGACCAAGGAGGACCAAAGAATGGTTTAAAAAAGATTAGGTGAAGTAAAACGAATTCATACGACCAAATCATTAAACAAGAAATTGGTAAAATTTTGCGTATTTTTTCAGGTTTGAAATATGACAAGTTCTACCGCTATTATTAGATTAAAATAATGCACATTTGAAACATTTTCTTATAGAATTATAAAATTTGATATTTACAGATATATATATATATATATATATATATATATATTACATCAACAAAATTATCCCTGCGTCAGTTTCAAAATTTTCACCTCGGTATGACATTTTCATGGAATCGCTCTATATCAAAGGTAAGAGGTAAAGTATCCTGTTAAGGGAACAACTGGGAATGTAGATGTCAGTGTCAACCATCGGCACGAATAGGAGTTAGGGTGGCTAGACCAATGCTCATGAATTTACTCCAAAGTAAGTTCTCGATACTCGTTTTATAGAGGGCTAACTTAAAAAATATCCACCCTTTGTCTACGTGGGATTGAACTCGGATATAACTTAGTCAGATGCCTTGTCGTCTGACCCATGTATTTCTTAAATTGGAAATAGGCCTATGTACCAGATTTCATTAGGGGTTGTTATGTTCGAGTTGTTTCCTTATTACATTGAGATGGATCATTATAGGCAAATATTAAGGTTATGATACATTTTTTACTTTTTGATTTCGAGTTAAGCTATTTTTCTTGTTAGCGTTAAGGCATTCATGTATATATATATATATATATATATAGTGTTCTGCCCGAGGGCAGGTCTTTCACTGCAATCTTAGCATTTTCATGCTATGCTTTACAGCTTTACTAGGGAATTATAAGTGTGGTAGCTTGCCATTGCTTTCCACAACGGTGAAGGATGATCATGATGATGATGACGACCAGATAATTTTCGGGGACCGTTGGGTCTTAAGCTTCCTGACATTTGTCTTACAAGTGAGGAAAAACCCCGGGAAAACCTCACCCAGCAGCCTGTCCCGACCGGGAATCGTATCCAGGTCCGCTGCGTTACAAGGCAGCACGCTACCTCGAGACCACAGTGGTAGATATATATATATATAATGCAGAAATGATTTTCGAGTTTAACTGTTTTTCTTACAATATTTGTACGTTTGTCGGCCGCGAAGGGCTAGTGGTTATGTTCCTTGCCTCTTGTTCCGATGGACGCGGGTTCAAACCCGGCTATGGTCGATGGATTTTTTTAGGATGGAAAATCCAATGAACAAGTCCTCCGAGAGGTATTTTAGTCATGGGTCCCGAGTCGAAAGATTTTCAGGCTCGTAAAAGAACCATAAGCCCGAATAAAATGGCTTCTGTGCAAAATTTATCGACCGTTTCCCGTCCAGTAATACCTTAGTTACCCACTAGATGTCTCATCGAGGTACAAGACCGATCCCCTGTCACTCGCTAACTTCTTTGGGTAAATGAGCTTAACTAAATAAACTTGGTCAATAAATTTCTAGTAGGGTACGTCCCAATCCCGGCACAGGGAAGGAAAGAGCCTAAGAAAGATATTTAAACGATCATAAAATGTAAATTTTTGATTGCTATGCAAAAATGTTGTTCGAGTTGGCTATTTCCCTTGTTGGATTTCTATGATTAGAGGTACTGCACCGACTCGTCATAACAGTAACAGTGTGCGAGAAAGAAAATAAACATAAATTCGTTTGTAGTTAACGTTTATTTCTTGATTGTTTACCGTAGACTTGTACAACACAACTGTCAGCAGATTGTAGCTGTAAAAAGTCTGAACAATATATAACACCGTGCAATTAAGTTTTAAAAAAGTCGTTTCATTCATAACTACACACATCTATGTTTAGAATTTGTTCATTGCCCTGGAATTGTCTATAGAAGTTTATATCCAGCAGCTCGAACGCGATTCCCAGTAGGGTAGAGGGGATATTAAATTTAAAGTAAAATGTCAGGGTATGTGTCCTTTGATTTGTGATGATATGTGTTGTCTTTGGCGGTGGTAGATGCATCCCGCTAATCACAGATTCTGGGAAGCCCGCTATTTTACTGGTTACCTATGTTATTTCTGGTTCAGAATTCCTGCTTCCTGCCTTCAGGTGAGCCGGCCAGGGCATTGCTTTATTACATCAAATGTGGAAATTATATACAAAATGTGAGAAGGTAATGAAAATGAAACAGAAAGTAAAAAGACACAGAATGTTCAGAATTTGTTCTTCGCTGTGGCGTAATTGGTAGAATGTGTACCCGTCCGAGCGGTCTAGGAGAAAAAATATCAACCTACACTCTAATTCAACCCAGGAAGTTACTACAGACCTTACGGGCTAAGCCAGTGTCTCCTAAGTACAGGGGGTAGATGTTGCCAAACTCATAATAAAGGTATTTGTTTATTTAGGGAGGGTAGAGGGGCAAGTTTAGTAGTACTTTTTCCAAATCTATGTATACATTTAAAAAACATAGATTTTTTACGGCATGCACACTAGTTTTATAGTAAACATGAGAGTACTTGCTGTGTTGCATACTTCAGTTTTATTTAAGAATTTCTCTCAAGAAAATATCGTTAAAATGGCAACCCAGAATAGAGACATAGAGCAGACCCGGGGATAAGGGCATTATGCAAACATGAATATCCCTGGTTTTTCTCCCGACATCCTTTATTTATACAGTCAAATTCTTGTAATAACGATTATTCTGTAGCTGAAGATAAATCGTTTCAGACATATAGGATCACAGTCCATTTTTCTTTATATACAATAGCGATTTTTTCGTTAATGTGTTCTGAGCTACTATATAGGCTACATTTTTTTAAATTTAATAAGAGGACTTTAGTTGGCATTAACTGTATGAGAGAAATCTACTAGCAGCATTCAAGGAAATACATAAACGTAGGAGTGCATAATACACAAGCACAAAAACCTGAATCTCCCCTGGCGTGTGCTCAATAATTTCTGCTGAATTCGTGCAAGATCTTCCTCCGACTCGACAGGTGCAGCACAACCCCTAGAAGTCTGTAATACTTATTCTGAAACACAAGACACACGATATCAGCCCATTGTGTTTCGATCTTCAAATTTCTTTACATCAAAATAGTACGTTTCCGGAGATGGGTTCCTTATCAAAACTTATCTATTAAGTCTCCTCTACAACCCCTAGAAGTCTGTAATACTTATTGTGAATCACCCTGTAGAAATAATAGAAATCTACTCCACGACGTGTCAGGCCTAGAAGGCCCTTGGCCTATCAGTTGACTGCTAGTCTATCATCCAATACAAACTCAATGACGCGACAAGCCTCTCAGCCGACTACTGGGCTCACATCCACATGTGTTAATCACAGAGCTGGACGATCATATAGTCAGTATAGGGGTAACATAATTAGCATGTCGGGTCTCCCAGCCGTTACAGTTGGTTTCTTCGACCTGGAGTCGCAACTTTGTAACACCCGAATTCCTCACGATGTTGGGTTTGTACCAGTCCCATACTGGCCGAAATTTCATGAGCAAAGTTCTCCCACCCCCCATGGGAATTCGAACCAGCGCAAGTACCGTAACTCAGCATCAAGGCATCATGCCTTAAACAATTCGGCTATGGCGCGGGACGGCCTCACATGCACATGTAATAATTATACAAGTGGACGATCATCTACCCAGTAGGCCTATAAGGGTGATATGTGGTTAGCAGGTAGGGTCGCCCAGCTTTATAGTTGGGTTTCTCTGTCTGAAGTTGCTAATTATTGCAGCTTCCCCATATTACTCACGATGCTAGATGGGCACCGGTCCCATATTGACTTAAATTCAACGAGATCTTTTTTCTTCCATGGGGACTCGAACCAGCGCAGGTCCCATAGCTCTCCACCAAGGCATGATGCCTTAAATCGTTCGGCTACGGATCGGAACTAAAGGACTATACAATGAAAAATAATTATAATAATGTATGAAAAAAATATTTCTACAATCATAATAATTTGGAAGAATATATTACTTTCGTTTTGAAAACTCTAGTCTTGCTATACAAACCTTAGACACGCGAATATTTTTATTGCGTAATCAGGGTAATCATATATTCTAGATCCGTAATATTCAGCATAAGACTGATATTTTTTAAGTAATCATATACGGGCCTACTCTAAATCCGTAATATTTACTACCAGACCGGAATATTTTTATTTACGCAATAAATAATATATTCTAATATATTCACTATGAAATCCGTATAGGCCTATTTTATTACGTTATCATATAGCCTACTTTACATCCGCAATATTTACTATGAGACCCGAAAATTTTTTATTACTTAATCATAAACTCTAGATCCGTAATATTCACTATGAGACACGAATATTCTTTTATTATGTAATCTATACTCTAGATCCGTAATGCAGTATCCACTATGATACTGACCGCTCTAAGAGAAAAAATTTATTTCAAACGAAACACAGCTGATATTTAATCAAGTTGCATGGTAGAGAGTTTTATCATAAGTAATGCAACGAGTGACTTCCAAATTATCGATAAATTCACGATGTTACGAAGTGACACGAAGCGGCATTTGTTAGGACTATGTAACGAATAAAATTAAGCTGTTTACTCACAAATCATTATTTAAATATTATTATTTTAAAATATTTATATATTTAATGTAAACGGCGATGTTTGAAAACAAATGAGAAACGTTTATTATGTTTCATTTGTTCATCACTGCAACTAGATCATATTATTGATTGCCAAAGGATCGCAATATTGTAAGAATGCATCCTAGTGGAAAAAAATTAAATACATCAAACTGTTTATAACCAACATAATAGGTTAATTAATTAATTTCTGATGCCCTATGATGTAAATATGTCAATTATATTATTTTTAAACGTGAATACCTGGGAAATAATAGTTTAAGAAAGTGCAAACAGTGGTTTCTTTTTTTTTTGTGGTATAATCAATTGTTATAAGTGTTTTTCTATTATATCCCGCAAGCAGAATCTGGTTACATTCGTGCACTATATGCAATCTGAGAGCCATTTGCATTCTAGGATTCTTACATCTTAATATATAAATTGTTATATTCAACGTATTAATTAGAGAGTCAATCACTGCAAAATAATGCTCTGGCCTATTCAGAATGTTAAAAAGGAGGAGCTTGACTTTAATGTGATAAAATTAAATTGATAAAATCGAGGTGAAAAACGACTGTGGTTATTTGTAATTCAGAATTCACTGAAATGTGACTCCCATTTGGGGCATAAGTTAAATAGTCAATGCAAAATGTATAACTTTATTAATTGTTTAAAAAATAACAATGGGAATTCATGTAGCTGTTCGATTGTAAACATTTGGAATTCAGAAACGATTAATTCACAGAAGAGTCAATGGAAATGTAGGCCACTTTCAGACTATAAAACAAGATACCAAGTTATACATTTTATCTCTATTTATCAAATCTTTATCATCCCTACTTTTATAGGATTCGTGCCCAATCCTTTGGACTTACAATCAATTCCCTGGACAAGTTGGCTAAAGGCAGAAGACAGATAACTTTCAATAACATGAACCCTAGACAGGTAGTCTGACTACACAACAGCGAAACTCCTATGATCTGCGATTGACAGGGTGATGTCATTACCACCGACGGCGTCAGCACAGAATTATATGACACGGTACACGCATCCTGTCCCTACAGTCAGATTCAACCCAGGAAGTTACTGTGTGTTTGGAATAGGGAACTGGGGTTTTTTTGACACTTTTTTTATTTTCTGATGATTCTGGCCAGGATTTTAGAAACAAAATTATGAAATTATTGTATTGTCATTGGTCCTTTAAAAGTATACAAAGTTTCAAGACGATCCAATGATTTTAAGTGGGTGAAAATCGCGTTGAAAGATTTCGTTACATAGATAGATACAGGTCAAGCTAATATAAAGCGTGTAAAAAGACCGAGTGTTTATTGTGTTCTATTCGTGAGTCGTGAATTTATCGATAATTTGGAAATCAAGAGTGGCATTACTTATGATAAATAGATAAATATAGCTATTTCTGTGGGCTTGAAGTTGGTTGCACAAAACACAATAAACTAATTCATTATTCGTAAAATAGGGCTCCAAATCTTGGATATTTAATAAATAAATAAATTCACCACGTATTTCGCCAATATTGGGTAAAATTTAAATTTTTAATTGTAATACACTTCAATATATTTGATATCCCTTCTAGACGCGGAATGTGGCGCAAAAGGTTAATCACTCACCCTCAACCTCTGGGTCCCGAATTCACCTCTTGGTCAGTTGGATGAATCGTAACCAAGACTGGGTTTTCTTGGCATTTCTCTCATTCAATTTCATTCGTCCATGTGATGGTGCAACAGGTCCCGTCGGCCGTCATCTTTGTTTATCATAAACTTTCGGTAATAGGCCTATAGGTTTCATCTGACATAACCAAAGTTATCGAAGCCTCTCAATCCCAGATAACATTAAACTGACTTTTAAGTTTATGTCAATTTCGTAACATTGTATCAAGTGAAGTCGGAAGTGTAGGCGAAGTTTGCAAATTGAATTATGCACGCTTCACCATCCACTACTGTATGCACAGTATACGTCACTTCATTCTCAGGTTCTAAACCTGCTCATCAGCATGTGAAAAATTGAAACGTTGTCTGATGTTATAATGCATCACGTAGCAGAACTGTTTAGAACACAATAAACACTCGGTCTTTTTACACGCTTTATATTAGCTTGACCTGTATCTATCTATGTAACGAAATCTTTCAACGCGATTTTCACCCACTTAAAATCATTGGATCGTCTTGAAACTTTGTATACTTTTAAAGGACCAATGACAATACAATAATTTCATAATTTTGTTTCTAAAATCCTGGCCAGAATCATCAGAAAATAAAAAAAGTGTCTGCGTAATTATATAACGGAAACTTTCAACACGATATTCACCCACTTAAAATCATTGGATCGATTGAAACTTTGTATACTTGTAAAGGACCAATGACAATACAATACTTTAATAAATGTTTTCCAAAATCCTGGCCAGAATCATCAGAAAATCAAAAAAAGTGTTTGTGTAATTATGTAAAGGAATATTTCAACACGATTTTCACCCACTTAAAATCATTAGATCGACTTGAAACTTTGTATAATTGTAAAGGACCAATGCCAGTACAATAATTTCATAAATGTTTCTAAAATCCTGGCCAGAATCAGCAGAAAAACAAAATAATAAAAACCGGTATAATAGGTTGCGGACTTATCAACTTCTTACTTAATCGTTGTAAGAACTCAGTTGGTAGAGCGGTGGACTGTAGTGGTATATAATTTCAGTAATCCATAGGTCGCTGGTTCAAATCCGGCCCGGAGGATTTTTTTTAGTAGAGTATTGCTTTTAGCTCATACTACAATAGTATCGAATTTAAATATATTTACATTTTTATCTTATTCTGTAAAATATTGAACTAAAAAATAAAAAATAAATAATAGTTAAACAAAATTAAAACAACACGCTTTATTAGAAAACCGAATTAAAAAAATGAAAAATAATTTAAATTTCACAATTGAAGTGGTCAACAAAAAAAATCAAGTCCAACACATCTAGAATAAAACTAGAGTTATCTACAAATAAATAATAGTTTTAGAAAACTAAAACAACGCGCTTTATTAGAAAACCGATCTAAAAAATGAAAAATAATTTTAATTTCCAACACGCTTGGGGTAAAATTAAAGTGGTCAACAAAAAAATCAACTCCAACACATCTAGAATAAAATTAGAGTTATCTACAAAAAGATAATTTTACCATCAAAAGCGTGGGGTGCTCTATATCAATTAATATATTTGATAATAAACATATATTGGTAAAAGTAAAGTATCTAAGAAGAAAATGTAAAAATCATAAAAAACACCCCACGCTTTTGATGGTAAAATTATTTTCTTTTTGTTGAAAACTCTAGTTTTATTCTATACGTGTTGGAGATGATTTTTTTCTGTTGACCACTTTAATTTTATCTCAAGCGTGTTGGAAATTATAATTATTTTTCATTTTTTAGTTCGGTTTTCTAATAAAGCGTGTTGTTTTAGTTTTTTAAAACTATCATTTATTTAGCCTACATTCTGCACGCGAAATAGTAAAATTCCCATTATTCACAAAATGTTTACCAGCTCCCTTACGTTAAATATGATGAAACGCCAGATATTGCCAGCTTAAGTTGTCATTCATCATGTAAACATATATTCAGACAAAAGGATGAATATTATAGGGGTACATTTGTTTGCGTTCTAATGAACGCATGTTCCTCTTCTCTGATTTATTTTATTGTCAGTAAGCCGTCTTTATTTTTAATTGACACAAATATATTCCTTAGATTTTTTTTTTTTTAATTTCAGCCTCTTTCATTGTCAACGTTTCACAAAGAAATGTTACCACAACTGTTCGTACAGTTTGATAGATTTTGACTTTTAGAATCCCTTGCAAGGATGCGGGATGTCACCAACATTGTTCAAGATATATTTAGAAGATGTATTAATGAAATGGAATAAGTCATGTAGGGGAATGGGAATCAACATTAATGGTCATTTACTGCACAATTTATTATTCGCTGATGACCAGATTATAATAGGACAAGATAAAGAAGATATAGAATATATGATTAGAAAGTTGGTAGATGCATTTGAGGTAGGTGGACTGAAGATAAATTATATTAAACCAGAATATATGGTAATCGGAGCAAATTCAGAAGACCTACACATAAATAATATGATAATTAAACGTGTTGAAGAATTTAAATATCTTGGATCTATAATAGATAAATCTGATACTTGTGAAAAATATATTATTAACAGAGTAAATTGTGCAAGGAAGGCGATTAGATCCCTGAATGGTATTTTATGGAATAGAAATTTGACCAGAAAAAAAAAGAAAGAGATTATACAGACAATAATAGAAAGTATACTTACATATGGATCAGAAAGCTGGACAATAAATGAAAGGATGCAGAAAAGAATCTTGGCGACAGAAATGAATGGATTACGGAGAAGTATGAGAATATCCAGGCTACAACATATTCGAAATACATATATCAGACAAGAAATGGATGCACAAGAAACTGTTATCGATAGGATACCAAAGAGAGCTCTACAGTGGTATGGACATGTACAACGGATGTCGGAAGACCAGTGGCCTAAATAGGTGTTGGATTGGATGGTACCAGGCAGAAGGAAGAGGGGGAGAAGTAGAAGAGCATGGTATTAGGGAATATATGATGCCATGATGAAGAGGGGTATGGAAGATGGACAATGGGAAGATAGGAATCTCTGGAAAGCAGGAATCAAAGGCAAACTGCTGTAAAGTGGAAAGCCTGTATTAAGTAAGTAAGAATCCCTTGGATTCAAAAGGCGATTTGTTGGCATGATAAGCTCTATTATATAATATGAACCAAACTTTTTAATACTTTTATTTTTGATTGTTTATCTTTTCCCTTTTGACACTAGCAAAGAACACTCATCACACCCAAATGGTGTTCTAAAATCCCGGATCGCTGGAATGGAAGGTACGGACCTAGCGACTATACCACGGCAACGGATGATATGAATATGCCTATGAATGGATAATTATGATGTTCGGATGGTGTTAAGGGACTGTTTGGGTCTTACGCCTTATAGACGAAAAAAAAAAAACTCATTCAGGAAAGTTGCCCCGACCGGGATCGAACCCAGATCCGCTTGCATCTGAGGCAACAATATTAAAACTAGACCACAGCGATGGACTGAGTTTGCATTTCTTCTTCAGTTTTACTATTTCCGTTTTAATTAATCCAAGGTAATGATGAATTTTATGTTTTCGCCAAAAATTGACAGGACAAGGCAGTTCTTTAGCCATAGGGAAAACAGTTGGTCTAAGGGATGGATAAACCACAAATAAAACCCATCGAAAGCCGGTCTAGCAAGCTACTGGAGATATATTTTATCACACCCAAATTAACGGACTGATTTAATGATGAAGACCAAGGCGAGTAAAAAAAAAATTGGAGGCATAATGAGACTGGGATGCTGGAATGTTGCATCATGGAACAACAAAGAACAAGCAATAATAATGGAAATGAAAAAATAATAAATTTGATATAATTGTGTGCTCTTTCAGAAACAAAAAGAAATATAAATTATTTTTATGAAAATTATTTTCTGTTTTATAATAGTGTTGAAAGAACATAAGGTGAAAAGAAGGAATGGGAATTATTATACATATTAGATATAAGGACTCAAACCTTGGGAGTAAGTTTATATCAGAAAAATATTCTAATGCTTCCTTAAGGCTAAATAATTGTCTTAAAATGCTTTATGGCTTGATACAGAGCTACGGGACTTGCGCTGGCTCCAGTCCCCATGGTGAAAGAAATTTTCTCATGGAATTTCGGTCAGTATGGGACGGGTGCCCATCCATCAACGTAAGGAATTTGTGTAGCTCCAGTTTGAGAAAAAAAATATAACGGCTGGGGGATCCGACATGCTGACCAAATGTCGCCCCTAAACTGGCTGGAAGATCGTCCACCTCTGTGATTAACACATGTGGAAGTGAGACCAACAGCCGGCTGGTAGACAAAGGGCTTTCTGGGCCTGTCTCGCCATGGAGTTTATGCACTAGAGGAATGTAAAACTATACAAGATACATAAGTATTTTATGATAAACTGCAGGAAAATTTAGACATGAATAACAAATACTAATTATTGAAGACTTAAATGGGAGATTTGGTAATGAGATCATAATAGGAATTAAACAGCAGGTAAATGAGATTGTAATAAAATGATAATGGGAACATCTGATAAATTTCTGTACAACAGTAATCTTAGAATAAATAATGATTATTTATCTACAACCCTTAAATTGGCAAAACAGAAATTTCTCGTATCTGTTATTTAAATGTGGCGGACTGCACTGAAAACGAAATCATGCATAACTGTTATTGTTATAAGATAAAAATTAAAAATTAAAATGTACCTGTTGGTACATTGTTAGGTATATTGTGTAATGCCACACACATTTCTGAATTTCGTATCGTTAGCTTTCTTCTGTTTTATTAAAACTATTAGATACATTAAAACAATTGATGTATCCTATAGGATACCATGCGAAATTATGGGATAAGTGTCAAAGCTTGATTAGGATGAATGTTTATTTGATAATATATAGTCTATTGTTGACCTCTAGTATTTTCCCATGTATATGTCAAATAGAAATATCCATTCTACCCAAGTTTTGACAGAATGTTAAACTCGGCCAATGCCGGAACTGGTCATAAATTAGTTTTAGCAAAATTCAACCACAAAAGAGAGAGAAAAAACTATAATAGAAACAATTAAACAGACTATTTAACTCATGCCCCAAATGGGACTCAATGGCCAATCACATTTCAATGATTTCTGTTTTACAACCAATCATAGTCGTGTTTCACGAAACATTTATCAGTGTTATAATTACCATATTAAACAAAGCTCTTCCTTTTTAATATTCTGAACAGGTATGACCATTATTTTGCAGTGACTGAGCCTGTGAGAAATACGGCTACCAGATTGTATATATAGTGCATGGAGAGTTAATATAACAACATTTGTAGCAATTGATTATACCACCAAAAAAAGAAACCACTGTTTGCACTTTCTTAAATGTATTTTCTCCCAGGTAACAATCCAGAAAAATATAATTGTCATATTTACATCATACGACATCAGAAATGAATTAATATACAGTTTGATGTGTTTCATT
This sequence comes from Diploptera punctata, assembly GCA_030220185.1. Lineage (NCBI taxonomy): Eukaryota > Metazoa > Arthropoda > Insecta > Blattodea > Blaberidae > Diploptera > Diploptera punctata. The sequence goes on from JASPKZ010000046.1 coordinate 2,895,638, forward strand.
TTTTCTCCACTAGAGAGCATTCTTACAATATTGCGTTCCTTTGGCAATAAATAGTATGATCTGGTTGCAGTGATAAACCAAAGAAGCAGATGAAGCGTACGTATCGCTTCTCATTTGTTTTCAAACATCGCCGTTTACATTAAATATATAAATATTTTAAAATAACTATAGTTAAATAATGATTTGTGAGTAAACAGCTTAATTTTATTCGTTAAATAGTCCTAACAAATGCCACTCTCGATTTCCAAATTATCATAAGTAATGCCACGAGTGATTTCCAAATTATCGATAAATTCACGACTCACGAAGTGAGGAGTGAATTTATCTAGAGAATTTGGAAATCAAGAGTGGCATTTGTTAGGACTATTTAACGAATAAAATTAAGCTGTTTACTCATAAATCATTGTTTAACTACAGTTATTTTAAAATATTTATATATTTAATGTAAACGGCTATGTTTAAAACAAATCAGAAATGTGAGGTTATGTTCATTCACTGCTGCTTGATCATATTATTTATTGCCAAATAAGATCGCAATATTGTAAGGGTGCACCCAAGTGGATAAATAATGAAACACATAAACAACTCAGTAAAATCAAAGAATCTTTTCATTATTTGCTATATTCAATGTATTTGTTGGAGAAAAATAATGCTTTGACCTGTTCAGAACATTAAAAAGGAGGAGCTTTCTTTATCACAAAAGGAGGAGCTGATAAAGAGAAATCGATAAAGAGCGAGGTGAAACACGACTGTCATTGGATGTAAAACAACATTCATTGAAACGTGATTGGTCATTGACTAGCATTTGTGGCATGAGTTAAATAGTCAAAGTAATATATTACAAGCAGCAATTGAAGCATTACGAACGAGACAAGTAAGTAGATCACAAAAGAAATATAAAATTAAATATTGATTCCGCGAAGAGATCAAAATACTTGCATGAGAAAAGAAAGGCAGTTTTCATTGAATGCAAAAAAAGTTTAAAAGCAATACTGAATATGAGAATTATAAAGATATTAGAAATAAAATGATTGCAAGAATTAGTATAGGCCTAATATCAATCAACAATATTGGGAAACATATACATATAACCTAGAGAGAAATGTTTATGGTAGACAACGCCAAGTATGGAGAACAATGAGAAATCAAAGACTTTAAGTGAAATATTTTATAACATCAAATAAAATTTAAGTAAATGCATGGATCTAATATTTTACAGGACTTTAGAACAAGGAAAATGACCAAATACGTACATTGAAAGTGATGCCTCCAAAGTGATACTACAAGTATCAGATGAATAAAATGTGAATATTATTAAGATACTTAATAATATGATATCATCAGGAGAGGTTGGTGTAGGTCTAACCAATGAAATGATCAAATATGTTGGAGGAAAACTTCTATCGGAAATAATAAAGATAATTAGTCAAATATTTCAAGAAGCAAAAATTCCGGAAGAATGGAAACTAGTAGGCCTATTGTAGTCCTCATATTTAAAAAAGGGGACAGAAAACTATAACCAATTAATTTATTGATCACTATTGAAAATCACAACGAAATTAATTCAATAAAAACTTCTTGAAATAATTCACTTAAAAGATGAGCAACAGGGATTTCTATGGCAGGTCTTGTACTGACGCTATTTCTATAATAATTAGATAGGTAACAGAAAAGGCTCTCGAATATGATAAACCAGTAGTTTTATGCTTTATTGATCTCGAGAAGGTTTTTAATAGGCTGCAGCTGAAAGATATTTTACAAATGTATAAGAAAATAATATACCCAATGGATTGCTTTTACTTATTAACTATATTTACTGGTAATTTTAATAATATGAAAGTGAATGAAAAGTTATCGGAAATTGTTTCATTTGGTAATGAATGAGGTAATAAAAATATGTTAATACCAAAAATGGACGTAAAATGGGGAACAGTGAATAAAAATTGTCTGTTGTGCTGATGATGCTGTCCTAATGGCAGATTATGGACATGATTTACAAAGATTACTATGTAAATTCCATCACTTATGCCAAAGGTCTAATATGAAAACATCATCTCATATAAGCTAAACCTATGATCATAAGTACATTTCCTTTGAGATGTAAGTTGGTACTCGAGGAAAGGATGAGTGAACAGGTCTTGATTTTTATTTATCTGATAATTGAGATAACTAGTTGGGGATCACTGCAAAACGAAGTTATATGCCATGCTAATATGGCAGCCGGAATGGTATGCTCTATGAATTATATAATATGATGGAATAAATATTTTAATGAGGGAATGAAAATTATAATTTATAGAGCAGTGAGACGACTTGACATATGCCTCAGAGACTAGAGCTGAAACTGTAAGAACGAAACAGATCTTAGAAACACCTGAGGTGAATAATACTAAAGAAAATTCTATACGAAGCAAGGAGAGATACAATTGGAAATGAGGAAATAAGGTGGTAGTTGGGGGTTCAAGCAATAAATTAATGGATAAATAAGAGAATGTATGAATGGAATATGCACACATCTAGAATTGCACAAAACGGGATGGTTCGTATATCAAGAGACATTACCAAGAGATGGAGGGAGTTTACCTGGAAGAACGAAGGAACGTTGGAAATATTCTTGGTTTCTATACTGAAGAGGCTGTCAGCCTAACATGACTATGTAGAGAAGAAAAAAAAAGGTGTTTTCTTACTTCCTTGTATTTTATTAATACAGTTTTATGTTGATTAATTATTATTTCATATTGAAGTTAAAATTCTTTAAATCCACGTTGGTTGTTTTGATCTTGAGTGAGATAGGCCCAATATAATCAGCAAAAGCGATACACTGTTTACTTTTGGTTGAGATATTTCTTCATATTTGTTGTCATTTATTGAAACAATATAATTATACTAACAGTGTTGCAGGTATGGATCGCCTTACATAAATCCACAATTTGTACTGATTTTATTGCTAGGCATATTACCATTTTTAAATTGGTGAACCAGAACAAAATTTAATTTTGGAGATTGGAGAAACAATGAAATCTTGTATTGAGATCACATATTTAGGAATTAAAATATACAAAAATGGAAGTTATGTAGAGGAAATAAGAAATAGAAATAATAAAGGAACATTTGCAATTGCTTGCCTCAATGGAATATTGTGGGATAAAAATATAAGTAATACAAATAAATTGAATATATATAGGTATATCATAATAATAACTATTAATTAATTAATAATAATTCCATGGCGCGACAGGCCTAGAAGGCCCTTGTCCTACCAGCCGGCTGCTGACCTCACATCCACATGTGTCAATCACAGAGGTAAATGATCATCGAGCCAGTATAGGGGTGACATGTGGTCAAGCATGTCGAGTTCCCCAGACGTTATTGCTGGTTTTCTCAACCTGGAATCGCTACTTATTGTAGCTCCCCAAATACCTCACAATGTTGGGTGGGCACCGGTCCCATACTGGCCGAAATGCCATGATAAAATTTTTCCCCGCATGGAGACTCGAACCAGCGCAAGTCCCATAGCTCTGCGCCAAGGCTTCCTGCCTTAGGCCCCTAACTATTCGGCTACGGCGCGGGACGAATATAGCCTATATCATACAATTGTTAAAAACATAATTACTTATGGAGCAGAACTTTGGCCATTAACAACAAGAACAAATAAGTATCTTTTGGCAACGGAAATGAATATTATACGAAGGGCAGCAAGAATTTCATGAAGAGAAAAAAAAATTAGAAACTCAGTTATAAGGGAGAAAATGAAGACTGAAGACACTATTGTAGATTATATTAAAACTTAGCAATTAAGAAGGTATGAACATGTCCAGCGAATGGAAGAGAATCGGCTTCCAAAATGTGTTTTAGAATGGAAACCTGAGGGAAGGATTTACAATAATACTTTCTACGTATACTATAATATATGAGAACAATTTAATGCATGTTTTCACACATTAGTTGACATGAGACATGTGCTTAACTTATGATACGTACGTGCGTATTATAATTAGTTATCTGTTTAGTGTATTATTAATCTATATTAAGCTAACAAAAATTTTAAGCTGCATATCATAAATCGTTTTATATTAGTTAAGATTATGGCCATCAAATAATATGATATTCGAAAGTAAATAGGCTATAGGCCTCTCTTATAATGCTTCTAACAATGTCAGGAACGCAGCATACATTTTTAAATTATATGATTGTCCAAGATCCGGCTGCAAGATTACTACGTTCATCGAGTGTATGAACAAATCAATTTTTTTTCATAATTTTGTGAATTACTGAATACTTTTTGCCGGGTTGCCTATTAAAATTCGACCGCCACTATGTTTAATTAAAATATAATTTATTTATTTATTCGAAATAATTTGATTTACTTGTTATTAAAATAAATTATAATCCAGTTCGGAGAAATCGATGTATAGAGCTTGAAAAGATTTGGTTGCCACTTGGCCGTAAACCTCCTCGCGGCTACAGCAGGCTGTGACACCAATCAGCAATAAAATGGCGGTAAGTACGTATTTATTTGTTTTATATTGTTTCAACTATAGTTCAGTACATTTAAATTGCTGTGAATTGTTTCGTATAATGTATATTAACACTACCTTTTGGATATATTTTTGTATATACATTGTACGTAGTAGCCTATACATAAATGGCAGTGGTTTTACTTCCCGCTGCGAGGGAACAATATAAAAGTTATTACTGATTGGTGTCACATCTGCTGTAGCCGCGAGAAGGTTTACGGCCAAGTTGCAACCAAAACTTTTGAAGCTCTATACATCAATTTCTGCGAACTGGATTATAATTTATTTTATTAATAAGGGAATAAAATTATTTCGAATAAATAAATTAATTGTATTTTGGTTAAACATAATGGCGGCTGAATTTTAATAGACAACTCGGCAAAAATGTATTCAGTAATTCACAATTTTATGAAAAAAAATTGATTTTGTTCATACATTCGAAGAACGTAGTAACCTTGCAGCCGGATCTTGGACTATAAACTCCATGACAATTTATTAGGAGGAAAAATAGTTAAATCAAGCTAATGGGTTCATATCTTTAGGGGGTTTTCGCTGGTTCATACCGCATTTATAGAGGAAGAAACCTCTCTTCTCTAATTTCTATTAGGGTAAATTTCTAATAGGATAAATACAAAACAATGATGGACATAAGCCTATAGAGCCTATTCAAACATCCCACAGTTCGTAGATGCGATGTAAACTAAAATATTTACAAGCATAAAACATCTTTTAATTTAATTTAGACCTACGTAAAATGTATATATTTTTTATCTTCAAAAAGTAATAATCTTGTAATCACTTGTTTCCCTCCGCCTCATAGTAACATTTAGGAAACCAAGGTAGTACTAGGAGGGAAAATTTGTTAAATTTTGCTTAGAGGCCTTTTTATTTAGGCTTAAGGATATTTTACGAGCCTGAAAATCTTCAGACTCGGAACCCACGGCTTAAAGACCCTCACGGAGGACTTGCTCCTTGGATTTTTCCATCCTAAAAAATTCATCGACCCCGGCCGGGTTTGAACCGGCGACTCTCGGGACCAGGCAAAGAGTATAACCACTAATCCACCTCGATTTAATAATAATAATAATAATAATAATAATAATAATAATAATAATAATAATAATAATAATAATAATAATACAAAAAGCAGGTTATCAATTAAATAATATACCGTAAGAAATATATGATAAATTCAAAATAAAAAACTGAAGTAATGGCGTTCTATGGAAAGTACCCAGTAAGAACAAAAATAGTAATAGAAGATAAAGTGTTGGAACAGGTTTTACACTTCCAGTATTTGGGCTGCGATATACTGTAACTTATGAAGAAGAACAAGATATAAATAAGAAAATACATAAATTTCAACATATTTATGGAACAATCAGACGAACACTAAGGAACAAAGTAAGAAAGGATACGCAGCTAATATTTTACTCAACGATGACACTACCAGTCGCGATGTATGGAAGTAAGGCCAGGGTCCTGAAGGAAAAAGAAAAAAGCAAAATTCAGGCAGCGGAAATGAGATTCCTACGCGCTGTGAAAGGTTGTACAAGAGAACATAGGCCTATTAGAAATGAGAATATTAGAGAAGAACTAAAAGTACGACCACTTCTTCAACAAATAGAAGAACACAGAACAATTGGATAGAACATCTGCAAAGAATGACAGAGGATAGGATATCAAAGATGGCACTGATGTATAATCCTGGAAAACGAAGATAATTGGGAAGATCAAGAAAGCGGTGGGCTGAACGGATGTGAGATCGGAACAGGCAAACACTTAATCCGTGAAGGATGATGACGATAATAATACCCTGGGAGTGAAGAATGGATGGAGGAGGAAGGCAGAATACAGAAGAAAATGGTGCCGTATTGTTGGAGTGGTCACCTATGATGATGATAATGATGAATTATATTATCCCGTACCGTGCCGTTCCAGCGATCCAAGACATCGTAATCTGACGTAGAGATTGTTTTTCCGCCCATGGAGACTAGATAAAGAGCAAGTCCCAAAATTCTGCACGAAGATATAGGCCTACGATGTCTTAAACCGATCGGCTACGGCGCGGGACATATATTTGAATTGTTCTGGAAAACAGAACACACAAACTCTTTGTATACTCCTATAAAAATAGTTCTGTCAACATACTTAGAAATAACTGATAAATCTCGTAAAACAAGAAACTTACAGTCTTCCATAAAAATAGTACAAACTTAGAAATAACAGATAAATCTCATACGCCTATAGTCATCCAGAATTCTCATAATGATTATATTAATTTACGCAGAACACATAGAGAGAGATACATTAAAATAAGCATACCCGCCTTAAAAATGAGATTGGTTCTCAATGCGTACTGAAAAAAAAAAAACGAATAAATTGTAGACTACCTATAGTGCTCAGCTATGAAAGACTTGCAGTTGCTGAACTTATAAAATCACACATAGGTCAACCTTCAGTCACAGAAGACAGTTAGGCCTATTGTTAACTAATAGGCCTATATAAAAATAGTTTGTTCGTATTTTATGCGCTGCCATACCGTTCATCCGATTGTGAGGGGCTTTTTTCAAAATATTCAGGAGAATCCCGGGATGAGCTCTTCATATTTCCCTAATCTGAACTAATATTTTCCAATCTTTCCCTATATAATTTTCCTCCTTCAAATCATGATTAATATTATTCTCATACCTCATTCTTGGCTTTCTGGGTGCTTTTCTTCCAAGCCACTCTTCCATTCCCCATTCTTGCCATTTGTCCTGTCGATCACAGTTTACGAGACTTAGCTCTTGTTATTAGTCTGGTTTTCCATAATATCGTGTAGCTCAGTGTTGTGTAGTTTTCTCCATTCACCTATCTGTTTGTCTCTCTTTGGTCTAAAAATTGTCCTAAGTATGTTTTACTCATATAGGCCTACTCATAGTTTTTTTCCGATCTCTTAAAGATGAAGACCAAGTATCGTATCCACACACGGTAGTATAAATAAAAATATAACAGTTTTGTAGAAGAGTTGGGACTACAATAGGACTATATATATCCTCAACTCATATCCAACTTAGGGTCTGGTCGAGGAATGAGATGAGATGAAGTTCCTCTATTTACAGAGGTAAACGACAAGGATGCCGGCCGACCACTCCTGACGCACCGTCACAGGGACGGATGAATGAAATGAAACGAAATGGATGCGATGAGTATGGCGAAGTGGTGGAATAAAATTGATGGCAGGGGAAAACTGGAGAAACTCTGAGAAAAACCTGCCAAAGCTCCGTTTTGTCCACCACGAAACCCACTTGGAATGACCGAGACTCGAACTCGGGACCCCAATGGCGAGAGGCGAGCGTCTAAGCGTTTCCGCCACGGAGCCGCAGATTATGTAATAATAATAATAATAATAATAATAATAATAATAATAATAATAATAATAATAATAATAATAATATTATTATTATTATTATTATTATTATTATTATTATTATTAAAAAACTTCAAGCGCGACAGGCCTAGAAGGCCCTTGACATGCCAGCAGGCTACTGGCTTCACATCCACATGTGTTAAATCACAGAGGTAGACGTTCATCGAGCCAGTGTAGGGGTGACATGTGGTCAGCATGCCAGATCTCCCGGCCGTTATAGCTGGTCTTCTCAACCTGGAGTCGCTAATTATTGTAGCTATCCAAAAGCCTCATGATATTGGGTGGGCACCGGTCCCATACTGTCCGAAATCTCATGAGAAAATTTCTTTCTCCATGGGGACTCGAACCAGTGCAAGTCCCATAGCTCTGCGTCAAGACTTCTTGCCTTAACCACTCGGCTACGGCCTGAATAATAATAATAATAATAATAATAATAATAATAATAATAATAATAATAATAATAATGACTCACTGGCACTATCGAACCCGGAGGTTCATGATCGCTGTTCTCTAGGCTGTACATCCCACATCCCACTCCTGAGTTAATGTTTTTCAATCATTTCTTGTATAATTCATCATTACTTACTTACTCACTGGCACTATCGAACCCGTAGGTTCATGGCCGCACGGACATAAGCTCTCCATACATCCCTATCCTGAGCTAATGCTTTCCAATCATTCCCTGTATAATCTACTTCCCTCAAATCATAGTTAATGTTATTTTCCCACCTCATTCTTGGTCTACCAACTGGGCGTTTTCCCTCTGGCTTTCCTACAAGAAGCTTCCATGCAAGTCTTTCATTCCCCATACGTGTAACATGTCCTGCCCATCGCAGTCTACGAGACTTAAATGTTCTTATTATATCTGGCTTCCTATAAAGACCATGTAGTTCATTGTTATGTAGTCTTCTCCATTCACCTGTCTGTTCATCTATCTTTGGTCCAAAAATTTTCCTAAGTACTTTATTCTCAAATACTTGTAATCTCCTTTCCTCTCTTAAAGTAAGAGTCCATGTTTCGCACCCATATAATATAACTGGTAGAATAATAGTTTTATATATTTTCAGTTTAACGTTTTTTTGAAAGGAGTTGGGACATCAAGAGTCTCTGCAATGCATAATAGCACGCATTTCCAGAATTGAGCCTATGTTGAATTTCTTTGTGCATCTCATTCCCATTTGTGATCATTGCTCCTAGGTATTTGAATTCAGCCACTTCCTCAAAATTTCCCTCATTTGTCATTAGCTGTCCATTTCCATTATATAATGAATTTCTACGTGTGACCACATATTTAGTTTTATTGATATTTACTTCCAGTCCTAAGTTCTTAGTGTTACTCAATAGTGTGTGCATATTGTCCTTTAGTATCTCCTCGCTATCGGCCAACAATACTACATCAGCATAAACTAACAGCTTATTAATACCATTGAGTTGTAATCCTTCCTCATTCTCTAAACACTTAATGACATGCTCTAGTACAAAATTAAATAGTAGAGGAGATAGTGCATCTCCTTGCTTCAATCCATTCTGGATTTCAAAAGTATCCGAAAACTGTTTGCCTACACGCACCCTACTCTTTGTGCCATTTAGACACATTCGTATAAGTCTAACTAACTTTTTAGGAATTCCGAACTCCAGCAGGATACTATATAACTTCTCCCTCTTAATTGAGTCATATGCTTTTTTGAAGTCTACATACAGTTGATGTACAGTACCATTATATTCCCATTTGTTTTCTAAAATCTGTCTTATACTAAAAATCTGATCAGTTGTAGACCTGTTTCTTCTAAATGCACATTGATGATCTCCTAGAATGTCATCAATATAGGGAGTAAGTCTGCTTACTAATATATTTTATTAGAATTTTGTACGAAGTTGAAAGTAATGAGATGCCCCTGTAGTTGTTGCAATCAGTTTTATCTCCTTTCTTGTAAATTGGTACGATAATTGACTCCTTCCATTCATCTGGAAGAGCTTCTTTTTCCCAAATCATACTAAGCAACCAGCGTACCTTGTCCATCAATTTTTCTCCCCCTGATTTTATCAGTTCTGCTGGGATCTCATCTGAACCTGATGCTTTATACATCTTCAATTTTTCAATCGCCATTTCAACCTCTAATGCACTTGGCTCTGCGACTAGCATTTCTGTTGTCTGTAAATTATCCTCCTCAATGTCCTGTTCTGTATGTACATTTAATAGCTGATTAAAGTAATCATTAATGCTTAATATTATTAAATCTTAGTAAAATAATAATAATAATAATAATAATTATTATTATTATATTTTTATTAGGGATTTTCTCTACATTTACACTCGTTTATTTGAGCTCAAATGTATTTTGCTCCGCCACAGATTTCTATTCTCAGAATCTTCTACTTTGAGGTCTTTGCTGATCATGTTTCTTCTTACTTCATCCATCCACTGTTCTCTGGGTTTCCCCCTCCTCCTCCTGCCTTAGTGTTCCAATCCAGTATCATTCTATTGATTTTTTTTATTCTCCATTCTCTTCAGATGCCCATACTATTTCAATTGTCGTTCTTCTATTACTTCTATATTATGTTTAACATTAATAATTTCTATAATTTTCTGGTTCCGAATTTTCTACCTTCTAGGTAATAATAATAATAATAATAATAATAATAATAATAATAATAATAATAATGATGATGATGATGATGATGATGATGATGATGATGATGATAATGATAATGATAATGATAATGATGATGATAATGATAATGATAGTGTAAATGATAGTGTAAATGATAATGATAGTGTAAATGATAATGATAGTGTAAATGATAATGATAGTGTAAATGATAATGATAGTGTAAATGATAATGATAGTGTAAATGATAATGATAGTGTAAATGATAATGATAGTGTAAATGATAATGTAAATGATAATGATAATGTAAATGATAATGATAATGTAAATGATAATGATAATGTAAATGATAATGATAATGATAATGATAATAATAATAATAGCAGCCTATATTAAAAACCGGTATAAAAAGGAAAAACACATTTGGTACCCATTATTCTTTTCTTAAATATTGAATTTAAATAAAAAATATTTAATATAATTGTAGTGGCCTAAATTTAATTAAAGAGAAACCAAAAATTTATATATGTACATTAGGCCTATATATTATAGATAACGGTCGCGTTAATGTAAGCTAATACTCCATCCATCCATAGTAATTGTGCCCGAGAGCAGGTCTTTCACTGCAATCATAGCATTTTCATGCTATGCATTGCAGCTTTACTAGGGAATTGTAGGTGTGGTAGCTTCCCGTTGCTTTCTACACCGGTGAAGGATGATGATGATGATGATGATAATGATAAGGATGATTATGGCCATATGATTTCGCGGTCCGTTTGGGCCTTAAAGTTTTCCTCACCCAGAAAAACTGTCCCGGCCGGGGATCGAACCCGGGCCTCCTGCGTGATAAGGTAGCACGCTACCTCGAGACCACAGCGGTGGACTTAAGCTAATACTAATGTAAATATTAATTAGTTTTTTAATAATTTATTGTAAGAGCTCTGAACCCTAAAGTATCAGACGCCCTAAAGGAGGTCTAATCTATATAATTAGCGATATTAAATTAAAATAATATCAGTTTCCACTTTTCAATAGAAGTAGTTAAAAAAAGAATATAACACCGAGAATTCCGTAAATTGTTGAATGTCTAAAAGAGAATACTGAATATCAACATGGATTTCCTCTCACGTCGTACTTCTAGGAAACAAGAAAGCATATTTTATTTATTTTTTAAATATACAAAAAAAATTAAATCAATCAGTCAAAACATCTGCATAATAGAGAACATAAAACCTAAAATCGTCCAAACACTTAAAAAAAGAAACAATAACAAATTATGAAGAAAATATATAAACGTAGACACGTAAACAAACCCCCCCCCTTATTTCAAACAAAGAATGTCTATAATTATCGCCTTTATACTTGGAAGATCGGAGTAAAAGGGCCTGAAAACAAAATTCTTAGCCATTGGAAAACAAACATAAAAAAAAGTCCGGAAGCCTACTTCTGTTCAGGCTGCCATATCTGAAAAATCATTGAATCACTCTATAGATTGTGATCATATTCAAAAGGGCGGTGCTTGTTAAAGTTGCCAGCATGTTAAAAAAAAAATCTATGCTAGTGAAGGGAGGAGAGTGGGGTTACCTTTAGGGCAACACGGTCCCACCAACATGATCACGCGATGTGATACCTGTTCTTGCATCACGACCAATAGAATCCCACAGAACCCAATTTCCAATTTAATGGCCAACGCCAATAAAATAAGACAAAAAAATCTTGCTTAACGACTTTTCTCTGTACCTCTAAGGATGACCACGAAATTCAAATATACTTTTTTGTCTTCTCCCTTAGTTTGAGTTTATCAAAGTGAGAAATCAATACAGAGGCTGGTTTAATTATTTGTTAAAAAAAAAGGCAATAGTATAGGTAGACAAAATACAGGTAAATTATAAAAGAAAATAAAAAAGCTTGAGACTTGTTATATAAAATAATAGAAAAGAAATGCATAGAAAAGTATGTGAACTTTTTCTTTTACATCTGTTTGTTTAAATTATTTTTAACGCTTCTAAAAATCTAAGGTCATATAAATTCAACACTACACTTACTGGAATGAAAGAATATTAGAGCTTCGACTGAAAATAAATAGAGGTAATTTGACAGTTCTTGGTGTATATGCACCAGAGGAAGGCCGTGAAGAAGACAATGAAGAATTTTATAAAATATTACAAGAAATTTATAGCAAAATTAATAGAAATGATTACATTCTCATAATAGGGGATTTAAATGCCAGAGTGGGCAATGCTCAAGTCAACAATAATATTGGAACATTTGGCGAACCAACCAGCAATAGGAATGGGACAAGATTAACTGATTTTGCTATCTACAATGAACTGAGAATAACGAATACCTTTTATAATCATAGAAACATACATAAGTATACCTGGCATCGTCAGGACTCAAAATCAATCATTGATTATTTCATTGCAAATAATAAGATTTTTAAATTGTTTCTCGATGTCAGAGCCTACAGAGGATATGATATCGGTTCAGATCACTACCTAGTAGAAGCAAAAATAAGATTTCCACCAAGATGGTTAAAAAAGAAGAAACAACAACAGAGCATAGAACAAAAGTACAAGGTAAAATTATTTTATGATGACAGCATTAAATGGTTATATTCGAGAAGAATTCAGCAATATATGGCTACAACTCCAGAAAGTAATGATGTCGAAGAAGAATGGAAAAACATTAAAATGATAATTCAAAATGCAGCTAATGAAACTTTAGGAAAAGTAAATATACAACAAAGAAGAAATAGAACTCTAAAAATCTGGGATGATCAAATAAAACAATTGATTGAAGAAAAAATGTAGCTTATAAAAAATATTTGAACACAAAGACAGTAGAAAATGAAATAGAATTCAAACGCTGTAGAGCTATTGTTAAGAGGGAAATAAGAAAGAGACATAGGAAAACATGGTTAAATTTTGTTACACATTTAGAATCAGATTTGCATAAGCTACAACCTAATGCCTTCAAAATATTAAAACATTTGAATAAAGATATTAAAGAATCTACCAAAATTAATTGCGGAGTAACAAAAGAAGATTTTTTCAATTATTATAAAAGTCTTTGGACTGACAATAGCTATGAAGATACAATTTTCCGAAATAATAATGAGACAGATTTCATAATATCATTGGAAGAATTGAACAATAGTTTAAAGAAATTAAAAAATGGGAAGGCAACTGGCACAGATGGCTTGAATTCTGAATTGTACAAATATGCAGGCAAACAGTTCCATGAAAGACTATTGTCCTTCTTTAATAATGTATTCAAAAATGCAGATATACCACAAGAATGGAAGACAAGCATTGTTATACCCCTGTTCAAGAAAGGAGACAAGAGAAAAATGAACAACTATAGGGGAATCAGTTTGTTAAACACATGCTACAAAATTTATGCAGACATTTTAAATGGAAAATTGAAAAGTTTCAGTGAAAAATTCCTTATGGAATGTCAAAATGGATTTAGGAAAGGACGATCTTGTATTGATTCAGCATTTTCTGTTAAACTATTGCTTGAAAAAAGAAGAGAATTCAACTTAGAAACACATTTTGCTTTCATAGATTTTGAAAAAGCATTCGACACAGTCAAGAGATCAAAACTCTTAAATATATTGGAAGACAGAAATATACCAAATTTACTTCGGCAGAATATACAAAATATTTACAAAGACAACACCATAAAGATTAAATTAAATAACAGATTTTCTGAAGAAGGAATTATAAATCGTGGTGTGAGACAAGGCTGCCCCCTATCCCCAACACTCTTTGCAATTTATATCAATGAAGTAATATGTTGCTGGAACAAAACATATAAATTTGGAATAAGAATATCAGAAAATAGAAAATTAAACACCCTATTGTTTGCAGATGACCAAATAATAATAGCAAATTCCGAAGATAATCTACAGAAAGGTCTGTATGAACTTAACAAAATTACAGAAGAATATGGATTAAAGATATCTACAGAAAAAAACAAAATTATGGCATTTCAAGGTGTAGATCCTGTCAGAAGTAAAATTGTACTGGACAATAAAATTTTGGAGCAGGTGAATAATTTTACATATCTAGGATGCAATATCTCATATGAAGAAGAAAAGGATGTAAATGCAAAAATATCTAAATTTTTAAGAATTTTAGGGTTAATAAATTCTATCTTCAAGCCACAGTTAGTCCAAAAGCATTCAAGACTGAAAGTGTATAAAACACTGGCTCTTCCAACTCTTTTGTATGGTAGCGAAGTATGGACGTTGAAACAGAAGGATATACAGAGACTTAGATCTGCTGAAATGAGATATCTTCGGAGGACTGCAGGATACACACTACTAGATCACAAAAAAAAAATGAAGACATCTTAGAAGAATTACACATGGAATCTTTAGAAAACAAAATTTCTGATTATAAGTCAAGATGGATACAACATGTTCATCGAATGGAAGATCACAGAATACCCAAACAAATGTTAAGATATCAACCTGCAGGAAGAAGAAGACCAGGACGTCCACTCAAAAGACTTCTGGATGGTGTTTCTCTTGAGGCCGAAACAGGTCAACAAATGGCCTAAATTCGTGAATGTACTATGATGATGATGAAGTTGTGCAAAATCTATTGTAGTGATTAATCATATGTTTTCTGTAGGGAAAAAAATCCATCCCGCGTTAGGCTTAGAAAACCCTTGACCAAACAGCCGGCTGCTGGCCTCACGCCCACATGTGCCAATCTTAGAGGGGACATTCTTCTGACAAGTATAGGGGTGGCATGTGGCCAGAATGTCGGGTGTCCCAGATGTTATACAGTAGGCCTAATTGGTTTTCTCAAACTGGTGTTGCTACTTATTGTAGCTACCCAAATTCCCCACGATACTGGTTGGATATCGTTCCCATGCTATAGGAAATGCTATGAGAAAATTTATTTCTCTTAGGGGCTCGAACCAGCGCAAGTTCCGTAGCTCTGTGCCAAGGAATCTTGCCTTAATCACTCGGTTACGGGGCAAGGACTAAAATTATTACTAAAAATTACCTATAAAAATTCTCTATCTCACTGACACTGTAGACTCTGGAGTTCATGGATGCGCGTAAGTAAGCTCTCCATACGTCTCTGTTCTGAGCTAATGTTTTTAAATAATTCCTTATATAATTTACCTTAATCAAATCACGGTTAATGTTATTATCCTATCTCATTCTTACCCTACAAAAATTCACTGCGATGGTTAATTGGCGTGGCTAGTCCCGCGCCGTAGCTAAGCGGTGCAAGGCATCATGTCTTTGTTCAAAGCTACCGGAACTTTCGCTGATCGATTCCCATGGGGGAAGAAATTCTCTCATGGAATTTCAGCCAGTATTGTTCTAATGTTCACCAGCATTGTGGCCAAAACAACAACAAGAACTAGTAATAAACAGGTACGACTGTCTCACCTGACTTGAGGTGCCGCGATATCTTCACGGAAAAAGTGTAAAGTTTGACTCCAACTCCATGGCGCGATAGGTCTACAAGGCCCTTGGCCTATCAACCGGCTGCTAGCCTCATATATATATATATATATATATATATATATATATATATATAAGATTTAAGATTTTAAGATTTAAGATTTATTTAGCCTGGTGGAGTTAAGGCCATGTGGCCTTCTCTTCCACTCACCAGGACAAACATATATTACATAAGAATATAACAATCTTATTTAACTCTAATATTAAACACTAAGTAAAAATTTGATCAAAAGATAATATCTAATATACATATTACGATCTATAATACAACCAGTTAATATTAGTTAAAATTAAGACTAAAACTAATAATAAAATGTATACAAGCAAGACATATTAAATTGTCCCTGTCTAGTGTATATAAAAAACAGGAAAATAATGAGATATAGAAAACTAATTTTACGATTATACAATATTTAAAACAAAACAAATAAAAATATTTGTTATTCTTAATATTATTTACATAAATAATTAAATATATTAATATTGCTAAAAGAATACTATCAGTGAGGTGTATAAGTTAGTTTGTTATTAAATAATTCTTTAGTTGGTTTTTGAAGGATGTTATAGTTTGACAGTCTCTGACATAGGGTGGAAGGGAATTCCATGTTTTGGTAAGTGACACTGTAAAAGATAATGAATAATATACAGTGTGATGAGGCGGGATATAAAGGACAATGTGCTGATGGGATCGAGTGTCAAGATTATGTGTGTCGGATAGTCTGATGAAGCGGCGTGATAAATAATTAGGCGATGATGTGTGAAGTATTTTATAGAGAAGGGATAGGGAATGGACAGTTCTACGATCTCTTAGACGAAACCACGATAATTGTTCCAGGGACGGTGTAACATGGTCAAATTATGCTAATTACAGAGATAGACGATCATCTTGACAGTACTTATTGTAGCTACCCAAATGCTTCATGATGCTGGGTGGGCACCGGTCACATACATCTCATGAGAAAATGTCTTCCCCCATGGAGACTCGAACCAGTGCAAGTCCCGTAGCTCTGAGCCAAAGCTTCTTGCCTTAACCACTCGGCTACGGCGCGGGAGAAGAGAGAGATTGACAATCAAGTATAAAAGAAGAAATTACAGAAAGCTATTTCAAAAGTGTAAACTTCTTCTTTATCTTACCTTTTAGATAGCCACACGACACCCGGGTCTTTCGGTGGCACAACCTGTCGGAGAGGGATTTTAAACTGTGAATCATAAAAGTACTTTTTTGACCACACAAGGACACATGGAGGATCTTCCCGAATGAGTGATCAGCTCAATATCAGGGCCATCTCCGGGACAACACAACGTTAAGACGAAACACACCAATCTCACACACGCACACGCGCACGCGCACACGCACGCACGCACACGCACGCACACGCACGCGCACGCACACGCGCACAACACACACACACACACATTCTTAATAAACGTGGCAAATAAAATGATGGACGATCATCTAGTCAGTAACTAATAGGGGCGACATGTGTTTAGCATGACGGTTCCCTAAATGGGTTCTGGTAATACAAGTACAGTATTGAATTTGCTTTGATGGCCGAAGAAAACGAGGAAAACTATCCAGGAGAGTTTTGAAACCATCACCTCTCTAGTAAGAGTTTCAAACTCTAATTTCTGAGTTGTCACTCCCGGTACATAAATTCTATTTTGAGGCTTTTAAACATATTTGTGTTGACGGTTTTTAGGTATGTTCGTGAAAATGCTTCTTCTGATATTTTATTTGAAACTTCACATATGTTAGTACAATAATAGCAAAGATAAAAATTGCGATATGGCAACAGTAATTAAAACAAATGTAAATAAAACAAATTATTAATTTATAATACGAGTGCCTTGGAGTCTAAGGGTAATATCGTAATCTCTTACGCAACGATCCCGAGTTCGATTTCCAGACGATATGCATTTTTTATAGAAAATGAAAGTCTCAACTTTTCAGAAGAGTCACTTATCTCATTCATCACATAACATAAAAATAAATCCAGGGCGCTGCAGGCCTAGAAGATCATGGTCTACCTACCGGCTATTGGTCTCGATCAACTTGTCATTTACAGAAGTAGTTGTTAATGTAACCTGTATAAGGCTGACATAGGTCAGCATATCGAATCCCCCCGTCATTACATCTGAGAGCCGCTACTTATTGTAGCTACCCAAATTCCTCACGATGATGGGTGGGTACTGCTCCCATACTGGCAATATTTCAAAAGAAAATGTCTTTCCTCATGGGACTCGAACCAGCGCAAGTCTCGTAACTCTGCGCCAAGGCACCATGCGATAAAAAAAACTAGGCTAGACGCGAGATCATCCCAAATCATATTCACGAGAAATTAAGTAAGGACGATAAGTTTATAGATGTCTATTTCACAAGAATAGAACCAGATCATAATAATTCCATCCATGATGACCGAGATATCTTACCTTGTGTCAGGTGAGCTGAGATGTTAATCCAGAGATACAATAAGCTATGGAGTTACCAACAGATTTAAGAATCTAGGTAGTTTGAGATTCGACGAAGTGTGGATAGCGTGCACTTCTCATTGAAGTCAGTGTCATTTCAGCACACTGCATAGGCCCTATCACAGCAGTGAGACCGTTATTCATTTGGAGAGAGCCAGTTGTCTCTATATAGGCCCAGGGGAAGAGAAAACATAGAATTTACGGTCATTCAGAACGTATAGAAACATCGCATTAAGTCCATTATATATAATACGACAATAAATATTAACCAGATAAAAAGCTATGTAAAAAGTAAAGTGATTCCATTACAGGCTTTCGGTGGCCCTTGGAGTAGGAGGAGGTTAAGACTCCGTCTTTTATAGACAATCAACACGAGATGTCAGCCATATTGTCAACCCTGCGTGACGGTCGCCTTTACACCAGAACAATAGTTTTGTATTAATTTCCGCTAGAAGTTGAGTCGATCCCAGGGCCATTGTGCTATCAGAAAGTTTATGCCAGTTTAAAAATTCTGACCCACCGTGCTCGAACTCTCGACCTTCCGGCTCTTAGCGTATTGCCTTAATCAACTACATAACGGCCCACGCGCGCCCCAAAAAGTTATATAGGCCGAGTTGATAGTAACACGTTTGTAGCGTCTTTAAAAATCCAGGGATCAAAGGCTTAAATTACATACTGTATTGTCTGTGGATATGGCTATCTTTCATAACTTTCCAACAGTAAACTCTACGACATGACAGGCCTAGAAGGGCCTTGTGTTAAATTCCAAATCGGAATTTAAAATCCGATGATAAAAAAATTGTGAACTACTCAGTCAACTGATATGATTATATTTTCAAACATATGTAACCACTCAATATTTCTAAATGTACACCAATGTTCTTTTTTTATTTTCTTTACTATTGTTTTATTCCAATTGTTATTCTTCTATTCCAAGAGATTCAAAAAGAATAATCTTTCTAATTTTCATTATGCTTCAATGGCAATTATAAAACAAATATATATATATATATATATATATATATATATATATATATCCTATTATTTCTGTGTAATTATGG
Organism: Diploptera punctata; assembly: GCA_030220185.1. NCBI lineage: Eukaryota > Metazoa > Arthropoda > Insecta > Blattodea > Blaberidae > Diploptera > Diploptera punctata. The sequence continues at coordinate 2,915,200 of JASPKZ010000046.1, forward strand.
AAAATCAATAATTATATATTGTTCAAGCTCTTCTCAGGATGGTGCATTTAAAGCAAATTTAAATTATACCTACTCTAAAAGGGTGCGAACTTCAAGGATCAAATACGAAACATAAAAAACATCGCGAAACCTCAGAATAGATCGCGGCGAGACCAATCCTGCATCCTGATTGGCTCTTGGAACTCGTGACGAAAAGCGTAAAATATAAAAAAATTATCAATTCTAGGAACTTGACACGAACCATAAATTAACTAAACAAGCAAATCTATTCGATAACTACCAAAAAATTTTAATACTAGAACCATAAAACACTTAGAAAAGAAATCGCGAAAAACCGCGACAATCCGCGAAAAACCGCGAACTCAGCACTCGAAGTGGGGACCAATACGGCCTCCTGATTGGCTCACGGGACATGCTACCTAAAAGCCGAAAAAATAGCTCGATAAAAAATTCAATCAAACAATGAACGTCCGGTATCAATTATAACACTAATAATCATCAAATTAACTCAAAAAATACTAATTCGAAATAATAATAAAGAAATAAATCACTGGAACCTCCCGACCAATCGGCGCACAGAAAAGCGCCAAGCATCACTTGCCAAACACCCATTGGTGAACACAAGTGAAACTCGCAAAAAGACTCAATAACATTTCGCTGCTCACCAACACATAATAAATAAAATTAAAGAAAAAAAATAACAATAATAATAATAAAATCATATACAATCTTTCGAAAACACAACAATCCAACCTAACTGTGGACGGGTACTTGCTGCTGCTGGTCATCCAAAGCCATCAATTATCACCATCAGCACTTAAGTGTTCAATCAAAATTAACCGGGACAAATGAACTGAGTCTTGGAACCCGGGGTTCCTCTCTAACGAGGGACCGAAGGACTGTCCGCCACTGAGTCAATCAGACGTAGGACAGTCCACTATTAATATTCAAAGGTAGTGAAATTCAAGTCAGTTTAAATTGTAAAAATAACCAAGATCTTGAAAAGAGGCTGAGTATGTTAAATATAATAATACAATATTTTACTTATGAAATGATGAAACTTTTAATAGAATATTAAAGTATTCTTCTATATAATAATGAAAAAAAGTCATAATTAAAAAAAGCCAAGCTCATAGGTAACCTCACTGTGAGTATTGAACGCAATTTTACGCGAGGTTACTGAAATCTATGTTTTAAGCGGTAATTTCATTTAATTTGATTCCGTAACACCTTGGCCTACCAGCCGGCTGCTGGCCTCACATCCACATGTATTAATCACAGATATTGACGATCTTCCAGCCAGTATAGGGGTGACATCTGGTCAGCATGTCGGATCCCCCAGCTGTCATAGCTGGTTTTCTCAATCTAAAGCCGCAACTTATTGTAGCTATCCAAATGCCTCACGCTGCTGGGTGGACACCGGTCCCATATTGGCCGAAATTCCATGAGAACATTCCTTCTCAACATGGAGACCGAATCAGCGCAAGTTCCAATCTCTGTGCCAAGTCATTATGCCTTAACCTCTCGGCTATGTCGCGGGATCTATCTTCGGGTTTTACAGCTGCTGCCGTCTTCCCGTGCCAAACCTCCAAAGCCTACGATCTTGAGCACCTACAATACTTAGCCCTCTTGCTTGCATTACTATCTTCATGCTTTCCTTCCATGTTAACTTTGATCTCCCTCTTTTCTTCTCTCTGCTCGGTTGCCATTGATATAGTAGTTTCGGTCATCGCTCATCTTCTATTCTTAAAATATGTCCTAACCATTTTAATTCCTTCTCCTTAATTCTTTCAATTATGCTTTCCTCTGCTTCCATTATGTTTCTAATTTCCTTATTTGTGACATGTTCTAATTTTGACTTTCTGGCACTTCTGCGTAAATAATCCATTTCTAGAGCTATTAGTCTATTCTTGTAGTACTTATTGATCATCCATACCTCACTTCCATACACTGTAACAGATTCCACCAATGCTTTACGAATATATTTTTTGTGCCTGCCGCGGTTATGATCCTTGCCTCTGGTCCCGAGGATCGCGGGTTCAAACCCGGCCGGGGTCGATGGATTTTTTAGGACGGAAAAATCCAAGGAGCAAGTCCTCCGGGAGGGACTTTAAGCCGTGGGTCCCGAGTCTGAAGATTTTCAGGCTCGTAAAAAATCCTTAAGCCTGAATGAAAAGGCCTCTAAGCAAAATTTACCGAATTTTCCCGTCCTAGTACTGTACTACCTTGGTTTCCTAGATGTCAGTATGAGGCGGAACGCTGACCACGGACCACTCAAAATGACATCTATACGAAAACAAGTGTAACTAAATTAGTATGGTTGAAATTCTTCCCTGTAGGGGGAGAGCGCCTAAATCTCTGTCAAGAGAAACATGGGCTTACAAGATACAAGAAGATAATGTGTACTAAATTAGAAGGTGAACTGAATAAAATTAAGAATTAATGAACATTCAAGAAATTCCAAGTTGTGTAAAAACTGAATTACGTGAAATTTAATTGGTACATTTAACATAGTTTGGTGAATACAGATAGCAGTTTAAACTTCACACATCTAAAAATGGGAAGAATTTGGGGAGTTGTTTCTAAGATAAGTACCCTCCAATAAAATAATTATCTGCGAACTTAGTGAAACGTGCTCGCTTTAAAATACTGTAGTAATTTCACAAAATTATTCAACTCTTGCCTTCTTATTTTTACCTCATTAAATCTCACATTCCCTCCTGCAATTTGATTCTATAGACCAATTATGTAACTTTGGTACCTAATTATCAACATTTGAGCTTTTTACCATTACTCGGTTTATTTATAAGCTTATAATAAGATTTTAACCTGTCATGTTGGATTCAGAACAGGACATCATACAGCAATTTTTCAACTTAACTTATGGAAAGACATAATTTATTAAAATTAGGTTGGCAATGTACTTTCATATGACATCTTGTTATGTGTTGACAACTGGCAGTATCGAATCGGAAATTCATGGCCTCGCAGACATAAACCCCCTCTTACTAGTACATCCCCATCATAAGATAACTTTTCTTAATCATTCATTGTATAATTCACCTTATTTACATCATACTTAGTAGGCTATTGTTCTCCCAACTCTGACCTATTAGAGCGCTTTCCCTCTAATTTCCTATAATAATTTTAAATGTGATTAATGTTTGTATATAGGCCTATAAAGGGGTGGCATATGGTCAGCATATCGGTTCCCAGCCGATATAGCATGTTTTCTCAATCTGGAACCGCTACTTATTGTAGCTACACAAATTCCTCTCGATGCTGGGTAAGCACCGGTCCCATACTGGCTGAAATACCATGATAAAATGTCTTCCCCATGGAGACCCGAGCCATCACAAGTTCCGATTTATTGAATTTTAACTAACTCTTAACTCATTGGCATGATGTGCGGAAATAAGCTGTCCATACATCTGTTTCCTGAGCTAATGTTCTCCAAGCATCCCCTGTATAAATTTATCTCCCTCAAATAATAGTTAATGCTATTCTCCTACTTCATTCTTGGCTTACCTACTGGGCGTTTTCGTTCTGGTTTTCCTACAAGAAGTATCCATGCCCCCCTTTCATACCCTATCTGTGCCACTTGTTTACCTGTCGCATATAAGTTAAAATATACCTTCTTAGGTAAGATCCGTCGTCCTCAACTTATAAAATATGCATTTTTTATGCCTGTAGGCCTTTCAGAACATCCGTTCCATCTTCACCAGGTTCTTCTTCGCTATAATATCTAGTATGATATTTGATACTGCTCACGTCACGACAACACCACATTAGGACCAGCAGCATCAAATATCATACTAGATATTGTAGCGAAGAAGAACCTGCTGAAGATGGAACGGATGTTTTGAAAGGCTTACAGGCATAAAGAATACATATTTTATATGTTGAGGACGACGGATCTTACCTAAGAAAGTGTATTCTAACTTATTTTATCTTATGACTCTCCACCTCAACGGTTTTAACAATGAATTTTATTAGTATTGACTATCGCAGTCTATAAGATTTAATTGTTCTTATTGCGTCTGGTTTACTACAAGGATCATGTAACTCAAAATTAAGCAGTCTTCTCCATTCGCGTGTCTGTTCATCTCTCTTTAGTCCAAAAATTTCGTAAGTATTCTATTCTCAAAAACTCGTTATTTATTTCTAACTTAATATTTTATTAGTTTAAGTAGCTTAAAATTATAGTTTGGTTCTGATGTTACGATAATTATAAATTACTGAGTGATTTGACTGATGTGCTAGCGTTTGAATGCCAATTTGGGAGATCGGTTCAAACTCCGATGGTGATCAACCTGACAGGTTTCTTCCTGATTTTCCTCAGTCGTAAAGGCAAATGCTACATTGGGATTTCATTACCAAAACCAGTTTCATCTTATATACTATTCATAATAACCTATCACTAATGAACCAAGGAAAATAAATGGAGGCGATATGAGTTTAGATGTTAAAAAATCTATAAATAGGTCTAGGTAATATATATATATATATATATATATATATATATATATATATAACAAAGTTTCTTGGGTTTTCCGCGTCATGGATTCAAGGTTGACTTTTAGCCACTGATTCCGTTTCGACATTAACCTTGAATTCATGACGTGGAAAACCCAGAAAACTTTCTTAATTATATCTGTATCCGCGAAAATCTATAATATAACACACACACACACACACACATAAATAAATAAATAAATAAATATATATATATCATAGCCGCGGTGGAGTAGTGGTTATGCTCCTTGTCTCTGATCCCGAGGATCGCGGGTTCAAACCCGGCCGGGGTCGATGGATTTTTTAGGATGGAAAAATCCAAGGAGCAAGTCCTCCGGGAGGGACTTTAAGCCGTGGGCCCCGAGTCTGAAGATTTTCAGGCTCGTAAAAGATCCTTAAGCCTGAATGAAAGGCCTCTAAGCAAAATTTACCGAATTTTCCCGTCCTTGTACTATCTTCGTTTCCTCGATGTCAGTATGAGGCGGAACGCTGACCACGGACCACTCAAAATGACATCTATATGAAAACAAGTGTAACTAAATTAGTATGGTTCAAATTCTTCCCTATAGGGGGAGAGCGCCTAAATCTCTGTTAAGGAAAACATGGGCTTACTAGATACAAGAAGATATATGATAAAAATATAAATAATAAACATAAAATTAATAGGCCTATATATATCACACAATTGTTAAAAGCATAATTACTTATATGGAGAAGAACTTTTGCCATTAAAAACAAAAACAAGTAAGTATCTTTTGGCAACGGAAATGGATTTTGTACGAAGGGCAGCAAGAATTTCAAGATGAGAAAAAATTAGAAACTCAATTATAAGGGAGAAAATTAAGATTGAAGACACTATTTTAGATTATATTAGAAATCAGCAATTAAGATGGTACGGACATATCCAGTGAATGGTAGAGGATCGACTACAAAATGTGTCTTGGAATGGAAACGTGAGAGAAGACGAGGCAGAGGAAGACCGAAAACTTCCTGGAGTCAGGGAATATATTTATACATGAAGGAGAAACATCTATAACCAGGAGATTGGATGGACCGCCAAAATTGGCTATAAGGAATCGGGCGATGTCAAAGACATTAATTAACCGATGATCTGTGTGTATATATATATATATATATATATAACTTATATATGCTATACACACACACACACACATATATATATATATATATTCTTCTTCTTCTTTACGGTTTAGGCTTATTTAATTAGCCTGTTCCGGCTCCAAATTGCTGCTCTTTCCATCTTTTCCTTGGTCTTCCCAAACTTCTTCTTCCTCGTGGTGAATAGTTGTATGCTGTTTTTGGTATTCTATTCTTAGTCATCCTTACCAACTGTTCTTTCCAGTTTGTTCTGTATTTCTCTACTGTTGTGTTTAATTTCTCTACTTGTTGTATTATTTCTGTGTTATGTTTTTTGTCTGTGGGAGCAACGACCACACTGGAAGCTGTAAACACGGAAGACCACAACGGCAGACACGGCGGAGATAGTAATATCGGAACGGCGAAAATGGCGGAAGTGGCAACCCAATCTCTGGGGATGAAATAAGAGACCCAGCTCGGGGAAAACAAAAGTGAAGTCCTCAACGGCAGAAGGTGGAAGAGGCAACCCTCCTTGTGGGGATAAAACACAAGGAAGCAAGTCCAAAGGCTTTAAGGAGGCAGCCCCTCCAAAGGACTAACCCTGCAGTACGTTAGTAGCGTACTCAGGGAACATTTTAAAATACTTACAAGCTCCAAAGATATATATATATATATACTCTCAATTTATGATGGAGACCAAAATAGACTGAAGTTATCCAGTTTTCTAAATTCAACGATGCTGGCGGCAAAATAATGATGTGCATATAAATAGGATTCTATTGAAAGGCGGATTTTTTTATGCGGACTACATATCTGATTGCATTATAAGGTAATGTTAAATCAGAAAATATTGAAAAACAGGAATATTCCTTGGATTTAATGCCATAGAACATGAAGAAGAGTAGACAAATACATAACTTACTGGCGGAAGTTTAAATACTGTATATAACATCTAGAAAGGTTTTATTGGTATTGTAAAATGTTTGGCTGATGATCTCACGAGAGGCCTTATGTAAATGATGAACAGTTGTGCATAAATAAACATTCAGCGAGATGCAAGTTTTACTTTTGAAAGTCCATCATACAGTTCACAGACGCAGTTCCAACTATTTATGATTGTACCAATAAAATAGACTCAACATATTGTTGGTCTATGACACGGCTCAGTTTTTCTTGCACAAAAATATACAAATACTAGTCGAATTAAAAATAAAACGAACATATAGTGGCCTAGAGTTAAATCTAATCCTGAACCGTACTCGGGCATTGCTTCTTTGGAAATTAGGATATCAATTCTACATTTACATAAATTATATACCTTTAAATTAATATGGCGACTCCGTGGAACAATCTGTTGGTTATTCTTCCTCCACCTCTAGAAACCCAGGTTCATGTTAGAGTTATTCCATGTGGAGTTCGTGGTGGACGATTTGGAACCATATTAGGTTTTTCTCGGAGTTTCTTTCGTAGTTTTTTCTTGGCAAGAAAAAAAATTCCACCGCTTCTCCGAGCTCATGATTTTTCATTTCATCTGTTCTCTGTCCCTGTGATGATACGGCACGCCTGATCAGCTGGCATCGATATATATATATAGAGTGGAAAGTAATGGGAAGCTACCACACCTATATTTCCCTAGTAAAGCTACAAAGCATAGCATGAAAATGCTATGATTGCAGTGAAAGACCTGTCCTCGGGCAGAAATACTATAGATGTATATATATATATATATAGGCTATATATTACAGGCTTCTTCGACTTGGCATTACTCTATACGCGAATAGAGGATTTACATATAAATTTGAATAAATAAATAATAAACAATTAACTTACAGTACCGGTATATATATTATTTTTGTAAGTACAGCGTCCCGTTCAATCAGGTTTAATTTGATTCAATTAGTTCATAAATGTTCTTGTATTATAAAAATACTTGAGCGACAGCTGAAATAATCAGTCAGTAATATATCTACAAGTTTAACCGCGGTTCTACATTGAATGGGCTGTGAAAAAAAAATATTTTCTAACGCCAATTCTATGAAAAACCTTTAAACCGAATGAAACAAAATGATTATGGAACATTAAAATAAATAGTGGTTAAATAGGTTAATAAAATACTAGAATATTTTAAGAAAGAAAAAGTTTTAAGACAGGAAAAACTTGATAGCCTGTACCTAGAGCAATGTCCCGCGCCATAACCGAGTGGTTAAGGAAAAGGACCTTGGCGTGGAGCTATGTGACTTGCGCTGGTTCGAGTCCCCATGGGGGAAGAAATTTTCTCATGGAATATCGGCCAGTATGGGACCGGTGTCCACCCAGCATCGTGAGGAATTTGGGTAGCTACAATAAGTAGAAAACCAGCTGGACGACCCGTCATGCTGACCACATATCACCCCTACACTGGCAGGATGAACGTCTATCACTGTGTTTAACACATGTAGATGTGAGACCGGCAGCCGGGTGGTAGACCAATGTCCTTCTAAGCTGTCGCACCATGGAGTTTTTTATAGTGAATTAAATATTAGTTAAATACTCTACCCACCTCTAACATAATGTAATTCTTAAAATGTTAGTGTTTTTAATGTAGGTCTTAATTAGAGAATATTCAGTCATCCAGATATTAGAAGCCAGGTATCAATAAGACAATAAATTGTCAAATAGATTCTTTGAAATTATCGAAGATTCACCTTGTTTCTTGGACTGGGAAGGCTTCATCATGCAGGATTTTTTTTTTATTTCAAAATATCTGATTTGCTAAGACTATTCAATGAGAATAGTATTTGAAAGTGCTTTACATAATGACAAAAAATCACAAAATATATTTTCTAATATAAAAAATAATTGGTCAGAATTATGAAAATTCTTATTTAGAGAAAATACTCAACGATTAAATAGAGTGACTAAAATTTGCGGACAATCACTACTTGAATAGCCTAATTTATAAAAAAAGTAATAGACTTACTATTTTCACTTAAAAAAATATTTTTAAATAATTGAAATTTGAACAAACGTGATTCAAGTAGTGTGATTTTTTAAAAGTAGCATCGAGGTTTCTGTTCATGAATAAATCCCTATTATTTAAATACTTAACCAACCTTTATTTTTTTAATACATTTATTTTCGACTTGTTCCATTACTATATAAATAATTCTATAAGCCTTGCTTTGATACATTTACATAGAATCTAATAGCCATATAGCCTATATTGTATAAATATCTGCATATATCATTTAGGCCTACAATTTTACATTCACAATTTAAATAATATATTTGATTTTAATACCAGACCGACTAAGATTATATTTCTGTTGAATCCAAATTGTGGATAGAGCGGCATGTCCTCATATTATTGGTGAACACATCTGATCAATGAGTGTCTAAAAAAAAGAAAGTATTTAAAAAAGATACAGTATTATAAGAAATGGCGGTCAGAAGGTTGATTTAAAAAGACATACACACAAAAAAAACTATAAGAAATTAGTACTATGCAATTAGAAAAAATTAGAAACATTATAAATGTTGGGATGTCAGTATGAGGCGGAACGCTGACCACGGACCATTCAAAATGACATCTATACGAAAACAAGTGTAACTAAATTAGTATGGTTCAAATTCTTCACTGTAGGGGGAGAGCGCCTAAATCTCTGTTAAAGGAAACATGGGCTTACAAGAAGATAAATGTTGGGTTTAAATTAGACCAAAAATATCATATGATTCAGTATATTGAATGATCAGATTGTCTGCAAGCTCATTACCAAACTCTTGTACCATCTCTAATAAGATAGAGGCCTAGTAGCCTATATTGAATTGAATAGTATTTCCATATTGCAACAATTTTGATGACAAAAAACTTGTCTCCATGGCGCGACAGGCCTAGAAGGCCCTTGATCTACAAACCGACTGGCCTCGCATCCATATGTGTAATTACAGAGGTGGGAGATAATACAGCCAGTGCAGGGGCGACATGTGGTCAACAGATCAGTTCCCCCAGTCATTATAATTGACTTTCTCAATCTCGAACCGCTATATATTATAGTTGCACAAATTCCTCACAATGCTGGTGGACATTAGCTTCATATTGGCCGAAATTCTATGAGAAAATTTCTTGCAGCAATGGAATTGGAATCAGCGCAACTACCGTAGCTTGTTAGTTTTATTGAAATAATTTTAATTTATAACTTTCCTTTAATACTGTTATTATCAATTTTTTAGACCATTCAGGCGATAACACAGTGGAAATTAAAAATAGAATCGCTCAAACAAAACAAGCAATAAATGCTCTAAACTCTGATTGGTGGAGCAAGAATATTAGGCTACAAAAAATAGAAAATTACAAATATATCAAACCATAATTCAGAACATTTTAACATATGGCGCTGAAGTCTGGCAAATTCCTGCCAGGGAAACGAAAATAATTTTAATTACAGAAATTGATGTTTTAATAAGATCAGCCGGAAAATCTAGAATGGATAGAATACGAAATAAAGAAATAAGGGAAATTAAGGGTGTACAAGAGGAGCCGGACATCATAGACATTATAGAAAAGAAAAGATTGCAGTGGTAAGGCCATGTTAAAAGAATGCCAGAGCAAAGATTGCCTAAAATTGTTATGGAATGGATCCCAATGGAAAGGAGGAAGACCGAAGAAAACTTGGATAGAAGGGGTGGAGGAATGGAGGAAGATCAATGGACGTACAGAGAGGAATGGCGTTTGGTTTCCGGAAGACGGCGGCAGCTGCCATGATACCGGATGATGATGATGATGATGAATTAATTAATTTTTAAATTGAGTTTAATATTAAGAACTATAAACATAATATCATTATAAGGAAAACGTTTAATTGAATCATTCTATTTTGCCTTAAACCGCTTAGCTACGGCGCTGGTCTTGCTACACAAATTAATCATCATAGTGAATTTGTGCACGCCAAGAATGAGATGGGACAATAACATTAACCACGATTTGATGGAGGTAAATTATATCATCATCATCATCATCATAGTACATTCACGAATTTAGGCCATTTGTTGACCTGTTTCGGCCTCAAGAGAAACACCATCCAGAAGTCTTTTGAGTGGACGTCCTGGTCTTCTTCTTCCTGCAGGTTGATATCTTAACATTAGTTTGGGTATTCTGTAGAAAACATTAGCTCAGGATATGGATGTGTGGAGAGCTTACTTACGCGCGTCTATGAACCTCCGGGGTTCGATTTTGTCAGTGAGATAGATAATTTTAGTGGATAAAAGCTTTTAGCAATAATTTTAATAGACAATTTGATATGCTGTAGTTTTTTTATCAAATTGGCGTAGGATTGATTTTTGGTGTTTATGTTGTTGTCAGATAAAATTAAGGCCCTAAGAGAGATGTTCACTTGTAACACAGTCATGATTTTAAAATGAGAAACCTCATTACAATGTAGAAAAAAATGCATTTCTTTTAAAAGAAAGATGAAGGGTGGAAGTCAGGTAAATGTTTGGGTTTTCCTAGCCCCCATTCAAGATAGGTTTTTGTTGAAATATAGCACCAGCCCTTGTTATAAGTAAGGAAAAGCATGAGTGAAAGAAAGAGAGGCAGGTTCTAAACAGCAAATAGAGCGATCTCTAACGGCAATAAATCAAACTTCGGCTTGTGGAGCTGTCGACCTAATGGCTTTATTGCTGCACGTCCTGCCAAGCCACAAGGAGGCGGCGAGTGCAGCAAAATATTTCGACAACATGGTATCGTGATGGGGGCTCCTTTGAAGTGTACCGACGTTAAAGCGAGGGTTTATGGCAAGATATGCTTTGAATTGTGTTGATGGGACGGAAAAGGAATGGGTGAAGGAGAAAAGATAATTTTATAACATGTGGCAGGCACTTTATTGAGCCTTGAGTCTTTCTGGTATGTGGTTGTGATTTCGATCGTCACAATGGATACTACATTTCAGTAGAATATTTGGTATTTAGAAAAAACAAGGTAATGTTCATAAAACTATGTATTAACAAATTATTTTTACCTCTGCACTCTGCTCTATGAGTCTCCATGCTTATATAAAGAACTCGCTCTGCCTGTTTTCCTCCCTACAGTTTCAGAAATGTATTTCATTGGGCTTGCTTAATTTCTACCTGGGTATGTGTGATTGTGTTCAAAATATCGGAGCACATTTCTATATCCTACGTAAAAAAAAAAAAAAGAGAAAAAATTGAAATTTCCTTTCTACAAATCATTGTGTCACAGATATATGCGTAACCCTGATTAGTTTGAAATTGCCTTAAAAATTACCGTAAGGTAGTCACTAATGTTAGCTAATTCCTAAACAATGAAGCTATTAAGGTTGTACTCATGAAAATGTTTTTTTTTATACAGATTCTCACCGAACCCACCTAAAATGGCACACTTACTCACTGGCACTATAGAACCCATAGGTTCATGGCCGGGCGGACATAAGCTCTCCATACATCCCCATCCTCAGCTAATGTTTTCCAATCATTCTCTGTATAATCTACTTCCCTCAAATCATAATTAATGTTATTCTCCGACCTCATTCTTGGTCTACCAACTGGGCGTTTTTCCTCTGGTTTTCCTACAAGAAGCTTCCATGCAAGTTTTCATTCCCCATACATGCCACATGTCCTGCCCATCGCAAGTGTGTGTGTGTGTATATATATATAATCTGTTAAGTCTATAGCGGTCGCAACTTTGTTAGAACCAAATTTTCCATATAGCATTCTATTAAAACACTTAGGTCGAATTCGTTAACCAGCAAAATCGGACCATATGGTGTAGGAGTTCACATTAATCGATAATTTTAAAACCGCTTTAGTGGTCGCAATTTTCAATGTTCGCAACGAAACGCTGTATTTGCTATTAAAATATAGGAATATATTTACTCAATAAGCGATATCCGACCATTAGAATTGAGGGTTTACCTGAAACATGAAACTAAAAATTCGTTTTAACAACAGCCACGTTTGCTTCTTTGCAATGGCTACTTTACTATTTAATTAACCTGTAAATTGCTAATATAACCAAAAAGATAAAAATGTACTGTTTTAATTTATTTAATATTTTTAATAAAGTAATGGAAAAATGAATCAGTAGGTCCTAGATATTATTTAAATATTGTCAAATTATACAATAATAGGCCCTATGCAAAATGTAATCCAATAACTTAAGGTTATGGATGATTTGTTTTGACAGCAGTTGGCATTTTTAAATAAACTGAATTTAATTAATTTAACAAAATAAATATTACACAAACCAGCAAAACCGGACCATAAATTCGACTTGCTAAGGAATTTGCTCAGTTAACGCAGTTACTACTAAGTGTGATTTTGTGTATATTTACTCTTCTACCACATTTTAATATATCAATGATGCTGAACGTTTACATGTATTACATTGAAATAATAGTCGAAAAAAACCACATTTTTAAATTTCCACCGCTCTGGTCTCGAGGTAGCGTGCTGCCTTGTCAAGCAGCCGGCCCGGGGACAGGCTCCTGGGTGAAGCTTTTTTGGTTTTTTTCTCACCTGTAAGACAAATGTCAGGAAGCTTACGGCCCAACGGTCCCAGAAAATCATGCGGCCATCATCATCATTCTTCACTGGTGTGAAAAGCAACGTAAACCTACACACACCTATAATTCCCTAGTGAAGCTGCAAATCATAGCATGAAAATGCTATAATTGCAGTGAAAGACCTGCCATCGGGTAGAATTACTATGGATGGATGGATGGATGTTAGCGTTTACATTTAGGCCTACTTATTTTCTAATTTGTACCTATATATTAATTGTATTCATTTCAACTTAGGTCTAGTTGAAAATAATTTAGAGGCTGTTGATCTCTATGAAATCATACATGGTTTAATTATTCTGATACCCCCAGAGGGGAGGATCGGTCCCGGTGATTACCATACTCACCTCTAGTTCCAAGATTTGCGGGTTCTTCTAGGGCGTGGTCGATATTTTTGTTCAGAGAGTAAAAAAAAAAAAAAATGAGTAGGCCTATGGCTTCCTTCTGAAGAGTAGTAAATCTATGATTTCCTTGTCATAGAATTACGACTCATCAAGCCTGAAATAAGAGGCCTCTCAGCAGAATGCATCGGCCTTTCATACTCAGATTTTAGTTGCGACACCAATGGCTTGAATTTTTAAAGAGCGTTGATATATAGAAGGAAGTGAGCTCACATCACTTGCACTATGCACACACGATAATTTTTAAAAATAAATGGAACTAAACTATGAATAAATTATAGCCTACGGATAAAAACAGTTCCATAAAAATCTTTAACTCTTGCATATTCACGGGAACCCCAACATGAAGCTAGCTTTTAAAAACTTCAACTGATTTTTTTCCTGGAAATATCTAGTTTATTTTACTACATAGGTAAACATCTTAATGGTGTACGAGTAAGTTTCTCGCCGCTCTCCTACAAACTGTTAAAAAATAAACTTATTGAATACTTTCTTATAGTACAGTAAATACTATTTTACTTATAGAATGTACAGCGATTTTCACTCGACTTGCGGCCGATAACGGGATAATTGACTGCAAGCATTGAGTCATCAACTCGCGGTGCTCACGCAGTGTCCACGCTAGTAGCCGCAAGTCGAGTGAAACTCACTGTATTTCATCATCATCATCTTCCTGTTGGCCCGTTCCGCTCCCCGGCGCACTACATGCCGCAGGCGCGTCGTCCTTCTAACGACGTTTTGGTCTTCCTACATTACTATATTTATTTGTATTATTATTTTATATTATGTACTTAATATCTTATAATTAATTCTACATTTTATACAGTAAATGTTATTAATTTAGGAAGACCTATAACTTTGCATGTTTTTTTAATGCCTCGTCGTAGCCGAGTGGCGCAGAGCTACCGACATGTGCTGGGAAGAAAATGTTATCAAATTTCGGTTAGTAACTTATAGAACAGGTGACCACCCAGCATTGTGAGGAATTTGCAAGGCTACAATAGGCTAAGTAGCGGCTGCAAGTTAAGAAAATCAGCTGTAACGGCTGGGGTACTCGACAAGCTGACCACGTTACCCTGATACTGACTGGATGAATGTCCACCTCTGTAAATGACACGCGGATCTGAGACGAATACTGGTTAGACAAGAGCCATCTATAGCTGTGGAATTTAGTTTATCCTAATGCACTGATACACGTCCACCGCTGTGGTCTCGAGGTAGCATGCTGCCTTGTCACGAAGCGGGCCTGAGTTCCATTCCCGGTCGGGACAGTTTCCTGGGTGAGGGTTGTTTTCGGGGTATTTCCTCACCTGTAAGACAAATGTCAGGAAGCTTAGGACCCAACGGTCCCCGAAAATCATCCGGCCATCATCATCCTTATCATTATCATCATCCTTATCATTATCATCATCCTTATCATTATCATCATCAACTTTCACCGGTGTGAAAAGCAACGGGAAGCCATCACACCTATAATTCCCTAGTAAAACTGCATAGCATGTAAATGAAAATGATATGATTGCAGTGAAAGACCTGCCCTGAGGCAGAATTACTGGATAGAATGTATTGATACTATGCAATTTGTTCCTTTGTGGAATGTAAGAAAACACTTTATGGTCTTCCGCTTATCAGACAAAATAAATAAATAAATAATAATAATTGTTTTAGGCAAATTTTGTTAATTTATTTATCCTTTTTCCTGAGTTTTTTCTTTCTTTTTCTTTCATGTTGCACAATAATTGTTATATTTATTAAAACAGTATCATATGGAAGACATATAGGCCTATTTATTAGGGCAACAAACTGATAAAATTAATTTACTAATAAATTAAATAATGAACTTAAAAATTAAAATAATTGTCAAATAATGAAAGATTTTGGATATAAATTAAATAACAAGTGATAGTATATTTGTTATTAATAGGCCTACTGTATATTAGATTTTATGTCGGGTTATTTTTTATTTATCAGTGATTAACAAAATAT
The DNA here is from genome assembly GCA_030220185.1 of Diploptera punctata. Lineage (NCBI taxonomy): Eukaryota > Metazoa > Arthropoda > Insecta > Blattodea > Blaberidae > Diploptera > Diploptera punctata. The sequence continues at coordinate 2,930,753 of JASPKZ010000046.1, forward strand.
ATTTCCAGTAAAATAGTAATTATTAACATAGGATGGCTTATAGGAGAGTAGACTAGACAAGGGAAAACATTTGTTTGGAAATTTATTTTCTTCTTCTTCTCCTTATGTCGCTAAGCGTCGGATTTTCTTACGCCACGTAGATAGTCTCTATCAGTAGTCATTCCCTGCAGCTCCAGCAATGAGGTCCCATATATAGTAGGCCTACCAATTCTCTCCATATAGCCTACCTCCCCCAATCCAATATAGGTTTTCCATTACATCTTCCTCTCACTGTTATTGCATCTTAAAATCCTCTTTGATATTCTATTTTCCGACTTTCTCATTAAACCAGTCAAGACACCAACCAAGTTGTTTTATATCCGAGGTCTTCGTATATCTTCTTCCTGTGCTAGGGTTTTTATGTAGTATTTTGTTTTTAACCTTTCGGAATCTATTGAATTGTATTTTATGTATTCATTATTTAAGTACCGGTATTTCTTTAAAATAATAACAAATGCTACGCATTTAATTACAGCAAAAAAAAATTCGAAAATTAATTCAGCTATGTGTATAATCAATCAAGTTTTTAAGGCCAAAATTGTCCAAAGATGACAACAATAAGAGTTTATAAGACACTGGCTCTAATATGTTAATATATGGCAGAGGACACAAATGCTAATTATAAAAATGACTTGAGAGAGATAAAGTGCGATTCCTAGGAAGAACAGTAGGATAGACTATAGAGGAAATTAAATTTTATATCCTCTTGGCCCCATAGATGGAAAAACCTTGTATCACGAATGGACAACTCACAATGATTTTTTTACCAGTGCATAGGAAAACATCATAAGTAAGTCCTTGCAAATAACATAAGCCCAAGAAGTGTCTCTATACCAAATAGGCCTATATATAACAGGCAACTGATGAAAAAAAGTTCTGGAGTAACCCTGAATGAGGAATCCGTAACTAAAGTTTCGCTCATTCTTTTCGTTATACCGAAAAAAAAAAGTAAATCTAAAAAAAAATATTAATATTATTTTTTCAGATAAAATTTTGAGAAAACAAATAATGAGTATTCGTACAGATAGTAAATCTGTGAAAGAAACTAGTAGAGTAAAAAAAAAGAAACCGAACTGTAGCCTAGACACGGTGACCAAATTTGTCATTTTAATTAAATTAATCATTTTACTTCTATATAGGCCCTATACGTGACAAAATGCAATTGCGAAATATGTAAAAAGAACAAATATTCTTGCTCGGGCACACTTAATCTCTTTTTAACGCGTATTCATTACCATAGGCCTATCTGGTAGCAATTCTCTCCATTAACGTATGAAATCTAAATCCAATCTATGTCTTTCAACACGTCTTCCTTTTTCTCACTGATTTTAAGTTTGATGTCAGTTTTGGTATTCTATTTCCCTCACATACAAAACTCAGTTCATTTTATTTTTAAAAAATCCATTAAAATTGTTGTGAATGTATAGGCCTATCTGTATATTTAATTAAAGTATGTATTTGAATGTACTAATACAGAATTAATGTATTTTATTATTAGGCTGAAATTACGTTTTTATATTTGAGTATACTATTTTTATTGTTTCGTGGAATGTTCTCCTTTCAAGGAAAAGATGGAAAGTGCAGCAATTTGGAGCCGGAACAGGCTAGTAAATAGGCCTAAGCCTAAACCGTGAAGAAGAAGAAGTAGTTCTCCTTCCTCGAGCAAAAGAAAAAATGTTCATGTTACTGGCACTGAAGTCGATCCTGGTGGACTAGGGGTTACCACGCACGCATCTAATTCCAACGTCCCCGGTATTAAACCCGGCTGGGGTCGATGGATTTTTCAGGCCGTAAAAATTCCAAGTATGTATTCCTTGAGAAAATAACTAAACCCGTGGGTGTTGTGTCGTAGATATCTATACCCGTACATCCCATGTGGGGCAATGGTTACTTAACTACACTAATTTAGCTAAGCTTATTTCCCTATATATATAATCAGCGAGTTACATGTGGTTAGCATATCGCCTTAAAGAGACATTTAATTGGCAAATAAGGTATTAATTAGATGGGAAAGGCCAATAAAATTTTGTTTAGTGGTTCTAAATTAAACATGGAGTTTTTTTACGAGCCCGAAAAACTTCATACTCAGAACCCACGATTTAAAGTCTCTCCTGAAAGGCTTGGCCCTTGGATTTTTCCATCTTAAAAAATCCATCGACCTTGGCCGGATTTGAACCTGTGACTCTCTGGACTGAGACAAAAAACTTAACCCCCAGACCACCGATGCAGATTGTCGCAGGTTTACGTCACGTAAAATAACAGTAACTCCATAAATAAGGCCTCTGAGCAAAATTTGACAGGCCTTTCATGTCCAGATTTGAATTCCGACACTAATGAGATTAGCCTCTAAAGAAGGCCGTTTTCACAAATGTTTGGTTTTGATATGTCCGTCGCCGTGGCGTAGTAGGTAGAGTCCCTACCTTCCGCTCCGGCTATCCGGGTTCGATTCCCGGCGAGGTTTCTATGTGTCAATAAGATAAAAGGATAACAAATATTAAATACAAAATGAAGAACAGTGTAAACGAAAGAAAATTAGAAAGAAAAGGAAAAGAAAAAAAGAGAGAGAGACAATTTTAAAATAAATTTAAAAAAAGTCTCTCTATAAATATACAAGTTGTTTGTTACAACTTAATTTGAACGATTTGTTGTTAAAGTGTACATTTTCAGATAAAGCAACAGTCCTGGTTTAAGTTTCACAGTATGGGGCCTTGATGTGAACGGCTACTTTGTTAAGGATTCTCAGTCCTCGATGCCATAAGAAAGCGGAAGTTGCGTTTATTAGTACTTGCCGACTCTTTGCGTGTTCTATTTACCAAAGGTCCGAAGGCTAACTATACTTAGTTATTAACTAGCAAAGTCTTACATAAGAATAATAACTTATTAACCTTCGTTTAACTCATTGTGCGATTAGTCCAACGCTTGTCTTCACAAGGTACTCTGAGTAGGCGTCATAGTTACTTCGTGGTCGAATTGATATCCAGGAATCTGCTCATTTCGTTCCTTACTTGACAGTTTTACATTATATTTAGATTGTTTGGTTGTATGGTTAATGCTAGGTTAATATTATAAACTATAGGAAATTAAATTAAAAATAAGTAAATTAGGCCTATCAAATATAAAACAGAAAGGTGTATCTCAATATTTAATAACGATAATAGGAAGTTTGTGTATAGAAACAAGGTATTGATAGAAACTGGGAAAATTATTAATCGTAATCATAATGGTAAAGCTAATGAAGTTATTGTTTAGATGTAACGGCAAACATAAAGACAGGGAGGGTAAGGCAGGGATATCCGCTTTCGCCTTCCTTTTTCTAACATATAATACGTATACAACTATGTTATATACATTTTGTCGGTATATTTACCTAGTACTTAAGCGATAGATTAATAATCAGCATACAGTTTATTATTTTCTTTGTATTTTTTCTTTTTATGTATAGTAGATTCGAGCTCTTATTCCTTTGTGTACTGTATACTTTCTTTCATTAGTTTAATTTAATTAAATTGTATTTCATTCTATTGTATTATTAGACATTATTTTCATTATTGTTCAGTTTGACGGATAATTAATTGTTTAGTATATACTATTATTATATATATTTTTGTATTTAAATGTAACATATGTTTGTCTGGGTGAGTGAAAGAGACGGCCATGGCCTTAACTCCACCAGGCTAAATAAATTATTCCAAATTCTAAATTTATAATTGGGAAACAAATTTAGTTTAACATTGTAAAATAAAAAAAAATAAGACGCGTAACTTTTTTTTCAGACTACCAAATTCTAATACCTAACTCAGGTGATATGATACAGAAGGTCATATTTCATCTGAGTAATTTTTAAAGAAAATCATTTTGATAGGCCCGTAACAATAAAAAATAAAGTCCTAGCTTATAAAGACTAGTTATTATCTTACGAGTTAACGGCCTTAACTCTGCCAGAATAAATAAAACATTATTATTATTATTGTTTTGGATGGGAAACCTATTGAACAAATTAATAGTTTCAATTATTATCTAAGGTTGTGATATCTCCTATTTTAAGAAAGAAGATATTTATAATACATTTTTTAAATTTAACTTTGTATGTTTAAGAGAGATCGGCCGCGTGGACTAGTGGTTATGCTCCTTGCCTCTGGTCCCGAGGGTCGCGGGTTCAAACCCGGCCGGGGTCGATGGATTTTTTTAGGATGGAAAAATCCAAGAAGCAAGTCCTCCGGGAGGGACTTTAAGCCGTGGGTTCCGAGTCTGAAGATTTTCAGGCTCGTAAAAGATCCTTAAGCCTAAATGAAAAGGCCTCTAAGCAAAATTTACCGAATTTTCCCGTCCTAGTAGGACTACTACCTTGGTTTCCTAGATGTCAGTATGAGACGGAACGCTGACCACGGACCACTCAAATGACATCTGTACGAAAACAAGTGTAACTAAATTAGTATGGTTCAAATTTTTCCCTGTAGGGGGAGAGCATCTAAATTTCTGTTAAAGGAAAACATTGGCTTACAAGATACAAGAAGATGTTTAAGAGAATGTTAAAATGCAGAGGAATTAAAAGTTCCACAAGGTTATGTCTATACCGCTAGCCTATATGGCTGTGGTTTATAAGTAATAATTCGATTTTTCTATGATATTGCCGTGCCAATGTGTCCATTCTATTGCGAGACTTTACTGGTTAGCGAGAAATATGGAAGCATTTTTAAAAGCTATCAAGAAAATGTATTTAAATTTAAACAGAAAACAAAGAGATACACCGCGCACCACATTAAACTATTCAGTTCAATGTCATCTGTCCTCTAGGATTTTGTATAAGAATCTTAATATTAAAATTAATAATACTGTACCTTAATCTTGCTCTGGTGTTCTATGGATGTGAAATGTGATCAATTACATTAAGGGAAGAAGCAAGTCAAAATTATTCGAAAATAGGATCCTAAGACGAAATTTCAAATCCATAAGAAATGAAAATGGAGAATAGAGGAAGCTTCACAATGAGGACTTCATAACTTATATCGTTGTCCTAATAACATGCAGGTTATAAGACTAAGCTGTTTAAATAGGCAGTTTATCTAGATAAAAATGATTTTATAATTTTCATTGGAGTAATCTTGTGGAAGACTTAGGAATAAGTAGGTGGATAATATTCAGACGAATTTTAGAAACCCGGATATCAGACTTACGAACTGGGTCTAGTTGACTAAGAATAGAGAGCAATTGAGTGGTTTAATAATTGCGACATCGAAATATAAGCCATACCGTTAATTAGTTTAATAATTAGAATACATAAACGTCATATTATTATTTTAAATTTAGAAATAACTATTTTTATTTCTGAGTTCAGGTACTTTTTTGTTACCTAATAATGAAATATTGTATACTACAATACGTAACTTACTGTGAAATTGACAAGAGATGCAGAATGTATGGTCGTATTTAAGGAAGAGTATTTTTTTTATTTGTGTGTTGGCGATAAACATTGTTATAATTTTATGAATACATTACACAGAAAAACAGTTCAAATAATTTCAAATATCCATATAAAATATTCCTTAATTATTATTTTTTTTCAAACAGGGATATAAATAGTTAAATGATAACATTAGCAATAGCAATAATATTAATAGTTTCATTTATTCTGGTAGATATTTTTTTATCAACTGAACCGCAAAATACACAAAATAAAACCTGAGCACGACGCACAGAAATAAAAATTATAGGTAATAACATGTACAACAGTATTGTACGGTATCTTATATAATATTTTGCAATACAAATATTCTATGTATAATATTTTATGTGTAATAGAATCGTGGAAAAGTGTTAGAAAAAACGAGCCACAGCCAATTATTATTATACTAGAATCTACAATATTATAAGTACTTAACATAAATATATTTTGTTATCTATTATTTTTAACGACTTTCATTTAAATAAAGTTTTAAATTATGGAAATTACATAAATTTGTTTCATAAGCTAAATTTTTGAACGTCCCAATATGTAGATTGCGTTTAGTGTTTGTATGATAATGCAATTTCAATTAATTTGATTAATCCATCCATAGTAATTCTGCCCATAAGGCAGGTCCTTCACTGCAATCATAGCATTTTCATGCTATACTTGCAGCTTTACTAGGGAATTGTAGGTGTGGTAGCTTCCCGTTACTTTCCACACCGGTGAAGGATGATGATGATGATGGCCATATGATTTCGGGGACCGTTTGGGCCTTAAAGTTTTCCTGACATTTGTCTTACAGGCGAGGAAAACCCCGATAAAAACCTCACCCAGAAAAACAAGAATGAGGTGGGAGAATATCATTAACTATGATTTGAGGGAAGTAGATTATAAAGCGAATGATTGTAAAACATTAGCTCAGGATAGGGATGTATGGAGAGCTTATGTCCGCGCGGCCATGAACCTACGGGTTCGATAGTGCCAGTGAGTAAGTAAGTAATATAATTTAGTTGAATAAGGGTTCCATTTGTTTCCATTACCACGCTGGTAACAATAACACGTTATCAGGATGTTTTGTTTGTTTGTATATCAATCATAGAAGAGGTGTGAAATTGTTATATTAAGAAAGATGTGAAAAACAATTGTAATATATGTACTGCATGTGATCGTGTTTTATATAGGTCTACTGTATAATCACCAATATGAGTCATATGCACTACATTTAAATATGAAGTGGCACGACATCCCAGAAGAGTCAATGCCCACTGAAATGGTATTGTCATTGACTACCACAAATTAATTAGTATTTTATTTCAGGCTGGAAAACCACCTACAACGGCTAGAGACCCGATATGCTGACCATGTGTTACCCCTACTGACTGTATAATTGTCCACTTTTTTAACACATGTGGGTATGAGGTCAGTAAACGTTTGGTAGGCCAAGTGCCATCTAGGCCTGTCGAGCCATAGAGAGATAGACAGTCAGACAGAAAGACAGAGAATTTTCTTTTAATGACACTCTTTCACAGCTCTTTAGTGTCGTAATTAAATTCTGCCGTGAGGGTATTGACAAATATAAAAATACATCATCTAATGGATGTGGATAGCTAATGACAAATGAAGGAAATTTTGAGGAAGTGGCTGAATTCAAATAGGCCTACCTAGGAACAATAATCACGAACAGGAATGAGATGCACAAGGAAACCAAACATAGGCTCAATTCTGGAAATGCGTGTTATTATGCATCACAGAGACTTCCCAACTTCTTTCAAAAATGTTAAACTGAAAATATATAAAACTATTATTCTACCAGTTATATTATATGGATGCGAAACATGGACTCTTACTTTAAGGGAGGAAAGGAGATTACGAGTATTTGAGAATAAAGTTCTTAGGACAATTTTTGGACAAAGAGAGATGAACAAACAGGTGAATGGAGAAGACTGCATAACAGTAAATTACATGGTCTTTATAGGAAGCCAGATATAATGAGAAAAGTTAAGTCTCGTAGACTGCGATGGGCAGGACATGTGGCACGAATGGGGAATGAAAGACGTGCATGGAAGCTTCTTGTAGGAAAACCAGAGGGAACCAAGAATGAGGTGGGAGAATAACATTCACTATGATTTGAGGGAAGTAGATTATACAGGGGACGTTTGGAAAATATTGGCTCGGGATAGGGATGCATGGAGACCTTATGTCTGCGCGGCCATTAACCTACGGGTTCGATAGTGCCAGTGAGTTAGTTAGTTATTGACAAATTTTGACTCAAAGTTTTGAGTTTCTTTTACGTGCCTTAAATATTTGGCATAAGTTGGATAGCAGGAGAGAGTACAAGGATTTAAGTTTGTTAGGGAGACGCAGACCTTCAATCTTGGTTTAATATTTCTAAACGGATTTAAATATTTTTCATACCAGGTCCTGCGCAGAAAGAAACATTACTATGATATAGCAGGGTTCTTTAGGTACTAGGATGCTAGCCAGAGCAGACCAGATACGGTAACAGTTACACCGTATATGTAGCCTATATAGACTTATACACCGTAAATAAATTAACCATAATACATAAAATATATTAGTTCACCTCATGATAGTCAAAATATACCATATCATCATCTTCTAAAAGCAATGCCTTTTCTTCTCTTCTTTCAATTAATAATAATAATAATAATCATCCGGTATCATGGCATAATAATAATAATAATAATAATCATCATCAATGGCAGGCATGGATTAAGCCAATTGGCCTGTTCCGCTTCAGGAAAGAAATTGATCCCTCCATCTCTTCTTAGGTCTTCCTGGGTCTCTTCGCCCTGTGGGTCTGTAGTTCAATAGCTGCAGAGGTAGTCTATTGTTTGGCATCCTCAGAAGGTGTTCATGCCAATTATTTTGATATTTTTGAATGATTTCAGTTATTGCTGGTGTGTTGAGAGCTTTGCGGATATCTTCATTACGCATGTGATGCAATTAATAATAATAATAATAATAATAATAATAATAATAATAATAATAATAATAATAATAATAATAATAATAATAATAATAATTTTACATCTCTTTTAGGTCTAAGTAAGTTGGATAATAGGATAAATGTTAACATTCGTGAAAGGTTAAAAGTTCAAAGCATAGGCCTAATAGAATATATCCAAACATTTGAACATAATTTGTTAAATTATTTCCAGAGAATTGATTCAAATCGTTTGTCAAAGAAGATATTTCAATATCAACCTAAAGGTCATAGAGAGAGGAAGATCTGAATAATGGTGGAGAAATAAAGAACATCTTGAGGTACAGGAACAGGCTCAACTGATGATGATGATGATGTCAATAATAATAATTCTTAAAATATTTTAATCGGTGTTTTGAGTGTCTCACAAATCAACGATATCGTGACAAAAATTAATCTATGTTTTATCCAAGTTCTCAGTTTTGATAAATTTAATCTTATTCTAAAATCATCTTTCCTGATTATTTTCAGCCATTCTGATAAATAGGATTGTAATAAATTTGGTAAAGCAGTATAGAAAATAAATAATATCCGAAAAATAATTTCTTAATATATTGTTAGTTTTTATATTCACACCTAAGTATTGTAGAATTAGTTCGTCAAAATGTACCACTAAATACAAGCAAAAGAAGACATTTTTGAGTGGTAGCCGGTAGGGCATTATACCAGGGCTGAAGAGAAAGCGTAACGAATAATTCTTGCCAAACATGACAAAGAATTTACCCACGTTTGACTTACCCTGCAATAAAACTTATTGTTGTGCCAACCTCCATTCTCAGCAGCTAAACATTTCCGGAATAATATGGTAGCCTCTCACGCTAAAAGAAGTTGGTTTAAAAATAAATTTTCAACTTATCATCGCTTCAGCACCCTTTAAATTATTTTGTCTTCATAACGTCAACGTTAGTAAACGCCCAAACTGTTGAATACGTTAAAAATAAGAGGACATTATTAACTTTTCATTGTTATTTGTGATAAGTTAAATGTATTATGTTGCTCTACGTTCTGTTGAATGAACAATGTAGCGAACGATTGCTTCATCAGGTCTTATTATCACTTTTCTTTCCAGATATGTCTTTCACTTTATGCTTTAACTTATCTATTTTTTTTAATCTATCTCTGTGCATTTATACACCTAAATTCTAATTTTGAACTTCTACCACAACTTTGCTTATCAAACACTGATATTCGAATCTTTCATTGTTGTAATTTTACAGTTTTTTATATTGTAAAATCGAGTCCACCACTGTGGTCTCCAGGTAGCGTGCCGCCTTGTCACACATTGGACTCGGGTTCGATCCCCGGTCGAGACAGTTTCCTGGGTGAGGTTTCTATCGGGGTTTTTCCTCACCTGTAAGACAAATGTCAGGAAACTTTAAAGTCCAAACGGTCCCCGCAATCATCATCATTCATATTCACCTTAGGTTAAGCTTAGGATTAGGGACTCCTGGCGCACCACTATCATCATCATCACCCATCATATCATTGGGGCAACGTAACCTCGCCTTCCAGGCGCCCCAACCTCAGAAGTGGGCTACAATTACGCCAATGCCAGGATAGAACACCAGAAATTTCCAAAAGGACATATATATACCGGTATTGCAAAATCGTTAATATAAAATATGAATTAATTTCAGAATAATGCACAACAAAATGAAACTAATCATTTGTGCAGCATAAATAAAGTAATAAATAGTAATTAATTTCAATAGACTGTATTAATGCTTTTAAAACGTGAGATAGCATATTCAAAGATCATTTCTAATGCTAATATAAAATATACATTAACATTCTTTTTGGTTAAAACATAAGAAAGAGCAATAAAGTGTAATATTAAGAACAAATCAAATATTAATGGAAACAACTCTAAATGCAACTTTTACTTACATTTTAATCTACAATCACTTATTTAGAAATAAAAATAAATAAAAATGGAAGTTATGAAGAGGAAATAAGAAATAGAAATAATAAAGGAAAATTTGCAATTGCTTGCCTCGATGGAATATTGTGGGATAAAAATATAAGCAATAAAAATAAAATGAATATATATATCATACAATTGTTAAAAGCATTATTACTTATGGAGCAGAACTTTGGCCATTAACAACAAAAACAAATAAGTATACTTTGGCAACTGAAATGGATTTTATACGAAGTGCAGCAAGAATTTCAAGAAGAGAAAAAATTAGGAACTCAGTTGTAAGGGAGAAAATGAAGATTGAAGACACTATTTTAGATTATATTAAGACTCAGCAATTAAGATGGTACGGACATGTCCAGCGAATGGAAGAGGATCGGCTACCAAAATGTGTTTTGGAATGGAAACCTGAGGGAATACGACGCAGAGGAAGACCTAAAACTTCCTGGAGTCAGGGAATATATTTATACATGAAGGAGAAACATCTACAACCAGGAGATTGGATGGACCGACAAAATTGGCTATTAGGAATCGGACGATGTCAAAGACTCTAATCAACCGATGATCTGTCTATATATCTATCTACAACTCTAGGCCTTATGTTTTAACTTTCTTGGCTATCCAGAAAAAAAAAAAAACTTGATAATTATTTTGAAAATTTAAAACCAATTTAAGTGATATTTTATGATATCAATTATCTTATATTGCAAAACATGAATTTACATATTTATAATGAAGAATATGTCGAAATATAGGTAAAAATAATGTAATTCATTACGAAGGCAATAGTGATATTATTGCCATAAATGAAGGCGACATTAAAATTATTTTATTTATTTCTTTATTTATATAGAGTGCACTTAGCTTATTATATAACAACGGAATGTTTACCTCCAGTCATAGCAGCACTGTTAATGGGTCGCACTGACGTAGATACTATGTACTATCAGGAACAAATAGCAAATGAAGCACTTACGTTGTTCATCATTGCTAGTATCCCCGCATATAAACATTAGGTGAAGCAGACTGACGTGAAGCGAGTGTACGTGGGATGACACGGCATTAGTACACGTATTATCCACAAATGAAACAGGTCAATATTCCGCTGTATCGGATAATACATTTCCAAGCAATACATGAATGAGAATCAGCTCGTAATCGGGCACAGTCCAGATATTATCGCCTCACTGTGATGGTTGTCCGTTTATATAAAAACGGTTACCGCGCGATAATGCTTGACAATGATTAACATGCGGGATTATTATAGTGGCGGTAGTCGGCATCTTTATATTTAATTATATATAACAGCTTCGGAACGAGCCATGACAACCATCATGGTGAGGCGATAATACAACAAAACATACAGTGTGCACAATAATATTTAAAACACAAAAAATATATTATTCATTATTATTGTTGTTGCTATTGACTTCCGGGTTTGACCCAAGTCATTTTTTTCCCTCGCTTCCCGATAAAGAGCTTCCAAGTTTCCAGTTTTCTACAGCTGAGAAGACATTCACTTTATAGTTGTCACAGAGTGGGTAACATTGTCAGTTTCTTCCTTAAGAAGTACTGATTCATGAAGGCAGTCATGTCTTAAAATTAGCCGAAACTGAGCTACTCCAACTTTTATAGGTTTCAACACCAAAGTTTTGATACTTCTAAAATTCATTCTGAGTCATCGTTGAAGTTATATAGTACAATGTTAAAATAGATACCTGGTATATTAGTCGTCCTCAACTAAAAAGGAAGTTCTGTTTAAAAAACTTCAAGCAGTTAAAACCATGTAGGCCGTTCAGAAACATAGTTTTGACTACATGGCGAAGTTTTTAAGCAGATATTCATTTTAGTGTCCCGCACCGTAGCCGAATGGTTAAGGCAAGAAGCCTTGGCGCAGAACTACGGGACTTGCGCTGGTTCGAGACCCGACATGCTGAGCACATGTCGACCCTACAGTGGCTAGATGATGGTCTACCTCTGTGATTAATACATGTGGATGTGAGGCCAAGGGCCTTCTAGACCTGTCACACTTGGAGTTTTTATTAATTTTAGTTGAAAGTGACTGATATATTAAGTATTTATTTGTAATATTTTAACATTGTACCAAAGTTTTATATTTAGGCTATGCAAATCTTCATAAATGTTTCCCTTCACATATTCTCTTATTCTTTCTTGTATTGAAGCATCTGCTTTTCAATTAGCTTGGACGATAGTTCTAATTTAGAATCTAGTTTAATTCTGTTAATGTTTTTTTTTTTTTTTTTTTGGGGCTATCTGTAGTTTCATTTCCTTACAAGTCGATGTGTCCAGGTATCCATCGAAGTACCATTACCGAATTTATATTCTTGACTGCTGTATAGTTTTCTTATATCATATATTATTATTGAAGTATCGTTATAGCTGTAGTTTTGAATTTTCTGTAGGGATGCCCTGAGAGAATAACAATTTTTTCTTCTGATCTACACAGGGCATTTTCTATGGCAGATTTAATGACTGAAATTTCCCCATTGTCCTAATGGGTATAATGACAAAATTCTTCACAATATATTGCAACATATTCGTATTAATTTTGATATTCATGTCTTATACATAAGTATAAGTAGGAAGGAAAAATAATGAGTTTGAAAAAAAAAATGATTGGCTCCGAATAGGCTAAGTGTACAAAAATAAAATTGTTTATTGCATATGCAATTACTTTTATAATAGATCATCTTATAACATATTGACGAACTTTATTTTTTGTGGTACCCGAAAGAAGTGTTTATAAATTCTTGCAATTTTTGAATAAATAAACGTTGTTGAATAGTCTATGGGTCTCCTTGAACAGATCTTAATATGTTTCTATCATAATAAATAGAACAATATATGTAGAGATAGTTGTGCAATAGTATTAACTATTCTATCAAAATATACGCCTACATTAATTAAGAATGTGAATCTTATATGCAGTATAATCTGAATAAAAATTATATTAAAATAAGTAATGGTTACAAGAGAATGTTGAGTTATAAACCAACATTTGCACCTACGCGAGACGTGAAGGTCTGTAGAAACGTTACAAATGGGTGTTAGCTTTTAAGTTGAAATCTAAATAATCTTAGAACACCGAATGTGTTGACTTACTCAGATGGTAGCGTTTGAGACTCATATTAGAAATGTCTCGGGTTCCAACCGTGATGTTGATCAAAATAGGACTAATATTTTAACAGGAGACCCTATTTCATCATAGTCTCTATTTCATAATATTATCAAATGAAATCAGTAAACTTCTTCAGAAAACGAATGAAAAAATGACAATAGAAACACCCTCTACCGGATATACCCAGATGTGATGTTACCTTATATGTTTAAGAAACGATAAATATCAACTAAATAAAAATCTCAAAATGTAACCGAAATATAATGTAATTAATAATAATAACTTAACTTAAGATAGAAGAGAATAACAAAAATATTTTTTTTTACTAGATTCATCATCTGAAGTTTCGTGGCATGAATTGGACCTCATGAATCGTTTCGTCTGCAGGATTTATACAGTTGCTATTCTTGCTACCGCTTCTAAAGTCTTTCGATTCTTATTTTTTCCCTTCTAATTTGTACATGTTTTCAGTATGTGGTCTTAGTGGAATTCTGTTTGTGCCATGCACTATAGTTCCTAAGTTAAATCTATATTTGTCTATGTTTATTTTTAACAAATACTTGAAATTGAAAAATTGTTTATCTAGTTAATCATAATTTTTTTAAATTAAATATTTTAGACCTAAATGTTAGATAAATCAATATTTGAAATATTTCTGCTGCTTCAATTCTCATTAATTGTGCTTAGAATTACATCATACAATTAGTAATTTATGATAATTTTCGTTCACAAATAATCAGTCAATTATTTTAATCAGAATTATTGTTTATGATGATTTATGAAAAAGAATAGTAGTTAAGTTTTATGTAACTCCGTATGTCTAGATCCAGGAATCCTAAGGCAATTTTCAGTGTCAGCCAAATAGTAGATCATCGGGACGTGATTGGAAGAAATGTTTCGATTTTTTTAAGACCATAAACAACCCTCTCAGAACTATGACATTAAATGAAGATTATTATATTGCTCCTTACTCCTGGCGCGACAGGCCTAGAAGGCTCTTAGCCTACCAGCCGGATGCTGGCCTCACATCCACATATGTCAATCACAGAGGTAGATGATCATCAGCCAGCGTAGGGGTGACATGTGGTCAGCATGTCGAGTCCCCCAGCCGTTATAGCTGGTTTTCTCAACCTGGAGCCGCTACTTATTTTAGCTACCCAAATGCCTCACGATGCTGGGTGGGCACCGGTCCCATACTGACCGAAATACCATGAGAAAATTTCTTCCCCCATGGAGACTCGAAGCAAGTTCCGTAGCTCTGCGCCAAGGCTTAACCACTCGGCTACGGCGCGGGACATATTGCTACTTTGACCTTATATTAACTTAAAATCTTTCCAGTGAAAGTTAAATTAAGCCTGCAATATATAATTATTTATTTTGTTAATCAATCAGGACTCCCCCCCAGCGATATTACGACCTCATGGCTACAACCAATTCTTAATTTGGCAACAAATACATACATATTTGTGAGAATTATTAGTGCCGTCCAGTGTACTGCATACTGGAACTGGTGTTAATTCCTTGGCATCTAAATTCCTTTGCGATGATCTTTAAAGGACTCGGTTAGTTAGCCCTGCCTATAAAGCGGTACGGGAAATTTAGCGTCAGCGTTATTCAAACAGATTCACAATGCTAGATGGACGTAATAGGTATCGGCTGTTCTACTTCAAATACTGAGTGAGGATTGATTAGCAGTAGGCTTGGATACTGTTTGAGCCTGAGTTGGGACATTTTCCAGGATCTTCGGAATTTGTTTTCCAAGGGTTTTTTTTTTATTCAGATTTACTCTTTTTTTTTGCAGTGAATTTGTTTTGATTAATTTTCTTTAGATGTTATTGAATCAGCAAGTTTGCAGTTCTACAGCTACTGTTTTAATTACTTTTAACAATGTATCAAAATACAATGAAATGTCAATAGTTTCCTCTCGTAATATGTCTAGCTGTTCCAAAAATCCTTATAATAATGATGATACTGTATAATCAAATGATTAAACATTTACCTGTAGAAAACGCCTGATAACTTATGTTACACAGTATCTGCTAAGAATTCACATTCGTTAGGAATAGGAAGATAATTTTGCCCATTTTAAAGAAGGCCTATAAACATCTTTACATATAACTTGTAGATTAGCAAAAGGCTGGTAAACACCTGTTTGTATGCGAATTGTGTTAATGTCCCGCGCAGCAGCCGACCGGATTAAGGCACCATCCCTTGATGCAGAGGTACGGGACTTGCGCTGGTTTGATTCCCATGTGGGAAGATATATTCTCATAAAATTTCGACCTGTATTATACCGGCATCTTGAGAAATTTGGGTAGTTGCAGTAAGTAGCTGTAATGGCTGGGCGATCCGATATACTAACCACATGTCACCCCTATTCTAGCTGGATGATCATCCACCTCTTTTAAAACATGTGGATGTGAAGCCAGCAACTATCTAGTAGGCCAAGAGTCTTCTAGGCCTATTGCGCCATGGAGTATTTATTATGTTCAATCAATAAACTGGTGGAAAAGTAGAGTAACTGCACATTGTTTGCAGTAGGCCTACCAATATAATCTTCTTCTTCGTCAGGCTCTACGACTTCCAGTGGAATGTCTTGGCCTTCTCAAAAAGTTTACGCCACTTCTTCCTATCTTGTGCAGTAGATTTCAAATCAAAAATCCCCATCTCTCTCAATCCTCAATTACGTCATCCTCCCATCGATCCTTGGGTCTTCCCCTTGGTCTTGTTCCCTGTGGCTTCCAATTCAAAATATAATTCGGCAATCTTCCCTTTGGCATTCTTAGTGTATGTCCAAACCATTGTAATCTTTTGGATTTGATGAAACTAACTATATTTTCTTTATTATTCTTGAGGTATAATTCGTCATTCCTTCTCAACCTCCAATTTCCATTTTCCTTTACTGGACCTAGCACTCTTCTAAATATTTTCCTCTCAAACGTTAATAGTCTTAATTTATCTGCTTCTTTTAGTACCCAGGTTTCAGCACCATAACATATGATTGGTCTTATTATTGCTGTATATAATTTGAATTTAACATTTTTTTATATTAATTTGCTTTTGAATATATCGAAAATAGCAAAATATGCTTTATTCCCTTGCGATATTCTTGTTTTGATTTCTTCTTCAACAGTATTATTATCGTTTAGTATTGTGCCTAGGTACTTAAAGGAGTTAATTTGATCAATACAGTCACTATTTATAGTTAGTTCAGTCAAATTTGTTTTATTTCTCATACATCTTAAATATTTTGTTTTATTTAGATTGATTACAAGCCCATATTTTATACTTTCATTTTTCAATTTGTCAAAGGTTTCCAGTAGGGAACTTTTTGTTCTTGCTGTTATTATTACATCATCAGCATATGCAAGACATTGTTTTAGTCTTGTTGAAATATTTCCTCTTAGATCCAGTTGTTTTAAGACCATATCCATTACTATACAGAATAATGTCGTAGATAAAGGATCTCCCTGTTTGACCCCAGAGTTTACTTCAATCGCATCGCTGAGTGCGTTGCTACATTTTAATCTTACTTTGGTATCTATCAAGGTTAAAGCTATTAATTTTATTAATTTTTGAGGTATCTCATATTCACTTAGACTTTCAATTATTTTGTTTCGATGTACAGTATCAAAAGCTTGGGAGTAATCAACAAATATATTATATAAGTTAATATTGTATTCGTGATATTTCTCAAAGATTTGTTTCATTACAAAGATATTGTCTATTGTTGATCTGTTTTGTCTGAATCCTGCTTGGGCCTCACTCATTTTCCCATCTATTATTTCTAAAAGTCTATTGTTTAATATAATTGCAAAAATCTTGTATGCTATGTTCAAGAGAGTTATTGGTCTGTAATTATTGCATAACAGTTTATCTCCTTTCTTGAACACAGGACAGATAATTCCTTCATTCCAGGTTGTCGGTATTTCTTCTTTATTCCAAATATTGAGTATTAGTTTATGTATTTTTTGTTTTAATGTTCGTCCTCCATGTTTAATTAGTTCTGGTGGAAAATGTTGTTTGTACATGAATATTATCAGGACCAGCTGATTTATTTGATTTTAAATTTTGTATAATATAGCATAGTTCGTTCCACGATGGAGGTTGTATTGATTGTGAGTTGGGAAAGTTTGGAGTTTCTGGTATAGTAATTCTTGTTTGATTATCTTTATGAAATATTTCGGTGAAATATTCTTTCCATCTTTGAAGAATTTGTTCTTTTTGTGTTAGGATATTACCTTCATTATCTCTGCATATTAAAGAACCTGCTTTGTGTTTTTGGAAACTCTTTACATCTTTGAAGAATTTCCTGGTTTCATTTTTCTTATAATTTGGTTACCAATATAATGGAAGGAACAAAAGGACTACAGTACAGTCTGTTATTTTTATTTTACAAATGTTCTTTTATTTTTTTAAAATTGGAAGTCTATTGTTCAATTATGTGCCTTCTGAATTCAGACAAATTTACAATCCGTCCCCCAGCCGTTATAATTGGTTTTCTTAACCTGGCGCCCCTACATATTGTAGCTACCCAAATGCCTCACGATGCTGGATGAACACCGATCACATACTGGTCAAAATACCTTGAGAACATTTCTTCCCCCATGGAGACTCGAACCAGCGCTCCCCGCCAAGGCTTCTTGTCTAAACCACTCGGCTACGGCGCGGGACCAACTATATTATATAGCATTTTCATGCTATGCTTTGCAGATTTACTAGGGAATTATATTGCTTCTCGTTGCTTTCCACATCGGTGAATGAAGATGATGATGATAATTATGATGGCCGGATGATTTTGGGACAGTTGGACCCTAAGCTTCCTAAAATTAGTCTTACAGGTAAAAAAAAACCGAAAAAACCTCACCTAGGAACCTGTCCTGACCGGGAATCGAACCCGTGCCCTCTGTGTGACAAGGCAGGCACTACCTCGATACCACAGCGATGTACTTTATATATATATCCATAGTAATTCTGTCCGAGGGCAGGTCTTTCACTGCAATCATAGCATTTTCATGATGATGGTCATATGATTTCGGGGACCGTTGGGCCTTAAAGTTTTCCTGTCATTTGTCTTTCAGGTGAGGAAAAACCCCGAGAAATATCTCACCCACAAAAACTGCCCGACCGGGGATCGAACCTGGGCCCGTTGCATGACAAGGCAGCACGCTACCTCGAGACCACAGCGGTGGACATAAGCTCTCCATACATCCCTATCCTGAGCTAATGTTTTCAATCATTCCCTGTATAATCTACTTCCGTCAAATCATCCTTCCTCCTGGCGCGACAGGCCTAGAAAGCTCTTAGCCTACCAGCCGGCTGTTGCTTGACATCCACATGTGTCAATCACAGAGGTAGATGATCATCCAGCCAGTGTAGGGATAACATGTGGTCAGCATGTCGAGTCCCCCAGCCGTTATAGCTGGTTTTCTCAACCTGGAGCCGCTACTTAATGTAGCTACCCAAATACCTCACGATGCTGGGTAGGCACCGGTCCCATACTGGCCGAAGTACCATGAGAACATTTCTTCCCCCATGGAGACTCGAACCAGCGCAAGTCCCTTAGCTTTGCGACAAGGCTTCCTGCCATAACCACTCGGCTACGGCGCGGGACTTCCCTCAAATCATGGTTAATGTCATTCTCCCACCTCATTCTTGGTCTACCAACTGGGCGTTTTCCCTTTGGTTTTCCTACAAGAAGCTTCCATGCACGTCTTTCATTCTCCATTCGTACCACATATCCTGATCAGTGCAGTCTACGAGACTTAACTGTTCTTATTATATCTGGCTTCCTATAAAGACCATGTAGTTCACTGTTATGTAGTCTTCTCCATTCAGCTGTCTGTTCACCTCCCTTTGGTCCAAGAAATTTCCTAAGGAATATAATATACTTTTTCTAAGAGTGGGATATTTCTATTAAATATATATTTGTCTCAAAATACGTAAAAAAAATACACTGAATGATAAATCGATAATCAGTGCAGAAGTTCTGCTGCTCCCTCTTCACTCCAAGCGAGGTATTGTGAAACAATTTGCAAAGGCTATGAATTGATCTGGAAGAGGGTTTATGTGTCTTTAAAAAATACTTCTGGTCTTTCTGTAATAGAAATTCAGAAGCTGTGATTGTGGGTTCCCAAATTAGAGAATTTCAGGACGATTCATATTTATAATGATGTCTTGCATCAAAAGAAAGAAAGAAAAAAAATGGCCGTATTTCAAGAGTGTAAAGCAATTTTTTTTTTGGGAAGAAGGAGCTAACAATTAGAAGAATTAATTCAATCAGTGATTAAACATATAGTGATTTAGGACGTCACATATCTGTAAAAGTGCATTTTCTAGATACATATCTACATTATTTCCGGAAGCACAGCAGCACTGTTTCCGACGACCATGGTGAAATATTTCCTTAAATATATGTTGATCATGGAAAAGTGGTATGAAGGAAAATGGTTACCTGCAATGCTCTTGCTGACTACAGCTGGAATATTATTCGCGACAACGAAATTGTCCTTTTAAGTCCTTGGGGAAATGATGATTTTGTTTATATTTTCTAATTTTAAATAAGATTTTCATGAAATACATGAAAACGATTGTGAATAGGCACGTATATTTTTATTGTTTTATACTGTAGGAAATGTTTTAAGAAATTATTATATAATTACAATTTTTAAGAATAGCAATAGTTACATATTTCATTTACAAGCGCGTATACTATATATATGCCACGTGGACATAAGCTCTCCATATACCCTTATCCTGAGTTAATGTTTTCCAATCATTCTCTGTTTAATTCACCTCCCTCAAATTACGTTTAATGTTATTCTTCCGCATCATTCTTGGCCTACCTACTGGACGCTTTCCCTCTGGTTTTCCTACAGGCAGTTTCCATCCCCTTTTACATTCCTCATTCATGCTACATGCTCTGCCTTCGTAGTCTATGATACTTAGCTGTTCTTATTACATTGGTATAAAGATAATGTAGCAGATGTTAAAAGTTTTTTCTCTTTACCTGTTTGTCTCCCTTTGGTCCAAACATTTTTCTGAAGCACTTTATTCTCAAATACTCATAATATTTTATCCTTTAAAGTAAGAGACCATGTTTCACATCTATATAACTGTGAGAATAACTTTTTATATATTTTTAGTTTAACGTTCTTTGAGAGAAATTGGAATGTAGGCCTCACTACTGCATAAATATAGTATAGCATGTCAAATTGTCTACAACTGCATAAATATAGTATAACATGTCAAATTGTATACAACTGCATAAATATAGTATAACATGTCAAATTGTCTTGAAAAGTACATCCGAGCAGAAAATTAATCACGTACTTGAATCCAAGAGGAAATTTTTAAAAGAATCACGAATGTTATCCCAAGAAAAATAATTTAGTTTAATTTCGAACAGTGTTACTTAGGCCCACATATAATTTTTTTTACGATACCTATATCAATTTATATTTTGTTCTTTGTTGTTCTTCCGATTAATCTCTCTAAAAATCAATGTTATTATATCATGAACTTTTAAAAATGGTCTAAAAATAGGTAATTTCGAAAATAAACAGTGTGATGACATTTTAGAGACAGCTTGTAGGTAATAAACAAATACTTATACTATATCGAAGACGTAAACCGTAACAATAACGTTATAGGTAAACTTCTTCTTCTTCACTTCATGTGCTAGGCAAATTGCCTGTTCGGCCTCACAGTTGTTCTGTCCATCTTTTCACTGACCTTCCTACATTCCTTGAACCTCTTGGCTTGTAGTTAAATGCTGCTTTTGGTAATATTGTTACTTCATTCTTTCTACATGTCTAAACCATTTCATTATAGATAAACTTGAACGTCAAATAATAAATCCGAGTCCCAACAGCTCTGAAGAACCAAGCCGGACAAAATTGGTTACCGTTGACGTGACGCAGGTCTTTAACCTTAATTTCAATTTGTTATAGCTGGGAATCAAACCTGTGCCATCTGGGATGCTAGTCAAATAACCTATTAATTTACAGAAACGGTCTAAATTTGATAATAAAAATTCATAGACCTATACTTCGTCCTATAAGTAGGCCTACATTCCATCATTACTGATTGATGTTATTGAATGTAAATTTTATTTTGTTTTTCGTCAACAGGTTACCAGTGTTCTCCAGCAATTTGAAAACGAGCTAGGAACAAAAATTACGAGCGCTGTTTGTGGAGTCAGCATTCAGGTAAGATCAGACATTGTTTTACTGAGTCTTGGAGTATTAATGTCTGACGTTGTATATAGCCAAGTGCAGTTTTATAGACTGCGGTTTTCTAAGTAGAATTACAACGCTCTAAATCTGAAGATGACAACTTAAAGAAAAATCTTCTATCAGCTAGTTTTAAGAATGAAAGACATCGTAAAAAGATTTTACTGTTCAGGAAAAAAACATTACAGCTTAGTGACAAGAGCTATGGAGATTCTGCTAAATAATTCCCTTCTTCTCGAGAAAACCTTCTTGTTTTATTAGAAAATAAATCTCTCAGTTAATCAGAATTTTCTATCTACTTTAATCGTAAGAGTTAGCTTCATTATAATTCACGGGGAATCCATAGACTCAGACACACTAATAATAATAATAATAATAATAATAATAATAATAATAATAATAATAATAATAATAATAATAATAATAATAATAATCCGGTATCATGGTAGCTGCCGCCGTCTTCCGAAAACCAAACGCCATTCCTGTCTGTCCATCCATTGATCTTCCTCCAATTCTCTGATATTCATAGCCGCTTGTACCCCTTCTATCCAAGTTTTCTTCGGTCTTCCCCTCTTCCTCCTTTCCATTGGAATCCATTCCATAACCATTTTAGGCAATCTTTGCTCTGATATTCTTTTGGCATGGCCATACCACTGTAAACTTTTCTTTTCTATAATGTCTATGATGTCCGGCTCCTCTTGTTACACCCATAATTTCCCTTATTTCTTTATTTCGTTTTTTATCCATCCTAGATTTTCCAGCTGATCTTTAAACATCCATTTCTGTACTTAAAATTCTTTTCATTTCCCTGGTAGGAATTTGCCAAACTTCAGCACCGTATGTTAAAATGCTCTGAATTATGGTTTGATATATTTGTAATTTTCTATTTTTTGTAGGCTAATATTCTTGCTCCACCAAACAGAGTTTAAAGCATTTATTTACTGCTTGTTTTGTTTGTGCGATTCTATTTTTAATTTCCACTGTGTTATCGCCTGAATGGTCTAATTTTGTTCCTAAATAAGTGCATTCAATACTAGGTTTTAGTTCTTCTCCATTATTGAAATTGATATTTTCCATTTCTTCTCCTATATACATCCATCCATAGTAATTCTGCCCGAAGGCAGCTTTACTAGGGAATTGTATGTGTGGTAGCTTCCCGTTGCTTTCCACATCAGTGAAGGATGATGATGATGATGATGATAATGATAAGGATGATAATAAATACACATAGTGGAAAAAAAAATAGTATGCAATATTCATGTGGTAAACACATAACGGGATCTCAGAAATTTAAAAAAAACTCGGCGTAAGCGCCTCGTTTTTTTAAACTTTTCCTCGATCCGTATCAAATGTTTACCACACTCGTATCGCCTACTATTAAAAGTATTAACAAAATAAGTATACGGGTAAACAGTATGTATGATATTATGTGCTGGTTGAGTGGAAGATAAAACCCTACGGCTTTAACTCTGCCAAGAATATATAACTATATGACACGCAGGCCTAGAACCAGCTGGTTGCTGACCTCACAACTACATGCGTTAATCACAGAGATAGATGATCATAAAAACATTATTATTATTATTATTATTATTATTATATTAATTTTCTTTATCATAAGTAATGCCACGAGTGATTTCCAATTTATCTAGAGAATTTGGAAATCAAGAGTTGCATTTGTTAGGACTATTTAACGAATAAAATTAAGCTGTTTACTCACAAATCTTTATTTAACTATAGTTATTTTAAAATATTTATATATTTAATGTAAACGGCAATGTTTGAAAACAAATGAGAAACGATTGGTATGCTTCATTTCCTTCCTTTGTTCATCACTGCAACCAGATAATATTATTTATTGCCAAAGGATCACAATGTTGTAAGAATGCACCCTAGTGGAGAAATTTATAACCAACGTTATAGGTATTAATTAATTTCTGATGTCCTATTGTAAATATGTCAATTACATTTTTTTGGAACGTCATTTTCTGGAAATAATTCGTTTAAGAAAGTGCAAACAGTGGTTTCTTTTATTTTTGTAGTATAATCAATTGTTACATATGTTTTTATATTATCTCTCGTATGCGCTTTATGTTGACATTCATGCACTATATATACAATCTGGTAGCCTTATTTCTTGGAGAGTCAGTCACTGCAAAATAATGCCATGACCTATCAGAATGTTAAAAAGGAGGTGCTTTTTTTATTATGATAAACTTTAGGCCTACTTGGTAAATTCTAGGCGAAACACGACTGTGATTGGTTGTAAATAAAAACTCATTGAAATGTGATTGGTCATTGACTCCCATTTGGGGCATGAGTTAAATAGTCAATAATAGAGTATTCATTATAATTTTATTTTGTCAGAATAATGGGAGAAGAAGCAAATATCGTTTGCGAAGTATCATTATTCAATTTCCGTTTTATGCATATTCTAACACTACCTACCTACCATTAAAAATCAATACTACAACAGCAATAATAATAATAATAATAATAATAATAATAATAATAATAATAATAATAATAATAATAATAATAATAAATTTGTATTTATACTCTCTACTATTACTTAGTATCAAATGTCACACATTTTTTTAATTTGAAAATATAATCTGGGTCAGGTTTTACTAAACCTAACGAGGATTAGCTTCATTACAAATTATAAAACACCTGGCGCGACATGCCTAGAAGGCCCTTAGCCTACCATCCGGCTGCTGGCCTCACATCCACACGTGTCAATCACAGAGGTAGAACGACCAACCAACCAGTGTAGGGGTGACATGTGGTCAGCATGTCGAGTCCCCCAGCCGTTATAGCTGGTTTTCTCGACCTGGAGCCGCTACTTATTGTAGCTACCCAAATGCCTCACGATGCGTGGGCACCGGTCCCATACTGGCCGAAACACCATGAGAAAATTTCTTCCCCCATGGACACTCGAACCAGCGCAAGTCCTGTAGCTCTGCGCTAAGGCTTCCTGCCTTAACCACTCGGCTATGGCTGGGGCTCATTACAAATTATGGAGAATCTAAATACTAATCAGTACTTCTAAAATTCATTAAAAACACCGCTAAGGTTATGTAACATAATGTTAAAATAGTAGTCGCCCTGAACTAAATCAACTTCCGTTAAAAAAAAAACTTCAAATGGTTAAAACTGAAGGCCTTTCAAAATCAAGTTTCATCTTCTTTAATTTTATTTGGTACCAATTTAAACAATTTAAATTCTAAATACTAAGATCCATTAAAACATAATATATTTATACTCTGTATGTCATCTTCAGGGTTAGGGCATATTGGCCCGTTCTGCTCGCTAATGTAATATGTGGTAGATTCTCTTCCAGAGTCTCTTTGTCTCTCCATATATATATTAGCCTGAGAACTGTAATTTAGAATATTTTAGAAATGCAGTTATCATCCATTCTTTGGTCATGATAATACCAATTAGTTTTATTATTTTATTTTTAAATTTAATTATCTGTAGTTCATTCCATATAGGGCCTATTTTCATTTCTTTTATGATTCCTTAATGAGCATACGTCTAAAGACCTCAGGAAATGCATATCTGAAGTATCAACGATTATCAGCTTTTGTTCATGCTATATCTCGGACCCATATGGCAATATAGGAGCTGTTAATGTTTTATATAAATTTAATTGGATTCATTTGTGTCTTACTTTTTTATATGTCTATTTCTTATTTTGAAATTTCAAAACTTTCTTTTCGTACCTTTATTTTGTAAATATGCTATAGGTATATCCACATAATTACAATATGTCACTTGTTGAATTATTTTTTTACTTTTTAATAGGTATTGGGTTCTAATAAATGCTATTTGTTTTCTGGGTTGAAATATTTAAATTAAAATCCTAAATAAATATTCATAATTATTCAAATATAAAGTATGTGAAATATTTACTTAAAAGTTCCGTCTCCTCAACTTTATTACTTATTTATCTGAAGCGCAAAACACGTTATCCATGAAGGACATCGTATGTTAGATATTGAAAACACTCTAACAATAATGCGCAGAGAAAATAATCCAGCTAAGATAAACGTACCCGATGAGATAGAAATTTTGAAGGCAGTTGACAACGACCATCTGATAAATGAAAACGCACCCAGTACGTGTAACCCCTCTACCAGATTTCAGTGAAACACCAGTTTTGAACCCTGCTGATGATGGGACTAGTCCCTAAAGCGCTACAGATAAATAACTAATAAAGTTGAGGAGACGGAAATTTTAGGTAATATTTCATAATTTTATGTTTCAATTTTGAATAATACCTCAATGGAACTTATCATGAATCTTATTAATGTTGACTATCCATAATTATGTATTGCTTCTTGTAATTGATTTTCTGAAGGAGCTACGTGGTCGTCTACAATTTAATATAATTAGTTTTCATTCCAGGCACAACCAAATGTTCGTCCTTGCAAATATTCTACCATGCACACTGGGAAATATTAAAAGTGTTGTGCGTATCCTATATACAGAGGGGGAGGGGTAATTTATTCTTCACAACGCTGTATATTTTGACCTAGTTCTGCCACTCTTGATTTCAAAATTCTCTAGATAAATTCACTCCTCACTTCGTGAGTCGTGAATTTATCGATAATTTGGAAATCACTCGTGGCATTACTTATGATAAACTTATGCAAAACTGACCGGTAGTGTTAACGGTGGACTATTCATCAAGAGATAGGCTATTATATCAAAACATTCACCAACGTTCATGAACAAGCTTTGAAAATTTATCAATACGATTGTTTTCACACGGTGTGTAGTGTTTCAGAATTCCTGAGGTTGCGCTATCTTCATATTAAAATATTATGCATAATTTCTATGTTAATTTCTTTGGTACTTTATTTCAATACTATAGCTTACTGACAATAATAATCGAGATTTCAGATATCTTACTTCACGTTAGATAATCCCCAGAGAGTATCAAATGGCATGCCGAAGATGTAACATGTTTGTGAAAGGCCTACATGGTATTAACTAATTGACGAAGTTTATTTAAACAGAAATCAATTTTAGTTGAGGACGACTGATATATCAGGTACTTATTTTAATATTTTAACATTTTACTACATGACCTCAACGGTGCTTTACAATGGGTTTTATAAGTATTTATATATGTACAGTATTGTGTTCTAATTGTTACAATCATTAAAGTGAATATAAAACACGTTGGTCCTGATGTTTGTATGTAGAGCTACATGTTGTGAACGATAATA
Source organism: Diploptera punctata (assembly GCA_030220185.1). NCBI lineage: Eukaryota > Metazoa > Arthropoda > Insecta > Blattodea > Blaberidae > Diploptera > Diploptera punctata. Next base: position 2,957,776 of record JASPKZ010000046.1, read on the forward strand.
AAATGAGCGTTGTTTTGCAGCTCGTAGAAAATGTATCCTATGAAGTGCATTATGTCCATCCAATCCGGCGCGTGAACGCAAGACAAATAGAAAGAACGAGTCGGTATGCGTCCCCGGGGCGTCGTGCCACTAACTGCCCGGGGACCGACGCTTTCCCCCCATCTGATTCACAAGATAAATAGCTCCCTTCAGCACAGCCACCAAAACTCTTCTACTTACGTCACTATCCCCAACTCAATCCAAAACAAAAGAGACTACATTTTTTATTCCGAATTTTCCAAGATACACTACATTTAATGCCTATTCACTTTGTGATTATGGGCTGTAATTCTGTCGTGAGGAAAGCGGAGAGATAAGAAATTCTGATTTATAAATAAGTTACAAACCTTTGCGTGCCTACTTAAGTCTTGCAGCACGAAGATAACTTAAAGTTTTTCTAAGGTTGTTTGCCTATTTTATTTTTAATTTCCGGCTTTTCGTACCGTTAACTTATCAGTTCATCGAATGGAAAATCACATGATATCCAAATAAATGTTAAGATATTAACCTGCAGGAAGAAGAAGACCAGGACGTCCTCTCAAAGGACTTTCGGATGGTGTTTCTCTTGAGGCCCGAAACAGGTCAAGAAATAGCCTAAATTCGTGAATGTACTATGATGGCATTATCAGTACTCAATTTCTCTGTCGGTTTATTGAAATTATCAAATCACGGTGAATGGAGAAAGATTCACAATGAATAATTCAATTAAAAGTTATATCGTTATACTGAAATTGACAGGTTTATTTAGAGTTAGAGATGGATAAGTCATTGTGGTTCGAATGGGTGAGAGTAGAAGTAAAGTAAAGTGTTCCCACTACAGGCCTCGGGGTATTAGGATGTTAAGGCGGCTCCCACTTTTTCTAGACAATCGGCACTTGATGTCAGCCGGGTTGTCAGCCCTGCGTGACGGCCGCCTTTACCCCCAAAACAAGCATCTGGTACTCATTTAAATTAGAGGCTGAGTCGACCCCAGGGCCATGGTGCCACCAGAAGGTTTTGGGTCAGTTTAAAAATCCCGACCTCACCGGGACTTGAACCCTTGACCTTCCGGTTTGTAGCGCACTGCCTTAACCACTACGCTACGGCGTGCCCTGGGTGAGAGTAGAAATGTTTTGAAAATTTCATTAGGAAACCAGTTGGGAAAATATTAGTAGGATGACCCAGACGTAACAGGAGGATAGCATTCTGATGGATCTTACGGAACTGGATATCAGAAATATGAAATGATATTAGTTGACTGAAGAGAGGAACCAATGCATGCCGCATTGAACTATGGGTTCCATAAACCATATTTAGTTCCAGTTAGTCGGACCGTAATGAATATTTGTTTATAATTAAAAGTAACATTGGTGTCGACTATAACGTGGAAAGGGGACCCTTTCCCCACATGAATTAAATTGTTTGTGGCAATACCCAATATGAGATATCTTTTTTTTTTTTATTTTAACAGGCTATATGCAATCTGTTTTAAAAAGAACCATTTTATTGAATCCAATCTAGGCTTTGAGGAATGTTTCTGTGGGCAGTGAACATTTATTCTTACACCCCGAATTCATTTATTTGACACAGAGGTATCCGTAACGGATATCTTTATCCAATAGTTAATAGTTTCGTGTAAATAGGAATATATTTTTATTTTATTTCTTACTAGCTAATACCCGGCGTGCGCTGCTACTCCTAAATAAATGTTAATGTGTTTTTACCACCAGCCGTGCGCTATTATACTTGCCCGGAATTTGTTTATCCCGATCTTCTTGTCATCAATGAAAGACAAAAATGGTTATTGTGAGTTATCCGTACAAGATAAACATATGCTGTCGCGGACTTTTTTGTAGAGTTTTTTGTGATGTTCAATTCTATGTACATTAATTTGGTGTATTTGTTATTGTTTAGGCAGCGTAAGCCATTTAAGCGTCAAAATAGGGACTTTATTTCACCTTTTTCACTACAAAGGGTGATTTTTAGGAGTGAAGGGGTTCAGTATTACAACTCTCTTATAGCCTATGTTCATCCCCGGAATCTCCTGAACATTTTTCAAAGAGCTCCATCTCAATTGGATGAACGGTATGGCCGCGCATTGAAATCGAACAAACAAACAAACAAACAAACAAACAAACAAATAGGCATAAACATTGATTTTTATATATTAGATTATCAAACTGAATGATTAATCCGATGCACTATATGCTCAAAAATACACGGTACTATTATTGTTATTATTATTAAGAGATAGTAATTAGATAGCCTAATAGTTTTTGAGAAACAATTTACATAATTAGCCCTCACGGGAAATATAAAAATCGGCGTTTGTACAAAGTTAGATTACACGAATGCGATGCCGTGGTTCGCCCGAAAACGAAAACATTCTAATTCTTTAAATGTGCAATACTTCATTCCACATGAATTCGGATTTCATTATCTGATATGCAAGTATTTAACAATATATATATATATATATATATATATATATATATATATATATATATAAACACGCCCCTAAATTTGGTCAAAATGAACTGGTAGTAAGTAATGCTTAAGTTATTAGACTCTTTCAAGATAAAATAGGAATAAAATAATTATAGAAAATAGAATAGGAATAAAAGTCCAAAAATAGGCTATATGCCAACAAAATATTGTTATTACTCATAGTTAAGAATGTGTCGTCGGGCACTGCAATATTAAGGCTTACTTACACCGAATGATTAAATAACGACTGCTAAGTGAAGAAAATATATTCAATTGTTATGTTAACTGTTAAAATATTTTTGCAACATGAAATGATTTATTTTTATTAGCCTTACATTGAAACACACATAGGCACTGATGGTATAACATTATTATTTATGGTCAATAAGTTTACTATAATTTCTGTTGAATACATTTCCTTGGTTTTAGCGAATTCCAAAGAAATGAAAGTACTGAGGTTGTTCTCATGAAAATATTTTTGAAAAAGTTTTGCAGATCTTCACTGGACCTATATAGTTGACACCGAAAATTACCATGACCAAAATTTCACCTGAAACGAAAATTTAAAAATAGCTCTAGAGGTTGCAATATTCAACGTTTCACAAGGAAACTCAATATCCATCCATCCATAGTAATTATGCCCGAGGGCAGGTCTTTCACTGGAATCATAGCATTTACATGCTAGCCTACGCTTTGCAGCTCTACTAGGGAATTACAGGTGTGGTAGCTTTCCGTTGCTTTCCACACCGGTGAAGGATGGTGACGATAATGGTAAGGATGATGATGGCCGGATGATTTTCGGGGACCGTTGGGCCTAAGCTTCCTGACATTCGTCTTACAGATGAGGAAAAACCCCGAAAAAAACTCATCCTGGAGCCTGTCCCTACCGGGAATCGAACACGGGCCCGCTGCGTGGCAAGGCAGCACGCTACCCCGAGACCACAGCGGTGGAAAACTCAATATATACTATTAAAATAAACTAAATTAAGTTTTTTTTTTTTTTTTTTTTCAATCATGGAAATCTCACCAATAGAACTAGTGTTGAAGTTTACCTGAAAGCCGAAATTAAAGAATCGGTCTAGCTGCTGCCATATTTTCTTCGTTCTAATGTATGGGCCATAATACAATTTAATTAGTCCTAAAATTGGCAATTAATCCTATAAGATATATTAATATAATTTATTTAATATTTCTAATAAAGTAATAGAAAATTAAATTAGGAATTATTTAAATTTGTATCAAATTATGCAACAATGTTCAAAAGTAGTAACTTAGGTTATGATAGTTGTTTTTTTTTCTGCTGTCCGACATTTTAAACGAGTTATCATAAGTAATGCTACGAGTGATTTCCAATTTATCTAGAGCATTTGGAAATCAAGGGTGGCATTTGTTAGCACTATTTACCGAATAAAATTAGGCTGTTTACTCACAAATCATTATTTTTACTCACAAATCATTATTTGAATATAGTTATTTTAAAATATGTAGGCCTATATATTTAATATAAACGGCGATGTTTGAAAACAAATGAGAAACGTTTATTATGTTTCATTTGTTCATCACTGCAACCAGATCATATTTATTGCCAAATAGAATAGCAGTATTGTAAGAATGTATCCTAGTGGAGAAAAAAATGAAACACATCATTACAGGTTATTAATTAATTTCTGATGTCCTATGATGTAAATATGTCAATTATAATTTCCTGCAACGTTAATTCCTGAGAAATAATACGTTTTAGAAAGAGTAAACAGTGGTTTCAGTGGTTTATTATTTTAAATGGTATAATCAATTGCTACGAATGTTTTTTTGTTATATCTCGCAAGCAGAATCTGGTTACATTCATGCACTATATATACAATCTGGGAGCCACTTTATAAAATGAAAGTGATAAAAATCGAGGTGAAAAAGACTCTGACTGGTCATTGACTGCCATTTGGGGCATGAGTTAAACACTCATAAAAATGAGTTTCTCCAATTTAACAAAAGAAAGATATATTCCGTAAAACAGCGAAATCAGACTTTATCTTCGATTTGTTAAGAAATTCGTTTAGTTTATGCAGTTCTTGCGTTTCGGTCTTTTTTTTAAAGTTACTATTAAATTTACCAATGCTATTCATGTAATTGGCGAAGTTTGCGTCCGTAGATGGCACTGCAATGTTCCATTTGTTAGCCGTTTTATAAGACTGCAAAGTACAGAAATGAGACATTGCTATGAAATACACAGCTAGAGTATAATCGTAATTTTTATTGCTTATTGTACATTAATAGTTAATAAATATTAGTTCTAATAATTTAAATATAAAATATTGGTCATTATAGTACGACAAATTTTAGCCATTTTCCCTTATTATAGTTTTAATTAATAGGTGATAACATTCAATAAACTAAATAAATCTATATTATATTATCAATTTCTTTATCCCGATGGTATAGCTAGTGTTTACCACATTTGCACCTTAAGAAGTTCGTGAATTCCAGCCGATCGGGATGTAAACATCGTAAGTATGGCTTCCTTTGGATGGGAAGTGTCCTAGATCTACGGTATACCGGAATATAAAAGAACCTCAAGCCTGAATCATGAGGTCTCTGAGTAAAACGTAATGACCTTTATAGACCTCCATTGGGACAAGTCCATTTCGCATAATGGTATTTGACACAAAATAAATTTTACCCAAGAATTTTGATCCAGGAATATTCGCCTCCAAGTGACTACACCCAACTGTTTTCATTCTGATGTTCATCCAGGTAATGTTAGTCCATTGTGATAAATTTTAGTTCATTTCATAGTAAATACATTTTTAAAAATTGATTTGCGCGGTGACATTACTATTTATTTGATTATGCATTTAAGTTTAGGGTAGGCTGTATGGATATTAAGAAAACACAAATTATCAGTGAATAACCATGGAGAAATAATTCCCTTTTAAATGAATAGATGTAATTTTAATAATTAATTATTATTCATAAAGGTTATAAGTACAATCTTCAATCATATAGACGAAAATAGAAAAGCTGAGTGTAAGGCTGAAAAATATTTCACAAAGGTATAATGAACTTATATAGGCTTACATGGAAGTGTTGTTGAAAATTTGCGTGCATATGGCCACATTTTAATCTGAATAATTCCATCCAAGATTATGTTTCTGCAAAATCTGAAATTTTAACTAAATTATTGCACTATTAGAATTACATAATTAATTGTAATATATGTTAATCCTTTTGATATGTGAACCAATAAAAACTTCATTTCATCTACTTCATTGCATTATTAATCGATTAATTAAAAATGAATAAATGCGAATTTTATTCGTTTCAATTTTCTTGGATAATTTTTGTTGGGAAATTCTTCCGGTGTGTCATTCGTCCAAGAGTCAAATTTTATTTATATGGGTATTTTTGGGTGAACTAGCACCGAACTGCCTATATACAGTAAAACTTATTTAATCCGGAACGTGAATAATGCGGAAATCTCTCCAATGTGAACAAATTTATTGATCCTGTCAAAATAATAGTAATTTTACGTGTATTTATTTTTATAAAACGGAATCTGTCCAACTCGGAAACGGAAGGTTATTTCTACACAATTTATGAAAAAAATGTATATAAGGCGGAAAGAGAGATAGAGAAATAAATTAGTTTCCACTTCATTGAATTCCCGCCCGCGTCGAGTAAAATAGAGTTTCTACCTGTATCTGGAATTTTCTTTCGGCCTCACTACACACCGTTTTGCGAAATACAGGTTCGTTTAACAAATATTTTGCTTGTGACATCTGTCTTACAAATAACTAGTGTACTGTAAAATCTTAAATTAGTTTACGATCTGAGACCGATTGTATACGTATCTTTCACAGGTAGCGTTCTGAATTTACGGAATAAAGATGGCTAAATTATATGAATCATTTGCCATTAAACGTGAAAGTGATTGAAGACAAAGGAAAACAAACTCTCAGTACGCGAAATAATAACTAAATTTAAATGTGGAAAGACCCAAGTTTGTGAGATTTTAAAACACAAAAAAAAAACATAACGAATGAATGGATGCAAGGATATAGTCAAATGAAAAAGAAGAAGAAATCAACGAGCTGTGTTTTACAGGTCCATGATCAAACAATCTCCAAATTTCCGGACCGATGCTCTAAAGTCAAGCTCTAGCTGTTGCTATATCCATAAGAAATAACGATTTCAAGGCATCTTCAGGTTGGTTGTGGACAGTTTTAAGAGAGACACAATGAAGTGTGGAATGAAATTTGCGGGGAATCAATGGATTTTGACGAATGTAGCCTATTGTTAGTGAACGGAAACCGAAACTGCATAATTTAATTTCAGGGTACGCGCCGAAGAGACATTTTAACGCTGATGAAACGGGACTATTTTATCGCGCGTTACCGTCGATGTCACTCGTACATACTACACTCCACTTTCCAACGGCAGCGGAATTACAATTAATCCAAGGTACTTATAACGACATATACGGTGCTCTGTAATCTAAGATTGGTTAATATTTTTTTTTTATAATGCTGAATGTTGTCTAATGTGCAAAAAAATTGGTCCTATGCGATTCCGCTTTGAACAAGTTTTATTGTACTTATTTGACCATACAAAGACTTGCAGGGCTTCCCCTGATGAGTGATTGAACTCAAGGACGGAGCCACTCCAGAGAAAAACAAAAAAGAACACCTTTCTAGCAATTATCCATATCGAAACAAACCGAGTGTGATTTAGGAAGCTATTTGAACCTTAGTTTCCTGACATGTCTTAAAGATGGGGAAAAAGCAGAAAAAGTTTCCAGTAAACTTGTCCCGTCCGGAACCCGCTGCATCGAAATTAAAGATGTTAGTCCTAGACAACATTGCTAATTCAAAAATTAAAAGTTTCAAATATGTTAATACTTATAGCATAGAAATCCCCTCTCTCTCTCTCTCTCTCTTTACCATTGTGGGTATTTTTACATTCCCGACCGGGCTCCAGTAGAACATTTTTTTTGTAAATTATTATTCACTCTGGTAAAGTGGAATCATTTAATTGTAAATTTGAAAATAAGTTTATAATTTAATGAGAAGTTTTAATTTATAATTTATATGTGGTCCTGAACTATTTTCCCTTGCAAGTGCAGATATTATAAACGGTTATTCCATAAATTATATATAGCTAACGTTAAAGCACTGCTTATGGTACTATTATTTATTTCAAAATTAATAAAACTCCATTGAGGTGAATAGTGACATTAAAATAAATAAATACCTTAGCAGGTGCCGTTTTCCTCAACTAGGTTAAAACTTTCTTTTTTAAAACTACAGACCTTTCAGAAAACGGTTTCCATCTTCAGAAGAAGGGTGTGAGCTACTGGGTCGTTGCAGAAAATTTGTAAAACTCGAAAAACGATCGGTCGATTGAATTGAAATTTTGATACAACATTGAATTCGAATACGCGTGTGTTTTTATAGTAAAACTAGATAATACCCAAAGTGTGCTGCTACGCCTAAATAAATGAATTTGCGATTTTATTTTTAGTTGAATAAGTAAATAGTATATTACAATGTTAAGTTGGAAAGTAGTTTTTACAGAAGCGAGGAAATAATTATAAACCTCGCTATCGTTCGATTTTTAATCATTTCCTCGCTTCTGTAAAACACTCCACAACCATGTGTTGTACATAATTTTTTTCATGATGTTTATGATGTTTTCAGAATAGTAAATGATAGTAAAATAATAACGTCTTTGTTGGAAATATTTGCGTTCATTGTGAACAACTGACTGACGTTAGCATTCTGGCCAATGTATAGGCCTATACGGTAAATGCCGAAAATAATGTAGTGCAGAATACAGCAGACCGTAACATCAATCAGACATAAAATGGCGGAAAATACGAATTTATTGGATTATATTGTTTCAAATAAAGTTCAATTAATTTAAAATGATGTGAATTTGTTCGTATAATATACACTACCTTTTGGATAGCCTATATTTTTGTATATAGCCTACATTGTACGTAGTATACATAGAGGGCAGTGGTTTTATCTTCCGCCCTAGGTAGGTAATTTTTAATATTACACTATAGTTATTTAGTTATTCATAGGTCAGGAATCCCGAAATTTAGCTAATTAATTTTTTTTCAATCGTGGTCGCGATTTGTTAAGTACGATAGAACGACTATCGTACTAAAAAAGAATTTTCACAAAGATCTGTTGAGCGATTTAAATTAATTAATTCCGCTCATGCAGCACATTCCTGGGATTTATCCTTTAAATTCTAATGTTTTGCAGTGCGTACAAACTTTGTCCATTTTTCCAGTTTGAATGAATTTACAAGAGGTATTTTCTAAATTCAAACCGCACACTTGCAAGATTGCCCTTGCGTTTTATTGATGGTCGTATCGAACGCAAGGCGTATTGGAAATTGAAGTCGTTTGAACTCGAATACGCGCGTATTCGTATTCAACGTTGTGCCAAAATGTCATCATTTATATATAAAAATGAGCGTGAGTTTATCTGTCCTTTATGGATTCAAAAACAACTTGACCGATTTGAATGTTATTTTATAATTTAGAGAAAGAATTTTTCTGGGACAAATAGGGCCTAACTTTAGTTAATAACATATTACAGTAGCTACATACTATAGGGCCGGAGCTAAAAAAAAAAAAAGAGCCTCGCTTTTTTGACGCTTGCTTACGCTGCCTATACCATAACAATTACACGAAATTAATATATACAGAATTGAATACCACAAAAAATTCTATAAAAAGATCTGGGGCATATTTCTATCTTTCACGAATAACTCACAATAACCATTTTTGTCTTTCAGCTCATAGCATTGATGCCAAGAAGATCGGGATGAGTAGATTCCCGGGCAAATATAGCAGCTTACGCCGGGTATTATTTTATGGTAACTTACACTAAGTATTTTTTTTCAGCTTATTGATACAAAGATCGGAATAAGTAGATTCCCGGGAAACGCCGGGTAATCAGCACGGGGTACCTAAAAATAATTACGATATATATTTACAATTATTTTTCATTTCACTTATTCAACTAAACATAAAAACGGATTTAATTTATTTGGGTATAGCAGCCACGCTCGGTATTAGACAGTTTTACTATAAAAACACGCGCATATTCGTGTACAACGTTATATTAAAATTTAAATTCAATCGACCTATCACTTTTCGAGTTTTGCGAGCACAAATACGTAGACTGAATGTTTATATAAGATAAATTAGGCCTCTATAATAATTATTTTAATTCATCTCATTATTTTAATTTGTGCAGAAGCCTACTAATGGTATGGAGAATTATTTTTCATCACATATGCTGCATCTACCGGCTATAAGCCAATGAATACCACTTAGTACGAATATTGCGCCAATTTTTATATTGGTGTTCCTAGATAAGGTCTAAGCCAATATATAGTTGGCTGGAATTTGAGATATTAATATGATTTCTTAAGAAATTCATATCATTATTTGGATTTTCCCCGTGATTGGAAATATAAAAGTAGTGATTATATTTGTGTAGCTGATTTCATCCAATTCTTAATTAAGCCACACTCGTATTATCATTTTAATACTGGATTGTTAATATAAAAAATAAGTAACTTTAACAAACGAAGTTTCAGATACTGTACTGAAATGTATATTTTGTCTGAGACTTTGGGTACCCTATCTCAAATTGTCTGTTGGCAACCCATCTTTAACTAGATAAATTTCTTCAAATTAATTAATTTCTTCTTTGTACTCCTTCTTTAACTCGCATTAACTTCTTACCTTATACAGTAGGTACTCCTTTACAAGTCACACGCCACCCGGCCCTTACGTTAGCACGATCTGTAGGAAGAGGTATTTTAAACTGTGAATCACACGCATATTATTTTGACCACACGAGGACACGGAAGACCTCCGGGAATGAGTGATATTAGGTTCTCTTCCGAGACAACAGAACATTAAGATGAAACACATCCTTCATACACACAAACATGACAAATATGATGATGATGATGATTAGATGATGTTCGGCATGTCTTACAGGTGTTGAACCCCCCCTCCAAAATCACTCAGGAAACTTGTCCCGACCGGGAATCGAATCCTGACCCACCTCGCACGAGGCCATAGCGATGGATTTTACTCTTTGAGCACCGTATTTAATTCTTTGGGTTAAGAGAGTTTACTGCCATGACTTACTTACTAGTAGGTTATTACAAGATACGCCTATAGGATACAATGTTTATGCCCTCCCCCAAAGCGATAATGAAAAACCAATTATGTAAGTAGAAATCGACCTTTCTGTTAGTTTTCATTAAGGAATGTTATTTGAGCTGAGCATTAAAATTTGATGCTATTTTTATTATCTGGGGAAGAAATTTAAGCCGATATGCCCATTTTTATGGGAGATAATTCATAAATATTTTACTCATCTACAACTAGTTTATTCAAATTTCGCAATTGTAATTAATAATACGATCTTAGCTTTTCTCAAGTGAATCTATTAATGTAGCATCCTGCAATAAATGATTCACCAGTGCGGTTAAAGTGCCTTTCCCTGGTAAACCACTGCCAATTCTCTAATGAAAACTTAATTTTGGAAGTAGGCGTATAGAAATTCTCAATTTATTTAACGCAGTTTAATATCTCACTTTATAGTAACTTTTACGAGCCATACGTCACTCGGGCCTAACAGTTACACGACCTCTTGGAAGAGTGATTTTAACTATGGATCACATAGGCCTACATATCTTTTTAACTATACAATGACAGGGAGGGTCTCCCCGAAAGGGTGATCAGCTCCGAGACAACATTAAGACGAAACACTACATTCACGTGCATACTAAACATGACGAATATGATAATGGTTGTTACTAAGGTCAGATAATATTCTACGACCGTTTGAGTCTTAAAGTTTCATGATATTTGTGACATTTATTATAATTGTATAAAATAGAGGCCCGCTATTTTAGGCTTATTTACCGTACAATGAGACAAGACGGTTAGGCGATATAAACATTTAAGACAGAACAAGACATACGACTAATTCTTGTATCTGAAAAATGATCTTTTGTTTGAAAAAAAAATGAATAAAATGTAATAACATGCATACAGGAGAATCTCAAAGTCTCAACTTCAAAAACTAAAATTATGGCTTTTCAGGGCAAAGTGCCAGTCAGAGCAAAAATAGTAATCAATAATGAAATAATAGAACAGATAGCACACTTTAACTATCTTGGTTCAGATATAACATATAGCTACGAATGGGATATAGGCCTACATAATAAATTAAACCGATATCAAATGATATGTGACACCATAAGAAGAACCCTCCGAAAGATTCGAAGAGAATCTCAGCTCAGGTTTTATAAAATTATGGCTGTTCCTGTTCTTTTATATGGATCTGAGTCTTGGGTACTTACAAAAAAAAATCTCACACATTCAAGCCACTGAAATTAAATTTTTAAGTTCCGTAAAAGGATGTACAAGCATGGATAGATTACACAATGAAGCAATAAGAAATGAACTGGAGATATTTTCAATAGTCGATAAACTAGACGAGCACTCAAATACCAATGGAAAGAACATTTAGACAGAATGAATAACACAAGATTACCCAAAAAGATCAACACTACAAATCACATGGAAAAATATATTTGGGACGGCCAAGGAAACGGTGGTCTTGAGACTGGAACAGGTCGCATTGACCTAATCCTGGAAAGGAAGAAGAAGAATAAGACAGGAGAATAAAAAACATTGCTCTTAAGTCTTACCTTACTGTTGCACTTCTCCATTAAATTTATCTCACTATTCTACTTACATTGCACCTCTCTATTCTTCATCCTTCCATTTTTCGGCTCCCCGTCTCTGGGATTCCCCTCTTGTGTTAAAAATTACATAGTACCGTACTTTCAAACGTTCAAAAGTAATCTTACTGAACATTTCTCTAGACAACAATTATTATCCTAGTCAATATCTACCGCTATTTTAGTGTTATTTTATATTTAACCATTCTTTATTAAGTTCATATTATGTGATAACAATAATTATATTTATTATGACAGATTTATGGTAAAACGTTAATAATTTACTTATCGACTCTCTTTAATTTCTCAGGACATTAGCGTCTCAACTCAAAGTTTAAGAAAATACGTTAAATAATCGACAAATTTTGTTTCAGATGCGTCTTATTTCAAAATTCAGGTTATTTTACGAACCCAGTTTTACTTCCTCCAAAAGGAATCCATTATCAGAATTTTAAGACCTGAAAGAATTCATCCAGTTGTTGATTGAGTTTTTGGCATATTGTAAGTACGAGTATATAGGCAATTTGTTCTCAATGAAATGGGAAAATTACCTAAGTTCCTAACTTCTTAAAAGTACTTTATATTTGCTGGAACAGTGTTTCAACAATGTGAAACCGAAGTAAGCTATTCGAATAAATAAACTTATAGTGAACATGATTCTAGCACACAGATGTGTAATTTCACTTTATTGTGAGTGCTGTCCGTAATTATTAATGAGCAAGCGACTCATTAGACTCGGAGCAGTAGTTTCACGAGTGAGAAGTTTATGCCCGAAAGGCGAAATTAAGTCTAATTTCGTATTTTAACGATTAAAAAAACAGGAAATTGAACTTTTCAATGGCGTGTACATTAATTATTGTAATATTCACAAAAAAGAGAATCACATTTTGCCAATAGGCCCATATTAATAAACTATGGCAAACTTAGAAAATTCATAAATAAGTTAGTTTTATTAATATATTTAGTCATTTCATTATAATGTCAATTAAAAATAAGTTATGTCACGCTACAAAAATGTAATTTAACAGTTATTATACAATTTTCATTTAATTTTGTCAGTTGGCAATATTGATTGGAATCACTTTCATGTGTTCCTCTTTTACAAGTAGTAATGTGAATGGCCGCTACACATTCATAACCATAAGTTTATGCAGTGATTAATTTTTGTCAACGTTTATTTTCGATGAAAATATTTTACGAATTAGTTTTAAAATTCCAACATTAATTACACTTCGGTCGTTAACAACTCATTAGTAAAACCTCGTATCAATTCTTTGGGGTAAAAAACTATCACACCTCCTTCAGAAAGAAAATAAAGGTCCCATGTTTTAATATAATTTTGTAAGTTATACAGATTTTATTAAACTTAATTAATTAATAAATAGATTTTGCTATTGTAGAGATTTACTAAATGAAAATGTATAAAATTATAATTTTGTTTATATATTCTATGGATGTAACATATAGTGTCTTACGGTAAGAGAAAAAAATAAATATTAGTTTTAAAAAACTAAAACAGCACGCTTTATTAGAAAACCGAACTCAAAAATGAAAAATAATTTTAATTTCCAACACGCTTGGGATAAATTTAAAGTGGTCGACAAAAAATCATCTCGAACGCATATAGAATAAAACTAGAATTATCAACAAAAAGAAAATAATTTTTACCATCAAAAGCGTGGGGTGCTCTATATCAATTAATATATTTGATAATAAACAGATATTGGTAAAAGTAAAGTCTCTAAGAAGAAAAGGTAAAAATCATAAAAAGCACCCCACGCTTTTGATGGTAAAATTATTTTCTTTTTGTTGATAATTCTAGTTTTATTCTATATGTGTTCGAGATGATTTTTTTGTCGACCACTTTAAATTTATTCCATGCGTGTTGGAAATTAAAATTATTTTTCATTTTTGAGTTCGGTTTTCTAATAAAGCGTGCTGTTTTAGTTTTTTAAAACTAATATTTATTTTTTTATTTTTTAGTTTTAATATTTTACAGAATAAGATAAAAATGTAAATATCTTTAAATTCCATACTAATGTAGCATGAGCTCAAAGTATTACTCTTCTAAAAAAAAATCCTCCCCAGCCGGATTCAAACCAGCGACCTATGGATTACTGAAATTATATACCACTAGTTCACTGCTCTACCAACTGAGCTCTTACAACGATTGACTAAAAGGTCGACAAGTCCTTAACCTATTATACCAGTTTTAATTTTCTGATGATTCTGGCCAGGAATTTAGAAATAAAATATGAAATTATTGTTGTGTCACGGGTTCTTTACAAGTATACAAAGTTTCAAGTCGATCCAATGTCTCTAAATGGGTGAAAATCGTGTTCAAAGATCCCGTTACATAAATACAAATACACTTTTTTTTTATTTTCTGATGATTCTGGCCAGGATTTTAGAAAATAAATATGAATGTATTGTATTGTCACGGGTCCTTTACAAATATACAAAAATTTCAAGTCGATGCAATTATTTTAAGTGGGTGAAAAACGCGTTGAAAGATTCTGTTACATAGATAGATAGATACAGGTCAAGCTAATATAAAGCGTGTAAAAAAGCTAAAAGTGTTTGATACTCAAATTAATTATATTAAAATATACCTTTATAATTGGCCTACATGTAGCATGGACATTATACTCCCACACTTTCTAATATATTATATTTCTCTATTAACTGTATTTTATAGGCCTGATAGGTATCGAGGAAAACTAAAGTATCACATAATATATTATTTATTTGAAGAATACACGACCGTTGTGGATCTTTTTACACCCCCCGGTGATCTGCAGATTACACTTTGGGATTAAATTCCACAAGGGATGAGAATAAAGGAAGATTCATAATGAACTCCATACTTTATATAGTTCTATTAATATTTTCGGGGTTATTGGCCTGGTCATAAATATTGAATGGGTGAGAGTAGCAAGGCTTTCAAATTTGTCATTGGAAAACTCTTACAAACAAAAAAGAAGAAAAAAAAAAAAGAAAAAAATAGGGAGGCGTAGGCATAGATGGGATGATACTATTCCGGTGGATCTTAAGGATTTGAATAGGCTAATGGTGAAATGCAGTGCACTTAGTTGATTGAGGATAGGGAACAGTGGAAGGCCTTAGTAAATGCGGCAATCGACTTAGGGTTATGTAAGTCATAGGGTTAGTTTGTTCCATAAAGATTGAACATTATTCTGAAAATTCAAGCATATGAGTGTTTTCTTTGCAATTAGTTGCGTAAGGATCGAGGAAAGGAGAGTTGTCGAAATATGACCTGGATAAAGCTATAAAATTGAGTTTTAGGCCAGTATTCAGAAACCAATCTTCACGCAAAGAGCGACTCTTTCCCCCTCTCTATGACGTCGCTCTTTGCGTGAAGATTGGTTTCTGAATACCGGCCTTAATTTTGTGGAATTAAAACAGAATGGAGTAAAATCCTCCTTAGTAGTCCTACATATAAAAAGTAAATTCTGAAATGCCTATAACATGCGTATGCAATGAATGACCAATATTATTAAAATTTAACGAGATATTTATACTGCTAAGCAGCAGAGTTTTGAAACTTATATTAGGAAGGACTAGGTTCAAATCCGTTGACGAACTGAAGATTTTTCCTGATTTTCGTCAAGGCAAATGAGGAAATGCTGGGTTAGAATTGCATTACCAGGACCTATTTCAACATACCTAATACTCACTGTTTCACAGTATTACTAAAATGTCTAACATATTAAATATGAGCGATTACCGCGTTGGCCACGAGGTAGCGTGCTACCTTGTCACGCAGCGGGCCTAGGTTCCGTCCCCAATCGGAACAAGTTTCTTGAGTGACGTTTTCTTCTGGGGTTTTCCTTACCTGCAAGACAAATCTCAGGAAACTTTACGGTCCCCGAAAATCATCTGGCCATCATTATCTTCATTTATCATATTCACCTCATTACATTAAGTTTAGGACTAGGTCTAAGACCTCTCCAGGCGCATTATTACCATCATCATCACCCATCATATCACTGGGGCAGCGTAAGTCCGCCTTCCAGGTGCCCCAACCCCAGAAGTGGGTTACAATACGCCAATGCCTTGAGATAATACCAGCAATGTCGAAATGACAAACTGATGGTATTGAATGCAATTTTTTATGCCTTCCTAAAACATAATGAGATTAAAAAGAGGATATTATAGGAACGTAAAGGAAAGATAGTTACAAATCAAGGACAAAAAATGCGAGTCAGAAAAGCATAACTAGAATATATTGTGAATAGTTTGTATTTTACAGACCATACACTTCAACAAAGCAAATATAAATTTGTTCAACTTTGAAAAAAAGTAAGAAGTAATGGAGAACAATGCATGTAGTGAAAAATTACAAACTGGCATTTTCTTGGAATTTATTTTATTTCCAATCCAATATGGTTGTATTGTGTTTACTAACGCAATTAAAATGATATTTTTAAATTACACCCTCATTCCAGGTCTACAAACTTGACTTTTTTTCTACTTACAGGAAAACACTTTGAAAATACGAAATTATTGATTTTATCGAACATAAAAAGTGCCATAACTACTCATAATATGTAACCTTATGTAATTTAATAAATAATAAGCCTACCGGAAAGACTAACAAATGGTTTATTTTCTTAGCGATGGACCTTCGAGGCCTTTGGCTTACCAGTTGGCAGTTGCCGCACATCCATATGCATCAATCAAACAGGTGGAAATCATCCAGCCTCTTAATATATGGTCAGCATGTCCGACTCTAGCCGTTATAACTTTTTTTAAACCAGGGCAAGCACCAATTGTAACTAACATATTCCTCTAGATCCCATACAATGGCCAGAATTCCTGGAGGAAATGTCTTCCACAATGATTACTTTAATTAGCTCGCTCCGTTGCTCTGCGCCAAGGCATGAATCTTAAATACTCGGTCACAGTACTGAAAAGCAGTACCTCATTACTTTCCAGAAGAGGGAAATATAGAACTATCCTTAGGCTCTCTTCTTTAAAGCAACTTATTCAACACTTATTTACAAAATTATAACTATAGTATTAATAGTGAACATTTTTAAAATTCATTTTAAGCACAGTTGAGGTTACGTAATAAGATATTAAATACATAATTAGTACCCGGTATATCAGTCGTCCTCATCTAAATTATTGAACTTCATCAAGTAGTTCCAATATGGAGGCCTTTCAAAATTTAGTTGAGGACGACTGACTTTCCAGGTACCAATTTTGTTATTAAATAACTTATTACATAAGCTCAACGGTGCTTTAAAAGATAAGATGAAACATTGTTTTTGAAAGGCCTCCATATTGGAACTACTTGATGAAGGTTAATAATTTAGTTGAAGACGACTGACTTACGAGGTACCAATTTTGTATTAAATATCTTAATAGTAATAAGTTATATCTAATATGAGACATTATCGTAATATTTTAACACGTTATTAAAAACTGGTTCGGGACACCGGGATTGTGGTCATTGTCATTTTAATTATTTGTACAGGGTGTAACAGTACTATACCGATAAACTTTACAGATTGTTCTGAGATATCGGTCCTATGTTTCGATATAATTGATACAGAGTTTTGTGTTTATATTAATACATGTAGTATGTCATTTGCATCGTGATGTGTTCGGACAGATAGGGCTACTGTTTTTAGTTAAAAGCAGCTATTCGAAATGTCAACTACCAGGATTACGATAAACTGTATTGCTTCTATTGCACTTTATGATTTTACAGTACATAGGCTACTTCTGGCGAGTAGTTGATTAATTTTAATTTTCTTTATTCTATCAGAAAAAACCGTATCACGATCAAGTGGCTTGCCTAATATATCAATAACGCGTTATCGGAAACTATGGGTTCCTTATATCAAAATATTCAGACAACATCCCTGAACTTGTGAAAGTTTGTCAGATGAGTTATGACAAATTTATAAGTTTAAGTATAAGCGGATGAATTGATTTGACACCACACTTCTTGCATTTAAAGAAATTATACACTCTCTCAAGACAAAGCAACTGATTCAAAATGTTTATCGTTCTGCAAGTCTTTGCTGGAGAAAGTTAACTAACTGTAAGCCTTATTTCTATATTTAATTGCAAAATAAGGACAGATTTGCCACATAGTTGTATTTAAGTCAGCCACATTTCAATTTTTATTTTACGCACTACTTCCTGACATGTAAATAATTTAAAACAAAGTCATTATTTATTATGAATATTGACAGTGCAACTATTCATGTTATAAATTATAATTTTTGAAGGGATAACATACCATTTTACTTTTCTTGCCGATTTTAGTAAGAGGAGTGACATATTTTTATAACAGGTAGGCAAACAATGCAGCTTAGCTTATACCGCATTTTCTACGTCGAAATGTTTCATGCTTGCCCATTTTAGGAAGTTTTGTTGGTAGTTTTTTCTTGAAATAAATTTAAACCTCAGATGAAGTGTGCAACACTAATGGCGTCTAACATAACTATGATTTTTTCTTAAGGAAAACTAATTAGGTTTATATGCTCCTGGCAAAAATATGTTTTGTACAGCATGCGAAAACTTATCACACCCAGTGGGGGAAACAAAAGACAAAACAAAATGTTCGTATTCTAGTTTTTAACGACTTATCACGAATATCCTATAAACTGGTAACGTACTGTAGTATTTAACAATTTATTAAATACATTTTTATGACAATTTGTACCGAACCATCCATTATGCTGTTAAGAGTTTAAGTAGTAATTCCCATTACCTCTGTAAGAAGAATAGAGCCTCCACGAAAGATCGCCAAACGATTCTATGCTTTGTCAGCATCTTAACTCCACTTCAACTCTTCCCTATTTGCTCAGCTTTCCTTTTTCATAGTGTTTCACAGGTAATTCTGCATCTTTGTCTTTTTCTGGGCATTCCTTGGGGATTCCATTCCATAGCCATTTTTGCTATATTTCCATCCTTCCTCCTCATGGCATATCCAATTCATTTTAATGTTCTTTGGAAATCTCACATAGATTTGCCAACTTCCACAATTCATTGTCCAAATAATTTTTGGTAACTAAGTACCTGTAATATATCTAAAAATCTTATACTTTAATAGACTGTGTTAATATTTTGTTCCTTCCATATCGAGTTCTCATTTTGCAAACATTGGGTAGCTTCACGATACATTTAAAGATTTATGAAACATTTGCATGAAATATGAAAACTCGTCTGAGTGTCAAATTACCTCCTCTAATATTGAGGAGCGAGTTTTTGAAATACAGATTAGGCTATTATCTGCTTACGAGTAATGGAGAAGATATCTACAAATAGTTGTTCACATACAGCTCCATTTTTTAATTTTTATAATTTTAAATATAATTTAATTTAATAATTTTGATACTATCGGCATTCTATTCCCGTATTTTAAAGTAATGAATTATCTTTAACAACTCTTTCATACAGCTTTTTGTTAACTTCCCTATAAGTTTAATGAGCTTTGAACAAATTTAATAAAATAAAAAAATAAAGGCTCTGTTAATGTTTTTCCAACAGTATGCTATTTCAACTCACATCATAAATAATTAGGCCTATTATGCATCTTCAAAAATAGAACATTCCAAATGTCACCCCCATTTTGGACCTACTCTTAATAGGTACTTACGACAGTCATTGACTGTACATTTTAGATGCACGTAAGTTCAAACGATTTTATGCATATGTATCCTAGTCAATGGTGCTCCATACAAGTTTCTTACATATGATCACATATAGCCTACTGTATTTGAGGCCCCTTCCCCATCATTTTCGAGATTTGTTTGGACATTTTACCGTAAATGATAAAAAATAGACAATTCATTTTAAAAATAATTATGGCCCGTATAATTTAATCTAGTTGCTAATCGATACATTTAAATTACTGAATTCTTACCGGTATTGCCTATTTCATTTAATAACTAAGTTTTATTCACCGGATTTACCTATTTATCAAGTAGGCCTAACTACTCACTGGTACTCATGAAAAATGGGTATTTTATTTTTCCCATTATAGGATATTGGGATCCCAACCAAGCACACTAATCTTTACACCACAGGGACAGCAAGTTCTTTTTCATCATCATCATCCGGTATCATGGCAGCTGCCGCCGTCTTCCAGAAACCAAACGCCATTCCTCTCTATCCATCCATTGATCTTCCTCCATTCCTCTGATATTCATAGCTGCTTGTACCCCTTCTATCCAAGTTTTCTTCGGACTTCCTCTCTTCCTCCTTTCCATTGGGATCCATTCCATAACAATTTTTGGCAATCTTTGCTCTGGCATTCGTTTGACATGACCATACCACTGCAATATTTTCTTTTCTATGATGTCTATGATGTCCGGCTCTTCTTGTACACCCATAATTTCCCTTATTTCTTTATTTCGTATTCTATCCATTCTAGATTTTCCAGCTGATCTTCTTAAAACATCCATTTCTGTACTTAAAATTCTTTTCATTTCCCTGGTAGGAATTTGCCAGACTTCAGCACCATATGTTAAAATGCTCTGAATTATGGTTTGATATATTTGTAATTTTCTATTTTTTGTAGGCTAATATTCTTGCTCCACCAAACAGAGTTTAAAGCATTTATTTACTGCTTGTTTTGTTTGTGCGATTCTATTTTAATTTCCACTGTGTTATCGCCTGAATGGTCTAATAAGTTCTTTTTAATTTTCGATTAATAAGTTGACATAAAATTCGTAGTCCATGAAAATTATTTATTATGATTGACATCACCTTTCGTGTTGAATGACAGTGCTGTAGTTTTAATAATATTCATCATTTGATCTAGACTACCACTTCGGTCATCTTTTATTAAAAATACGTAGCCTATGTTTAGAAAATAATAATTAATTCGCATCTGAGATCGAAAATAGTTAATCTAAACAGTGTTAACTTTCTGCTAACTTAAACTATTTAAAGCATTTTTAATACCTATAATAATATAATTATATTATGTTGATTTTATGTAAGTGGTCGCAATTAGATGAGATGTACTAATGAAGTTTATACACTTGTAGTTAAAAGATAAAACCACACCAATTGTATACAGATTATGCGCATTTAGACTGTCGGACCATGGAGCAGTAAGAAACTTTCTGGGGATAAAGTTGACGAGCTCATAAGAATATCACCGAACCTCCTTCTCGTGTAGTTGAATGAATCTCGATAAACAGTCGTAGGGTTTCTGCGCCTTTGAATGGTACATATTAACTTTAATATTGTTAACATGTTAATTGTAAGACTGCATTTTTCTCTATGATAAAGCTATGCAACTTAATCAAAAAACGAGGATACTCGCTTAGGTTACGACTGATAGGTTGAAAACTCCTGCGCAAAATAAATAACAACATCAAACTATCTACATGCCATTTTTATCTTTGACAAACTACTATAGAACAATGTTATACGGAAATGTAGAGGTAGTTAAATTATATAACTTATCCTATGCTTTACATATTGCATTAAAACGTTTCGAGTATTTAGTTTCTATAGGCCTATTTATGAAAAACGACTGTTTCTGAGGTAGTTATGGCAATTTTTTTGTTCTACGAAAAATTTTCTTCTACGTATATTTGCTATAGTCCAGTCATCCTAACTTTGATCCCATAAAATAAAACATCGCCAAATGTTCCATCATCTTTGTACATTTTCTAGTCGTTACGTTAAATTCATTGCTGACAATATAAACATATTTTCCGCTGGCATTAAACATGGCAATTAAAAATTAATATTGCAGTATTGGCTTTTTTAAAAATAATGTTCTATTGAAGTTACATAAGTGCACCTCTGAAATTAATTATCGATCAAAATTTTATTAAATAAAAAAGACAACTTGTTTTTACAAAATGTGATGATAATATGCTTGAAAGTCAGTTTTATTCACCATGTATAAATAACATTTTTACTGAATTATAAAATAGTTTTGGTGTGTGTATTTTTACATCGAGTTGCATATATTAAAGTTGTGATTATGCAAAATGAAAATATTAAAACATTGCTAGTGGGTAGTAAAAATTGACAGCCTTTTTTTTTTTACAATTTAAAGGGATCAAGATTAGGTTGAGAGAGCTGCATATAAGCTACAAGTAATCGACATATAATTTAAATTATGTACCATTTCTTGTAGATGTAATAGTGAAAATGAGACTTTTTAAATACCAGTTCATGGTTTGTAGCAAGGCACACGCATTCTCGCAGATTTGCAAAATAATACATCACATAATTACACACTCTTGTCATATCATAGCATCTCATTTCAGCAGAACATATACTATGCTACATAAGTCTTCGTAATGTTCATGAGATTTGTCTCCCGCAAACTAATAAATTATCAAATTTTCTGTACATAACTCGCACATCATTGACAACCCATTTTGTTTTTTGTCTCTTATTTTGTTTACAACACGTTATGACGTTAATAGCAGGTCTTCGGCCAGTCGTCCATAATACTGTTGAAAGTAAATTATATGGCGAAAAATCAAAAACAATTTTGATTTACAATATGGTTCAAAATTAATGACTTTTCAAGTTCCAGAAAAAGAAAATTACGCTTGCTAGTCCGACTACTAATAATTATAATTTAATTAATAATGTTTTATATTAAAATTAGTACCAGATGAATCAGTCGACCTCAATTAAAATGGATTTTTGTTTAAAAACCTTCGTAAATTAGTTAAAACCATGTAAGCTTTTCACAAACATGTCATTAGGCCTAAGATGGTACGTGTTCTGAAAGGCCTACATGGTTTTAACTATTTGACGAAGTTTTTTTAAACAGAAATCCATTTTAATTGAACACGACTGATACATCAGTTACTTATTTTATTATAAAAAATGATTTACAATGAATATTAGAAATTTAATTCGATTATCAATTGTAGTGACAGTTTACAGTGTATGAAACTGCAGGTTTCGTATATTTTGACATTTCGCCATAGAATAAGTTTATTCGAAATAGTAAAGGTTGCCTTCCTGCTAATTCACTGAAATAACATGCATCTCTTTTCATAGGCTACAAGCTTTTTACAAGACTTCTATAGGCAATATATTACATTGGACAAATATATTTGCCGGCATTGAGTTTAGAAACTGTATAGTGTGTCATTTCTTATAATTTGTGCTGCAAATAGTGAAATTATCTGTGGAGGATATTCTAAACTTGATACTGCCAAAATATTTGTCCCATGTATTATACATTTGAATTTAGAACAGAGTGTTTCAAGGATTTGCTTTGATATCAAAGTTGGTCATGAAGGATAGATTGCTCAAATACATATTATTTCAAGATTTATGTTCGTTCACGTGACGTAAATCTACGACACGCAACCCACGACTTTTGCTCCCTTCCAAAGAAAGCTCTTTTACCCTCTTTACTTATTTTATACAAAATTATTAATTTTATAGCACTTAGCTTTTTTGCTGCTAATAATAGAAATGCAGCAATTTTTTAAATCTTGAACGATCTTTAATTTGGCTGGAATTTGATAACACATATTCACTTGAAACTACTACACAGTTATATTATCTTGATGACTGTGAGTAAATACATTATAGATTAATTCGTATTTACAAAACCGCGTCCATGTTGATAAATAGTTTGAGTATAAAGAAAGGAAATCTCACTTCTGCACAGTTTTTTTTTTCGTGAGATAAAAACTTGTCTTTCTTCGAGTTCAGTTATCGTTCTGAGATGGAGGAACTGTAGCTTCCTCTTATTGTCATTTTCTTGACATGTGAAACCATTTACTTAAGCTATAATTTTCTTGATGGTACTAAATTTTGTAAATGTCAAATAACACTGACATTTTACATTAGAATTATACCCACAATCCCACATGGGTGAAATAAGATCGTTGCAACGTGTATTAACAGTTGAAGGATTTATTCGAAGAAGGGCACATGGATTTTTTGTTACTTTTTTTTTTACTTAAAGCTGTTTAAATATTACTTATTGGTGAAATAAAATATACTGCATCTTACAATAATTTTCCCATGACCGGGGTTAAATTGTAGCATTTTATTTATGAAATTTATATTATTTAACTGTGTTCGAGTTATTTTACTGATCGAATAAGCATGGCCGTAAGAATATTTCATAATTACCTATTTCAGAGTGTTAAAATATTTCCACTTTTAATTAAACTTTTGATTCAAACTAATAGGCTATAACAGGTCCACCACTATGTCATTTTCTTCATTGCATTGATATGAATATAAAAATGTTGCCATGCCGTTTTCTGTACACCCGTAAACAGGCTTTCACCTAACATTTTAAAACCAACCACAACATTTGCTATATTCTTTCTATAGGGATACTAAAAGTGAAATAAAGGGCCAAAGAAGCATGGAGCTTTATGGTCGTTTGGAGTGAACTATTATACAATTTTGCACGATTTTTTAAAAGAAACTTTAGAGAAAATGCATATGCGGTCCTAAATGTATTTGTAAGAGTAATAATAGTATAATGTTGGTGAAGAACCAATATATACGACCTATTATGTTTATGAATTGTACACTGACGCCTACAAGAATGGATGGTTAAGTTCACGCAGGCCTATGTTACAGAAAACAATAGGAAATCAGATAATAACAATAATAATAATAATAATAATAATAATAATAATAATAATAGCTTTATTTTACCTGGCAGAGTGATGGGTACAGTGTTACAGAATGCCAAATAATAGAAAAGTGAAACAAATCCTTTGTTCCCAATTTAAAGGAACCAGATTAAGAGGAATATCTAAGGATAGTTGGCGAGATTGTGTGCGCCAAAACCTGTAAAAATATAAAATAAAGAATTAGGAACGGATTTTTATGCAAAGGAATGTCTGGAAGAAGATCACCGAGGATACGAAGGTCCTTATTTAAAGAAGAATAAGAAGAAAGAACAGCATATGGATAAGAAATAATAGCAGAAGAATACATAAAGGTCTGAAGGAAGGCAAAATTGGTTATGGGACACTGATATAAGATTTAGTTAAGTTCAAGGAAAGGTCATATAATGGGGATATTTACAGAAGTGTGGTTAGGTATGTTGCGAAAACACGAATTTTATGAATGCCTTATTTATCTAATGACATCCTTTAACAATTTAGATCATTAGTCATTGAGTCTAAAATAATAGCTGGGCATGAAAGGTCTGAAAAACGATATCAGGCCTCTTGTTTCAGGTTTAATGCTATTTTCCGTGCCATAAAACTACCAAACTTTACTTTCCTTCCGAAGGAAGCCATACTCAACATTTTTACTCTTAAAAAACAATCGGCTTCGCCTGAAAGAAATAGAGACGAACATGTTACCAGAATAATCGGTAGGTGTTTATTGAAGGATGATGAGAGAAATACACGAATATGGGAGAGGAAATTTGTGGACAACATATGGGCGTATATTGTACGAAGAGCTGGCAACAATACAGAGAGATCAACTACACAGAAAGTCATAGGTGGAAATGTGCCGATAAATGACAACAAAATCACGCTCAGTATATCAAGAAACTGCAAATAGAATAATGTCATTGCGTATCTATTTTTAGAGCATAATTTGTGGATACAATAGGCTTAGCCTATATGTGGTTTCACGAATAAGTTCGAAAAATGACCAAAACTTGTTAAGTGTACAGTGCTCGTCTCTCAGGCTTCTATGCTCTATGAAGAAGTTGATAACTCAGAACTAAGTAGGCCTACTTTCCGAGCTATAAAGACGTTTGTTTGATGGTAAGCCGGTACTTCATAAGAATAACGTATAATCTTAATAAAAAAGTATTTTCCTCAAAATTAGCGATTTTATAATTAATTTAGGCCTTAATCACTGTAAGGACAAGCATAAAAACAAAATATAGACCCTAATCGAGATAGAAAAATTGGGCTATGTTGCCAATAAGATCAAGAAATTAATTTTCTATATGAATATTTAAAAACGGAATTGACGAAAGTGTCATGTACCTTCTGTAAGTCTGCACCACTAGTATGCCACTCTTTCATCGCTACATTTAAAGGAAATGAGCGCAACAATTGCTTCTCCCGTACTTGTCTGCGAGACCAGATTCTCAACTCTATTTATGAAGAAACCAACTAGGTCTGCCTGAATACTCAGAAGTACCGTAAATATAGGTTATGTGCCCTTCTTACGCGAAATCCTCCATTTACGCGATAGGGTGGTGCCGTCACAGAAGTAAGTCATCTGCAGATTCCTGTGCCTGGTGTGATGTGAACCATGGGTCTGTTTCTGGAAGTGGGTCAGTTCCTCATGTCACATGACTACGCCGTGTGAAGGTGGTGGTGCGCCCACTGCCGCCGCTGCCGCCGCCATTTGCTGGTGCGCATGTTGAAGGTGTGCAACACTAACTGCCTCTAGTTTTTCCTTATGCATCAATTCTTCTCTTTTCTTTACTTGTTTCCGTTCTTTAGCCCGTCGGTTTTGGAACCAGATCTTCACCTGCGGGAAACAAAAACACATTAGCTCTCATATCTCATTTTCATTCACAATATTGTTAAAAACATCGTTACACTGGCGCGAGTAGTTCTACCTAGAAACCGGATAATGTGATCTAAAAAACGTTAAAAAACAAAAATAGTTTTGAAACTTGTAGGTTTTACACTCGTATGATCTCTGTTGAATTACTCCACTAAATGTTACCGAATCATTGTAATAAGGAGGAATTGGACATGTCCAAACAATATATGAGCAAAGACCAGCATAACCAATACATCCGTATGTGAACATTAGGAATACTAGGTTAAGAAATTTGAACAACTTGAATTATTACGTGGCATAATATTATCAGTTCTGAAGCTAAGAGCTTTGGTTAACTTGTAATCCTGTGTAAATTTAATAATAATAATAATAATAATAATAGTAATAATAGTAATAATAATAATAATCACAGTTGATGTAACTGCTTAAATGGTACGCGGATTAGGCCTATAGGGCTAGTCGTAGAATGATTTTTTAGATATAAAACAAGTAGAAAAAGTGTTCTTTTAGGATGGTTGAAGTCTTGTTTGTTACTAACACAGATTCCGTAACTTTGTCCATAATAGGAGAAGATTCAAGATACTTGTACCTTCATAAGATTTTTTTAATATTACGTTCAAAAAATTGTATTACTAAAGACTACTTTTAAACTGACCCAAACCTTCTGGCGGCACTATGACCCTGGAGTCGACTCATCCTCTAACAGAAATGAGTACCAGACTTTGTTTTGGGGGTAAAGGCGGCCGTCACGCAGGGCTGACATAAAGTGCCGATTGTCCAGAAATGTAGGAGCCTTAACCTTCTACTATGCCAAGGGTCTCCTGAGGCCTGTAGTGGGATTGCTTTACTTTATTTTTACTGTATCACCCATCATAGAATAATGAGAGTATGACGTATTGTTGAGTCGACTTTTTGACATTCGTGGGCGATGGCGAGAGTCGGGTCTCATCTTATAATTGGTACGCTGGGCGCTTTGAGATGGATCTCTGGTTCGGTTTCTGGGAAAGTTCGCTCTCTTGACTGTTCCGGTGGCAGTCGTAATGGGCTGGTCGGACGTGTCGGGAAGTTTGTGTTATAAGTTATGATGGATGGAGACCACAGTGAGTCAGTCATATTCAAAGTGTGGACTAGTATATGCGACCTAAGTGTGAAGCCAATTAGACGTGTTAAGTGAAGCTATCAGCGAGTGTAAATTAACTGAATGATAAAATAAATTGTGAAGAAAGATACTTTATTAGCAGCAAATTATTTATGTGCATACGTTGACATATTGTGAGACAAATAAAAATAGTTTGAAATATTGTGTTAATATGTGTGAAGTTAAATTAAAGAAATTCAATCTGAATCCCACGCCATCGCTAACAGCAACAGTATTATGCTCGTGTGGGAACGGTAATTGGATGACCTTCAGTTGAAATGCAGAAATTGACTATCCTCGTTGACAGTAGACTCGTAAGCTCTAAGCTAGGTGGGACCAGATAAAAAAATAAACTTATAGGCCCTATGTCTCTGAAAGGGACTTCCGATATTAATC
This sequence comes from Diploptera punctata, assembly GCA_030220185.1. NCBI lineage: Eukaryota > Metazoa > Arthropoda > Insecta > Blattodea > Blaberidae > Diploptera > Diploptera punctata. The sequence continues at coordinate 2,986,091 of JASPKZ010000046.1, forward strand.
CGAAAATAGCCATCTACGAGTATAAGTCAAATCCGGACTGAGGGAAGAAAAATGAGGATAACTATTGATTTTAAATTAATGTCTTACAGTCCAATTATAACACAACAAGGCCTACTATAGACGGAATTAAACTCAAACCTCTAGTAACAGTATTATGTCTTGTGTGGAGTTGCCAATTCATGTTCACAGACTTGAGATGGGAGAAAGCGAAGTGAAGAGCTGCTCGCTTTCAGTTTGTCCTATAGGACTAAAATGAACTATGTACAGACCGTCTCTTTCTGAACCCAGCCAGTCTATTCTCCCGCTGATTTAGGCCAATGAAGGGGTATATGGCATAGTGGTTCAAGCAATTTTTCTTAATTTTGGAAACAAAAAAAAAACAAGTGTTTGTCAGTATACAAAGAATCAGGTTAGCTTAATATCGATAATCATATAGATATTTATTATATTAATATTTCTGATATATCTGAAATTTAGCATGCAGTTTCTTCATTACAACCATGTTTTTTTTACTAATTTTTGTAAAAACTGACTTACATTACTATGCCATATACCCCTTCATCATACTTATATCCGCGAAAATCTACAACACACATATATATATATGGAAAATTAAAAGAAGGAGCAGAAAAGGAAAACCAAGAACAACCTGGAAGAATAACATTCAAAATTCAATGAGGAAATTTGATGTAATAGATGAATTCACAGAGGACAGAGAACGATGGAGAACTTTAATTAAGCGAAATTTGTGAATGTTTGTTGCAAACTAATAGTAGGTTATGTAAGTCCGTAGTCATTTTATATACATATTTTTTTAATTCATGTTAATTACTAATATTAGTTGGAGAAAATCATCAATGACGAGGAAAATTCTCAAAATGAATATATATATATATATATATATATAGCATTGAAAGAAAATAAAATAGGCCTATACTATATTACATTTTAATTAACGTTATCAAACATGGGAACCGGAGTCGGGCCCCAATGGCTAACTTTTCACAGTTTTCCTCATTTTTAAGATTAAAAATTGACTTAGAATTTTATTACCATGATTTATTTAATCATCATTATTTAATATTAATTAACAATTAATAATTAGCTAATTCTACAAGACACATAAATTCACATTAGATCCTAGCAGCAACACGATAAAAAATATTGAATAGTCTGAGTGAAAATGAAGTATCAATATACACGCCTGTGATTTATGTTAGTTCAGTTATTGTAATTTTGTATATAGATAACGCATTTAGCAATAAATTAATTAGTATTTGCTTTTATTGTCCTTTGATGTCAAAATATTTATTTGATCACACATGACATACTGTAAAGTGTTGTACATCCCATTGAAATGTAAATAACAGGAATCTGCATGTTAAGTGAATTCTTACAATAATCGGCGCTGTAGTGAATACGCGATGGCGCATGCAGCCTACTGTTCCCGGCACATGGTCATAAAACTAAAACGCATAAATATTCATGTTTTGAAGATAACAGATAACATTGCGTGAGCATACATGTTTCCTTTTTTTTTATTACTATCAATTACACTGCAATAAACAATTCAATACATCGTAAGAATTTTAATTTGAGTTTCCCCTTTTTATTTTAAAATTTACGAGGGTACGAGATAGTTGACGTTCTATCCAGAAAGGTTCCCAAATTACTATTAAATAATATACTTGCATCATTCTATACAGCAGACATAATTCGCTGACTTCTGTAGCGTCACTAAATTAGCATGGTTAAGTAACTCCCGATAGCGAGCACCCGTGTCCCCACATGGATATAGAATTTAGACTATTTTATAGAGTAAAATTCAAATTTTATTGTTAAACAATAGCCTTATACCATCCTATGCTGCAGAGACTCATTCTTAAATCCGTCTAATCCATTTTAACAACTTAAATTATTGTTATTAATAATAAAATATTAGAACAAACTAACACTTTTAACTACCTCGGATATCAAGTTACATATGAAGAGGAAAAATAGTCAACAAATAAAATTTAACAGAGTAACAGGAATTACAAATATAATATTTTCAAGCCAAACACAGTACAGCAACACTCACGAACTAGAATTTATAATACACTGGCCAGACCCATACCATGTTACGGCAGTGAGGCCTGGACAATTCACAGTGTAGATTAACAAAGACTAATTGCGGCAGAAATGAAATTTATGAGACGTACTGCAGGTTACTAAAGAACAGACCATAAAAGTAATTCTGAGATTCTCAAAGAATTACAAACAGAATCAATAATGGAATATATGCAAAAATACAGAAACAACTGGAAATCTCACGTAAGAAGAATGAGCAGAACAAGAATACCACGGCAAATCTTAAATTATTATACACCAGGCAAGATATTTGAGCAGACCCTTTTAACGTTGGATTGAGACCGTAATCGACCACTAGGTCTGTCACATGAAAATAAGAAGAATTCTACAAGAACATTACATAGAGAATGGAAAGAAAGACAGTAATCCAGATTCCTGAAGAAGCAAGCACAGCTGTAGCAGAATTTAGTATAACAAGAGATCCTCTCTTTCGTTATGCCCACTCTGTGAACAATATCATGAATCTGAGAAAGAGAATGAAAAAAATGTCAGATTCCTTAAGAAGTGTATCTGTAGCAAAATATACGAGTACGTAGTGACAGGTCGTGACTGTGCCTCATGCCTATTGTATAGCAAATATCGTGAATCTGAGAAAGAGATTGGAAATGGTCTTTAAAACATCCATTTCTGTTTTCAAAATTCATTTCATTTCCCTGGTAGTAATTTGCAAAACTTCAGAACCATACGTTAAAATGATATTATTATTATTATTATTATTATTATTAAGATTTTATTTTTTTTGCATGGCTACTGCTTCCCTCCCACACTCGGTAATGTTCCCTCCTGCCACATGCCTTAGGATTCATCAAGACGGCTACAGTGGTCAAAACTGGACTATACTACTATTTCTATGATCCATCTCCCGTTCCTCAAGAAGAGTAGGAGCAGAATTCCACTAGCTACAGCTATGACCGCCTCTCTCATCAGATTAATTAGAAACTGATATAATATGCTGAAATCGAACCTCAAAACATGAATGATCAAACCATTAATAAAAGTCCAGATTCCTCAAGACATGTCGTTGTAACAGAATTTCGCATAGCAACAGGGTATGACTCCCCATAATAAATAGGGCCTTTTCATACCTCAAAAAACCCTTGGAAAAATAAAAAAATCCTTCATTTCTCAAGAAGCATAGCTAAAAAAATAGGTATAAATAATATTTCCTGTATTGAAAGAAAATATAAAAATATATTAAGTAACCACTCATAACTTATATTGATGGGAGATTAATTGCTGAGTGCTTCGGAATTCACTGCACACATTGAATTAATTATAAGTATTTATAATATAGGTCATAACAAAAAACAACTCGGCTTACATTCCTAGATTCAACCAATCATCAAATTCAAAACGCGTGTCACAGGAATTAAATGTTAAAAATTGAAAATCACATGACATAACAGTTGCGCCCTTCTATAAATATAAACATCACATTTCTAAAAGAGGTAATTAAATTCATTGTGACATCATCGGGTATCGTAATCTCTTTATTTTCTAATACTTGGAAAATATTATTTTGAAACTAAATTACTAGGGAAATAATTATCACTGCCTTCAAATGATCTGTCGGATTGTATTCTCTCAATACGGAAATAACATTAATTAAATCGCAAATCTGTCCACCGTTGTGGTCTCGAGGTAGCGTGCTGCCTTGTCACGCAGCGGGCCCGGGTTCGATCCCCGCTCGGGACAAGTTTCCTGGGTGAGGTTGTTTTTCGGGGTTTTTCCTCACCTGTGTGACAAATGTCAGGATACCTTAAGTCCCAAACGGTCCCCGAACATCATTATCATATTCACCTCATTAGATTAAGTTTAGGTTTAAGGCCTCTCCTGGCGCATCATTACCCATCGTTATCATCCATCATATCATTGGGGCAGCGTAACCCCGCCTTCCAGGCGCCCCTTCCAGGCGCCCCAACCGCAGAAGTGGGTTACAATACGCCAATGCCAGGAGAGAATACCTGAAATGTCGAATGACAAACAGATGGCATTGGAAAAAAAAAAAAAAAAAAAAAAAATCGCAAATCTCATGCAATTTTTCTATTTCAGTCCACCTCGTTTTACCTTTAAATTAATATAGCCTAATAGATCTAGTATCCGTTTCTTAATAGTAAAACTACTATCCTCTAATGTACCATTATATTGTGCTGCAGATATTATAGGCCTAGATCTCATAGATTTTACGTTTGGTATAGGCCTAAATGAAAACATTTTAACTTACGTTAAGCACTGTTAATTTATAAAATTGCTCACCTGTCTTTCCGACAGTCCCAAGTTCGCTGCGAGTTCTGCTTTACGTCTTATCGTGATGTATCGGCTGTAATGAAATTCTTTTTCCAGTTCCAATCTTTGATGATCGCTATACACTACTCGATATTTATCCTTCGTCCGCGTCTTTCCTGAAAACAAAAAGAGAATAGACTGGCGTAAGTAAAATATCAACATGAGGCTTGGGAATTAATACATGGCAAGTATTTCTCAAATTTTAATGACACCAGGTGTACAAAAATAATTAAATTTATAGCAGAAGGCGGTTGACAAGGACCTCGCGCTTGGAAGAGTCCTGACAAACAACAAACATTAATATTTGTTACTGCTTCGACAAGAGGTACGCTTTTGTGCCACTAAATGTCATAAAAACGTAGGGTTTGTAGGACATAAAAACTGTGGATATGTACTTTATGTAACTACGCTCTTTCAGAACTAAGGTCACAATTCATAGTTGGACATGAACAGGTCGGCATATTTTGCTCAGCGGTCTTTTATTGCAGACTTCACGTAGGCCCTAATCTTACCGCCATAAAGTTATACTGAAACAAGGGACCACGGTTTTCCTTCCCTTTCTAAGGAAAGCATACAAATGACTTAGCGTCTTGAATTAAAAAAAAGCATCGATCACGACCTCGATTTCACCTGCAAACAGCATTTCCAGAAGCGAGCGTGGTAACTAGGCATACTACTGAATCAACTAAATTTAGATTCTTTGTTACATGATTTAGAAATGGACGGTTAATGATTGTTGACCCCTAAATTAAAAATGTATATTATGAGGTACATAAATTGGTTTAATTCATTTAATACCTTTAATAAAACAGATTAAAACGAACGAGAAGAGATTACTTATTTTTTTAACAACAGTTCGCACCGTTTCGTTTTCACTGCGGTTCGCCACATTTAACCTATTCGCCTCAAAAGACGAGGTGGACTCGCCGGCAGTTAAATTTGCCTTCAACTCAGAAGACGATGTACACTCTCTTAACTCTGCTGTTATATATTTTGCAATATTTTGTACATCCCTTGGCAGGGTAATCTTTTGTTAACGTTTATGAATAGTAGAGGAATGTGTTTTGGCCTTCAACCTTATTGTGATATTAAATACCATTATCTTTTGTTTGTTTTGGATGTCTGAAAATAGACAATATAATTTACGGTAACTTAAATCCGGCTTCTGAGGAAATGCATTGAGAATTTAAACTTGAAGTGAATGGGTTAAATAACTGACACGAGGAATAAGTGTTTTGCTAATTTAAGGGTTATTGCTATAGGCCCCTAGCTGTATTGCTCTTTATTACAATCTATAAATTACTCATAGTTTGAAGTTCGATGGAGAACTTTAATTAAAGGAAATTTGTGAATGTGTATTACAAACTGATAGTTTATAAGTCCGTAGTCATTTATGTATTTTTTAAAACTCATGTTAATTATTAAGATTAGTTGGAGAAAACCCTCAATCATGAGGAAAATTCTCAAAAATGAATGAAATTTGAAGTTTGATTTTAGTCTATAAAAAACCGTTCTCCAAAATAAAGTATGAAACTAGTTAAGTCACAAGTTCTAGGGAATAACCGAAATTTATAGAGATCAGTAGCAAATTATAAATAAATAAAAATAATAGGCTACCAATTTTATTGATTTATCGGTTAGGATGCACAATAATTTATATAAATGAAATGTAAGTTTCCAGACTAAGAATTTATGAAAAATAATGTAACATGAGATTAAATCATTGCACAGAATAAGGATTACATTTCAAATGTGAACATTCCATTAAGAAGTTATGTAAATAGAGAGAATGAGAACAGTGTTGTAAAGTTACAACACCACATGGCCTAGATCCCTGACATGGCTAATGATGTAGATTAGACAAGCAATTGAAGAGGCGTTACAGCGTACAGTCATTGTTTGAACCGTCACAGTAAACAATAGATAATGAGATGTGTGTAAAGAGAGAAATGAAATCATTGTCACTTATATCAACCCATTAGTATTACTATTTTCGTTAGAGTAGCATTGTGCATACAAAAATTCAGACAACCAGGCTTGTCAAATCAGAGGTTCAAAACTTAACCCCCCCTAAAATTTATAAAAAATCATCACAAATCTTAAAGATTCGTTGGACTTCCAGATAATCAGAATTATGAACCAAAAATTTTGTGGAAGAAATACTCTGCGTGCAAAAATAGTAATTAGAGACGAAATTATTGAACAAGTATCCACTTTAAATATTTAGGATGTGACATCAGCTATGGGTATGATAAAGATATTGAACACAAAACACATCAGTTTCAAGCTATTTGTGGTACAATAAATAGAACATTGGATAATAAAGCCCATAAACAAACAAAATTAAAATTTTATAAAACAATGGCTGTCCCTCTCCTCTTGTATGGGAGTGAATCTTGCATTACCACTACCAAACAAGAAAGAAAAATCCAAGCAGCCGAGATGAAATTTTTAAGAAGAGTAAAAGGCTGCACTAGAATGGACCAGATAAGAAACGAGGATATCCGTGAAGAACTGCAGATCTACTCCATAAAAGAAAATATATTTAACAACAAGATACAGTGGAAAGAACATGTAGAAAGAATGGAAGAAAGAAGATTACCAAATAAAATCTTTCATTATTTTCCAAGAGGAAGAAGAGATGTCGGACGTCCTCGGAAGAGATGGTCTTAGATCTATTAGTGAAGACGGAACGGGCAACTCTTGCCTAAACCAGGAAGCGAAGAAGAAGAAGAAGTTTAAAATGTGCTAAACCTTTCTGAAATGCATTATAAACCGTCACATTCTCATGCGAAATCTTTGAAAAGCCAGAAAATCAGGATTAATAAATCAAAATTTGAAAATCGGTTGTGAAATTTTAAAATCACGCTAAAATGTCTACACTGATGCCCTCAAATTGGCAAAGCTTTTTTCTCAATAGCGCGTTAGGCCTACAAATACTGGCCTAATATCCGACTGCTGGCGTTATATCCTCATGTGCCACTTAGGACTATCGTAGGGGACCATCACCTAGTCAGTAGGGAGGTGAATCCAATCAGCATGTCGAATGCTACTTATTGTATCTACCCAATTCCTGATTATACTGGGTGGACACCGCTCCCATATTAGGCGAAATGCCATGAAGAAATTTCTTCTCTCATGGGAATTCGGAACCTCCTTAGCTGTTGCAAAGGCAAGATGCCTAAGACCACAAGGCTATGTCGTGGTACTCAAGTAGAATTTACTTTTTGAAATCTTGGAAAAACAAGAGAATGGGATTTGGTAAATCACAAGATCAGAACTCTCTGCCGAAACACACCAGAGGAAGTTTATATTTTTACTCCGAATATTTTAAAATCCAGAGAACCAGAGTTGTCTAACAAAATTTGAAAACTGTCCATAAAACTTTCAAGTTGAAACGAAACAAGAATTGGTTATATTATTATTCACTTTCCTCAATAGATTTTCTGCATGTGGCCTGTAATTGCACAACACAATGCGGGAAAAAAAAAAAAAGTAATAATCCACCGCTGTGGTTTCGAGGTAGTGTGCTGCCTTGTCACGCAGTGGGCCCGGGTTCGATCTCCAGTTGGGACAAGTTTCCTGGGCAATGGGTTTTTTACGGGTGTTTCCTCATCTGTAAGGCAAATGTCGGGAAACATTAAGGCCCAAACGGTCCCCAATCATCTGGCCATCATTAACATATAAATTAAGTTTAGGATTAAGGCCTGTCCTGGCGAATCATCATCATCATCATCATCGCCTATCATTATCATCGGAGCAGCGTAACTCCGCCTCCTAGGCGCCCCAACCTCAGAAGTGGATTACAAAACGCCATGCCAGGAGAGAATACCAGAATTTAGAAAGTGACAATGTGATGGCATTAAATAATAAAATAAATAAGTGTGAAGAAAAAAATGAAACGAGTGAGAGGATAATTATTAAAATTAGGGCCAGGAGTTTAATCATTTTTTTATATTTCCCCGATCATTTTATTATATAGCTGAATGATTTTCTTCACAATTTGTCAGCATTTCTACCCTTAATACACCAACTTGTATGATAGTCTACACGACCTACTTTTGCCAAGATTAAACATCGGTGAGACCAACCTGATGAAATTCCTACTTTTTTCCTCAGTCATCAAGGCAAATGAAGGGTCGAAATTTCATTACTAGCGCTCATTGCATTATAATCATCCGATGATATAATAAAATATTATATTAATAATTCTATATGTAAAACACGCGACACATAAACTAAATTCACAGGTTTTTTTCATATGCCTAAATTTCTTAGATGTTGGAGTCTGTAAAGAAGAATCAAATAAGAAACAGTAAATGCAAGTTATTATTGCATCTACTTCTACCTGCATTACTATTACTATTATTTATTAGTGATACAGTATTATGTTCTATCGACCGAATGACCGGTTTTCTGCTAGGAAATCGTTATTTTTTTTAAGTATTAGGTCTTGATGTCAACTAAGTAGATAATTTATATGAGAAGTAGCGAAATCAGGTTATGAAAGCTAAAATTAATTTTGACGCGTGACACCAACCACGCGACTCCATTTACTGATATCTGCTTGTTATGACATCAACTAATTCAATCGGTCCAGGTTCTTCGGAATCGTCGTGTCACGGAATTTATAGTTAGGCCTATTTCTTGTTATTACTGATAGGCCTGTCAGTTAATAGAAATTATAAGTGCACAGTTGTTGGCATATTTTAAGGTTTTTGCATGCATATTTAGTATTTTTAGGTATGAACTTCCGGCCTTAATAATAATAATAATAATAATAATAATAATAACAATAATTGTAATAGGGATAAATGTGACATTTCTTTTGGAATTTCGAAACGAATTCGTAAAATTCGATTATAGCCTATAAGTGTTTCTCTTATTTCCGTCTTTATCTCGCTTCCTTCTGTTGGATTTATGCCCATCCATGAGATTTACAAGCCAATGTCACAAGTCGATCGCCTTAACCTCGTATTAGACAAACTCGTCACTTCGTGACATCGTGCATTTATCTTCATTTGAAATCACTCTTGGCATTACTTATGAAGATATTTGATCTGGAGGAACGCTTCATTCTTTTTATCAATTTCGTAATTATTATTCCATTTTGCTGTAACGATAGTGGCATTACACATTTTCAAAAGCCTAGTTTAGCTGTACTTTATTCAATGGGTCAGGAACTAGAGTTAATTCTCGATTTATGTGTAGTAGCTCATGTCATCACCTACACTGTAAACATTACTTAATTACTAATTATAATAAAATAAAAGTAAGAATGATGAATTAAACGAGTGTAATCTGATATTATCAAGATGAGTGTTCATGCACCTTAGCGACATTAATTAACACTTACTATAATGATGAAGGAAATTATTATAGCGTCTGCGTGAGAATTTATTGCTATATGACATAAGGCGTTCCTAAGAACAACACTGCACTTAATTAGATCATTATATTCGGCCTTAGCTTCATATCAAGCCCTATCAAATAAAAGGCGCAGAAAAATTCATTAATTTGCTCTTCAGCTGCAGTACTGTAATGGGGAATTATTTGCAAGTTTTTAAAACTTAAAAAAAATATCCAATTAACAGAACAATCCCAATATCAAATGTGTATCATGACATTATAACTTTCTGTTTATATCTAATAATTAGATATAATTATTATTAGTGTATTGCGATATAAGTGTATAATCAAGACGAAGTTAGACTGTATCCTTTCAAAACACTCCACATTTTTGAAAGATGTACGGCTAACATATTTTGTGGACGATGGATATTAATGTTAATTAAAATCTAGTAATGGTTAAAATAAAATAAATTTGAAGAGAAAAATTTTTCGCCTAGACCGGGACTCGAACCCGGGACCCTTGGCTTCCGGGCCAAGTGCTCTACCAACTGAGCTACCGAGGCGGAGTTACGATCTAGACGCAAATTTTTCTCTTATATACGTTGTATTCCCTATCGCCAAATGCTTTTGAAACCATTGTTTCTATCTTTTGCAAATGGCGGCTTCTTAGTTAAGAAGACATTTATTGGAAATTTAACATTACTTTAAAAGCCAGTAAGGCCTCTAATGATGTTTTATTATTAATTTAATTAATAAATTAAATTTAAATTAATTTAAATTAATAATAAAAAACATCAATGGTTAAAATATTAATATTATAAATGACTACTATCAAAAAGGGACAGATGAAAGCCTTAACAATTTGACTTACCGCACATGATAGGAAATTATAATTTCAATACAGGTTATTATTTTGTTTCTCTTGTTTGAATAGTAGCCAGGTTTGGTGTGGAAATGTTAACTTCAGATTCATGACAACAAGCTTAGTAAGTATGAGTATATTAATACTATAGTCCATTTTTTAAATATTTAGGACCTAAATGTAATTTTACAATCTTCCAATTTTATCCCAAACATGGGTAACTGGCAGGGAATTTTTAAAGCATTATTTGAACAATGTTCCATTCACCAGGAGTAACTTTAACAAATAGGTAAGTGTATTTTTATAAAAAAATAATTTTCCGTCTTTCTTAAATGAAAATCTTCAACTTTTGCCAGTCACAAAAAAAGTGATAAGTGTATTATTAATCAACCGCAATATATCTTATAGCCTTGCTCAAAGGCACTAATAATATATTTATTTACGCTAAATAAATTATTGCCTTTAGTTCCGAGGGATGCGGAATCAAACTCTGGATTTTTTAAGATGGAAGAATCAAATGAACAAGTCCTCCGTGAGGGACTTTAAGCCATGAGTCCAGTGTCTGATGATTTTCAGGCTCGTGAAAGAACGACACGCCTGGATAAAAAGGCCTCTGCAAAATTTACCGAATGTTTCCATCCTAGTAATAATTTGGTTTCCTAGATGTCACTATGAGGCGGGACCCTCAATGACATCTATCCGAAAACTAGTGTAACTAAATGAGTTTGGTTGATTTCTCCCCTGTAGGGATAATGCCTAAGTCTCATTGAGAGGCACGAGAGCTTACTACTAGTTAATTAAGTAACTCAGTAAAATATCAATTAAATAAGAAGACCGAGAAATACGTGAGGTTGAAGAACGTTGCCAATGTTACCCCGGTTCTATGCCAAAGTTATCCCTGCATACCAATGTTCCTCTATTAAAAGTACATTTTCCACTATTTGTTGTTTAAATGCTTAGTCCTTACAGTTCTTGTCCTGATTTCAATATTCCTATGTTTTTATTAATATAGCCCTATATCTAACTTTTTTTTTTCAATTTATCTACCTACTGGAAAGAGGGATTTCTATGATTTACCGTTAGTTAACTTCTCTAGAATATAAAGTGGACTACAGAGACTTGAGATTGGTGATTATCTTGAACCGATGTAAAACTAGCTATGCAATTATCAGTTTCATGTTCACCATTGTGGTCTCGACGTAACGTGCTGCCTTGTCACGCAGCAGGCTCGGGTTCGATCCCCGGTCGGTGAGGTTTTATTCGGGGTTTTTCCTCACCTGTAAGACAAATGTCAGGAAACGTTAAGGCCCAAACGGTCCCCGAACATCATATGGCCTTCGCAATCATCATCATTCATATTCATCTTAGATAAGTTTAGAATTAAGAACTCTCCTGGCGCACCACTATCATCATCATCATCATCACGCATCATATCATCGGGGCAACGTAACCCCTCCTTCCAGGCGCCCCAACCTCAGAAGCGGGTTACAATTACGCCAATGCCAGGAGAGAACACTTGAAATGTCAAAAAAAAGTCCACCTGGGGCATAAAAAAATGTTAAATTCAAATGTTGAGTCTACGTCCTTAATAATCATTAGATGCATTACTATTGTTCTAATTACCTCACTTTGCACTCCACCTTCTATTTTATTTGATGGAAAAATTCCCATAAAATACATCATTCAAAGAAAAAAGTTTTTGTTTATTCGTTTATCCACGATACATATTTCTCAAGTATGCAGTTTGTCAGGTTAATAGGCCATTGGTATCCAATACAGTAAGCTCAAAGATATTCAAGTTTTTTTAGCAAAGACACTTGAAGGAAGTAGCCTACGTTGACCATTTATATTATCTTTACCTCAGGAAGGTTTTCTTCTTCTACGGCTTTCCCCACTTATAGGTTTGCCGACTTCAGTTTCCATTTATTTCTATGATTTCAATCTCCTTCTTCCAAATTCCTATCATCCGTTATAACTTCTGACGTAGGTTTTCCATTTCCATCTTGGTCTGCCACTTTTATTTCTTCCAGGGGGTGACCATTGGTATATATTTTTTGGCCATCTTTAATTTTCCATTCTTTGTACATGACCATACCATATAAGTTTGATTTTTAAATCCTCTTAACAACAGATGTGGTGACATTCATTCCTCTCCTCTTATTTTATCCTGTCTTATTTTTTGGAGGCTTCTTCTAAAATAATCAAATTCAACTGTTCAAATTTTATTCTTTTCATAATTCCGTCAAAGACCAAGTTTGACTTCCATATGACAAAATATTCTGTATTATGCTCTTATAAATTTTATTTTAGTTTCCTTTGTGATGTTTTTGTTCCAAATTATTCCATGTAATGCCATAGTTGCAATTTTTACCATTGCAATTCAGTTTGTACATCTCTTTCACAAGTACCTAAACTTGTAATTATTATCCCAAGATATTAAAAAAATTAACATTTTTTTTATTTCCCTGTTTCGAGTATGAGGTCATCCACATCCTTCCCCAAACACATATATCTATTCTGTTTTCTGTAAATTTATATTCAGTCCCCATTTTTTATATTCTTCCATTAGTTTATTTGTCATATATTTAATATCATCTTCATCCCCTGCAAAAATGATTTGATCATCTGCAAACAATAATGAATGTAGTATGTTTTCTAATACCGGTAGTCATTTATTGGGGACTGAGGCGTCCTCTTCTCTGCCCGGGAATCCAAACCGGAACAATAGTCGTAAGTCTGAATTAATTGAGGAATTATACAATCGTAATTAGATGACTGTACAGTCTGTATTAGTGAGACATGAGAGTTGAGACATCCTGTAAACGTAAGAACATGGAGTCCTGTCAGAAAAATGTAAATATGTCGCACTTGTAGAATACAATTGTGCGATGAAAGGAACAGAGGAGATAAAGGTGATCTCCTGGACAAGAAGAGTTTTTTAACCGGAAGAAAGAATTAGAGGGAAGTAAACATTTAATCCGCCACTGAGATGTTGTCGCTTATCTGGTATCGCCCTCCTTATAAACATGCCGCTTACCCGCCCTAACCGCTGTCATCTCGCCGCGCGCTAATCCCAAGCTCCGATATACGTTATCTGCCGCCTTCATCCTGTCTGCGCATATACAGTGTCAACACCCCATCAAACATTAAATATGTCCAATTACACTCATGTGGTCGGGTCTGCCGCTGGTTCGGTGTACGACTCCCGATTGGAATGAATTTCTTCTTTCGCTATTTCTGCAAGAAAGGGCTCGAAATTCGGGTCAGAAGTTCCATAAAAATTATGTCCATATTAAATTACACTGAGCTTTTTTTTTTTGTCTCAGAAAGAAAAATGTGATTCTGATAGTATTTTTTTTCTCCTGAAATTAAATATGATATCGATTTTTCTCCATCACGCGAGGTTTCCGAGAGATTCCATCATTTTAGCCGGGAACCAAGATTTTAAGACTGGTTTTTGGATAGCTTTAAATCTCATATGAGATCATTAAGATCTTCTTGAGTCAATAAATGAGGCTCAGGTGAACAGCTTTGTTCAAAAGTTGTATCACCAAAATCTGTCTCTTCTTCCTTACTTCCAACAGAATCTGAGCTCTCTTCATCTAATGTCACACGTTCTGGAGGCTTTGATATGGGCAATTCTTCGCAGTGTGAAACTGGTCTCATTGCAGATTGCAAGTCAGGGTACACCACTTGATTTTGATGTAATCCCTTTAATGTTTGTTAAGCAGAAAATAAAAAAATAATTATTAATCCATTAATTGAAATTGAAATAAAAAAACAGAGGGCCATGGAGAAATTCCGAATACATAGGCCTATTTGAAAACACCATAAAAAACTGCATTAAGTGCAACTATTGGTACTCATGAGACAAAAATCATGTTGACCAGTGTTATAAAGAAAACAGCGTCATCCATTAAAGAACAACATAACTAAATCATCATAATTAGGCCTATATCGAATGCCTAATGAAAACAATGGACATGTTTAAATCTCATTTGACAGGTCCATTGTCCAAACCAGAGATACAGTTCGTCTAGGGTTTTTCTGGGGATTTAAGAGCCTATATGCCACTTAACTCATAGGCCTAATATATTTTCGTTTTACAAGATGTGGCATCGGGAGAACACTGATCGTATATATTTATTATAATACTTTGTCACAGAAAATGTAATCAATTTATTGAGAATTTTATATATTAATCATTAAATTATCAATTGAATTATTAGCGTATTTATCCAGTAGAGGAACTTCAGGTAATTTGCACCTCTGATTTGAAATTGTCTTTCTTCTTTTAGTTAAGGGGTTTGAATTTTGTTCAATTATAGTGATTATTATTAAAGTTGTAACTATAAAATAGCATTGTTATTTTATTCAAATATGGAAACATCTTCATAATTTATAAACTTTCTTACACATTCTTCCATATTCGGATAAAGTGGACCCCAGAGCCCACCTTAGCTTTTAGTCTATTTTAAGTTTATTTAATCTATTCATTTATACAGACAGGCACATATCAATCTGAAAATATGTATGACTGATCATAATAAAAAAGCGTTGATATTTATATAATGTTTTGAAAAATTATTGCTAATTATAACATTCACACGTCATTAATCGCAGCAGAAAGCAACGGTCTTCGGATTTAATAAAATTACAAGGATCCATCCATCCATAGTAATTCTGCCAGAGGGCAGGTCCTTCACTGCAATCATAGCATTTTTATGCTGTGCTTTGCAGCTTTACTAGGGGATTGTACGTGTGGTAGCTACCCGTTGCATTCTACACCGGTGACGGATGATGATAATGATAAGGATAATGATGACCATATGATTTCGGGGACCGTTTGGACCTTAAAGTTTTCCTGACAATCGTCTTACAGGTGAAGAAAAACCCCGATAAAAACCTCACCCAGAAAAAACTGCCCCGACCGGGGATCGAACCCGGGCCTGCTGCGCGACAAGGCAGTACGCTACCTCGAGACCACAGCGGTGGACATTACAAGGATATTAAATAAAATCGATTAATTGAATGGTTTTTACAGATAGCATCCTCATTGATAAAATATACGTATTAGTGCAAAGTGGATCCAGGTCCTCGTGGAGGGACCACATTAAACGAATTCCTTTGTTATGTTTAATTATTTTATACAGCCACCATGTAGCGTAGTGGTTAAGGCACTGAGCTACAAGCCGGAGGGTCGAGGGTTCAAGTCCCGTTGGGGTCAGGATTTTTAAACTGACCCAAACCCTATGGCGGCATTATGACCCTGGGGTCGACTCAGCCTCTAACAGAAATGAGTACCAGACGCTTGTTCTGGGGGTAAAGGCGGCCGTCACGCAGGGCTGACAACCCGGCTGACATAGATTGCCGATTGTCTAGAAAATGTGGGAGCCTTAACCTCCTACTACCCCAAGGGCCTCCGGGCCTGTTGTGGGATCACTTTACTTTTTTACCATGCCACATAATATCAAACCCGTCAGTATATTAAAACAGCATCTACTTAATATATTTTGGAGTTTTTTCAACATTTGTAATATTCAATAGCAGAAATTAAGAATTTATTCTTAGCTCGAAAAACTTTTAAAGTGGTAATTTTCATAAATATCACAAATAATAAAAGAAACTGGCCTTGAACCCGTCAAAGTTGATAAGGGGAAGAAGTTAAAATATTTTCTGTTCGAGGACAGCACCAATTAAAGAAGATATTAACAGGTTACACTCAAACAGAAGGGTCCACATTACCCGAACTTCCCTATATATGATCAATAGTCATAAAAGCGCTATTTTATTGGATATAATACCCTAGATAGCTAATAATAAAGTACAATAATTCTCAATTGCCTCCAGAATTTAAGAATAAATAGGAATAGAACATGCTAACAAAAAATAAGACCTCCTTAGCCTCATAGGCATGTATCTGCCGAAGATATACAACAGTTCTAAGTATTCACGAACATGGAGAACACTTCTGAGAAAACATAGTAAATAAGACAAATAAGCTATGTTTGGGGGTATTATGATAGAGTTCGGGGACATTTGTCTTACAATATAGGTAGGTAGCTATTTTATTTAAAAACGACATTTAGCTTCGCTTCCGAAGGAAGCGATATTTCGGATTACTAGGCCTAAACCTTAAAAATCCATGGCCCCAGTAGGCTTTAAATCTGCGAACCAGAGTGATTCCCATGAAAAGAACTAAAGAGATTGCCTCTGTCCCTATCCATATTTTACGAACCAGGGAGCTAATCCAACAGGATTGACATGTGATTAGCAGGTGACGATAAACTGCTTCACTCAAGAAACTTGCCACAACAGTTCTCGAACTCAGACCTGCGGTAAAACAACGCCACCCTCAGACCACAAAATAATTTCTTTATTTTCTCACAATGGTAGTCCATTAAAGCCCAAGAGTAAATCTGATTCAGAAACAAGACATATCCAGCTACGGTATATTGATTTTACGTTATCTCTGTCATTTTGTTATCTATGTCATTTTTATCACGCTTAGGGGGTCAATAATACTCATATTCCAGGCTAATTAATACTCCCACAAATTTATGTAGAATTGATCAGGTCTATAACACATGAAAATGAGTGTTAAAACAATTATCTGATATTTAACAAACTAAAAGGCTCTACTGAACTGATTTAATCCATCCAATTAAGTTCGTACAAGCATGTCCGTTCTTATAAGAGAATTAGTGCATGTTGAGTTAGCAATTGTAAAATAATTGTATATGTTGTTCATCGATTTGATATAGAGACAAGAATAATGCAAAACCAATCTCCCTTCGTAATTTACACCACTTCCCAGCCATAGAGACTACATATTCACATTCTGAAACAGTTTTGTATTTTTGTTTATGTACAATATGGTCACGCGTAGAAATACAGTATATAATGGAAATGGACAGCTAATGACAAATGAGGGAAATTTTGAGGATGTGGCTGAATTCAAATACCTAGGAACAATAATAACAAATAGGAATGAGACGCAGAAAGAAACTAAACATAGGCTCAATTCTGGAAATGCGTCCTATTATGCATTGCAAAGACTTTTGATGTCCCAACTCCTTTCAGAAAACGTTAAGCTGAAAATATATAAAACTATTATTCGACAAGTTATATGGATGCAAAACATGGACTCTTACTTTAAGGGAGGTAAGGAGATTAAGAATATGCCTATTTGAGAATAAAGTACTTAGGAAAAATTTTGGACCAAAGAGAGATGGACAGGTGAATGGAGAAAACTACATAACAACTACATGGTCTGTATAGGAAGCCAGATGTAATAAGAACAGTTAAGTCTCGTAGACTACGATGGGCAAAACATGTGGCACGTATGAGGAATGAAAGACGTGCATGGAAGCTTCTTGTAGGAAAGCCAGAGGGAAAACGCCCAGTTGGTAGACCAATAATGAGGTAGGAGAATAACATTAACTATGATTTGAAGGAAGTAGATATACAGGGAATGATTGGAAAACATTAGCTGAGCATAGGGATGTATGGAGACCTTATTTTTGCGCGGCCATGAACCTACGGGTTCGATAGTGCCAGTGAGGAACTAAGTACATTGGAGACCGTCAGTGAACAATTATTACGAGGATGACCCTGTCCAAAAAAACATACAAATTGCCGCAAATAGAGTTTCTGAACTGGTAAGAGCATTACATGAACGCTTGTTTGACGAAGCTTTTGAATCAACTCCGTGTTTAACGTCAAAAGTCCGTTGTGACGGAATCGTTATATCTATAATATAATAATATATAGCCTATATATAGTCCACGAATTATAACGAAGACTGTGGAGTAGAGAACTGATTGTAGAGGCCAATAGATCTAATGCATATCAGTATTGGAATTGAATCGTTCATCGATGGCGTGAATTGATAGTTATTCAGGATAAATTAATTTTTAATCGACTTCGGAGACGCCTTGAGCTGAAAATAGCACATTGAGATGGTGAAAATAAAGTGTTCATCCAGGAGAAATTACTTTGGACATAAAAACCCATTCCTTTCGATGTGTCTTCTTCTATATGACCTGTCACTAGGTCTATACGAGTCAAGTGAATGAACCAGAAGAAGTTACTCTCTATATGTGTGTGTCCAGTAGATATCTTAAAATAACTGTGCCTTGATTTATTTCGTTACTAGACTTGACTTCGATGCTGCCTGAACCAGAGAAATTAATAATTACACCATGTCTTAGATAGCATCTACTGTACATATGTGCTGCCAAGATAAATGCGAGAGAAACAACCGGAATTAGATACAATTTGAAATAACTGAGCAATTTTTTTGACCGGACTCGGATAGTTCTTGAACACGAGTAATGGACCTATGGCTGTAAATATCGCGATTAGACGGGATGTGTCATATAGGCCTATGGAATAACAATCGTTTGTATCTGATGAAATGTAATTGTCAATACTCAAAACATTCGTGTTTGCAATCTAACAATCATTTCTATTCACAAGAATCACAGCCTCTTTACAATTGCAGTCAGATGGCACGCCATCTCCCTTGTCAGTAATCAGTGAAGTAGTTTAATAGGTAAGAAATTGACCGTAAGCTTACTGACTGATGTTTTACAGTTTTTCCTCGTTCTCAAGGCAAATAGTAAAAAAGTAAAGTAGTCCCGCTACAGGCCTCAGGAGGCCCTTGGGATAGGAGGAGGTTAAGGCTCCCACTTTTTCTAGACAATCGGCACTAGATGTCAGCCGGTTGTCACCCCTGCTGACGGCCGCCTTTACACCAGAACAAGCGTCTGGTACTCATTTCCGTTAGAGGCTGAGTCGATCCCAGGGTCATAGTGCCGCCGGAAGGTTTGGGTCAGTTTAAAAATCCTGACCCCACCGGGACTTGAACCCTCGACCTTCCGGCTTGTAGCGCAGTACCTTAACCACTACGCTACGGCGTGCCCCCTCTCAAGGCAAATTCACTTTTATGGCAAATTCACTTTTATATTCATGTCATGGAAACTAACAAAATAAAATGAAATTAAATTAAAAATTGATAGTAATGTTTCAGACTTTAATTTTGTAATCAAAGGTCGCGTAATATGTAGGCAAATAAAAATTTAAATGTATAATACTCTTGCACATTCCATAATATAGGCTTATGAAGAATGGGGGACGCTCTCAAGTAGGCCTGTAATTACTGGAATATGCTAGATAAGTTGGAAAGGAAAGCACTTAGATAAGTACAAGGCAACGATATCAGTAAAACTGATATAAGGATTCGTATTAACTTATTAAATAATCTAAATTTACTTTTTTTCTTATTTTCCAATAGGCAAGCTGCACTGAGTAGGACATGTACTGCACTGCGCATGACTGATGAAATTCCGAAGAGGTTATTAAATTCAAGATCACTTGGAAAAGTAAAATTGGAAGACCAAAGGTACGATTAGTTGACTATGTATCTAATGAGTAATGTGTGATTAATGGCGTAGCCCATTGTTGAGCCATAGCCTCTCCTTTGTCAGGAGTTACTAGATCAAGTTCATTTTAGTTATCTTATTTGTCCAAAAAATGTCATGAGCGGAATGCGGTCAACAAACCGACTCAATGAGACATCTAGCAGGCAACTAAGGTATTTCTAGGTTATTTGTGATCGGTAAACTTTGCTTTACCTCTTTGTCCAGGCTTAAGGATCTTTTGCGGGCCAGAAAATCTTCATACTCGGGACCCACGGTTAAAAGTCACTCCCAGAGGACTTGCTCCTTGGATTTTTCCATCGTAAAAAAATCCATACCGCGGTCGGGTTTGAACCCGGAACCAGAGGCAACGAGCATAACCACTAGTCCACCGAGCCGATTGATGAATAATTTACATTATAAAAATAGGAGGAAAGAATTTGCTAGAGAATGGAAAAGATTTCTGTCTATTGGAGAACATGACTCACAGTGGTTTTATTGCCGATGATGAATCAATTGCCGTAAATGATTGTTAAATATTATTAAGAATTTGCTTTTGTAATTGACCAATTGACCCCCGCTCTTTCAAATACGCAAACTCCGGATTCAGATGTGAGCATGGCGAGCAGTAGACCATCGGGATCAAAAGAAAATGATGGCTTGTTCACATTAAATAAAAACACTGAAACGGTAGTAACCTTTCTATAGGCTATCGAGTAAAAGAGACCCAAAATTTTGGTAACGGTCATACGTTTGTAAAGGTGTGAAGTGCAGCTGCTGGAAGTGTGACTTTGTGCAGAATGGAAAGATATCGAGGATGGGCTTTGTGTTCTAATGAGGCTATTACGTGTTAAATATGATTGCCTCTGACAACGATAACAATTACCACACACGCGCATCTGTCGTAATGGCTCCCGCTTAAATCCTCTTCCTCTACCCGCACAAGGACAATTATATAACTTTAACAAGGAAATGTAATCCAATTTCTCTCCATACTTAGGCCTATTATAGGCCTAATTTGTAATCCACACAATTATGATTTTTCTCTATTTCATATAGGCCCACATAGTATGGTAATAATCATAATAAAATGAAAACTACCGAAAGAGTTGACTCTAGCAGTAATGTTTACAGGCTCGAGACGCCCTTTATAAACCACACAAAATATAGTTTTCAATAGGCACATGGACAAAAAATAGTATTTTGTCATTATTCATAAAATACAAATTCTTGAACAATATGTCTACCTTTTGGGTTTTAATAACCATCTGTGTGTAGGCTTAGGCCTATTTATTATAGCATAAAAACTTCATACATTCTTAAACCGAAGTCTCGGGACTTTTATGGACATGAACGACTAGATCTAGAAGATTCGATATAAAAATAGTTATTTTAATTTCAGTAAAAGTGCTTTATCGTGACTGAATTAACGATAATTTTAATAACTTAAGATTTTTTCAGAACATTACAGTGTACAAAATTTCATTGAAATCACTCGGCACTAAAATATAGCCTATAGACCTATCTAAAATTGACTTCATAGATAAATTGATCCCACTATGGCCTTAGAAGGCCCTAGGGATAATAGGAGATTAAGACTTTCTAGACACTCGGCACTTGATGTCATCTGGTTTGTGAACCCTGCGTGACGGCCGCCTTTACCCTGAGAACAAAAAAACCTAGTACTCATTTCCATTAGAGTCTGAGGAGATCCCAAGAAATGGTGCCGTCAGAAGGTTTAAGCCAGTATAATAAACATAGTAATAAAAAAGAAACTGATGCCCCTATAAACCCCACAATCCATTTGAATTTTACCATGACACCTATTTATATATGAAAACAAAACATTAGTCAACTTAAAGTGGAGTACAGTGACTGAAACTGACAAATTGTTAATGTTTCTAAGGAGCACAGTGTGTAAATTTATGTAGGCCCTATACATGGTTAATCAATCACCAGATCTGGAAATAATCGAAGCAGTGTGGTGTAAATAGAAACTATAGTAAGGACAGGATTTTCACCTCCTTTGTGTGTTAAAATATAATGAAATGTCATGAAGAATGTAAAAATACACCCCTTGTATGAATCATTTTCAATAAGAATTGCAGTTGTTTTAAAGACAAATGGGGAGTCATTTTACTATTTCTCTATGACACGTTTGGCCTCGGAGGCCTTTGGCCTCACATCCAGATATTAATCTTAGAGGTGGACGTTCAGTATAGGGGTAACATATGGTCACTAAGTTGAATAATACCTAAAGCCGCTACTTAATGTAGCTACCAAATTCATCACGATGCTAAATGGGCACCATACTGGCCGAAATTCCACGAGGAAATTTCTTCCCCATGGGGACTGGAACTAAATACCACTAATTTAACTCCCCCCCCCCTTTATTGACATTCACATGAAAGTTTTGATAATTATCCTAAAAACAAATGAACTGCTTTTCAGGTTACAGTTACTTTAATCATCAGGTCCAATTGAATAGTAACAAACATGGCTATATCAGGTTGTAAAGACCAGCTACAATTTTATGATATAATATAGTTAGAACTTAATTTCCTCTCTTAGAACATATATTTGCTCCAGGCATTGCAATTTCAGGAGCACGTTTAGATTTTTTTTGCACTTGTCAGAAACTGACGTAATCTACTACATGATGATGATGATGATGATAATAAAAATAATAATAATAATAATAATAATAATAATAATAATAATAATAATAATAATAATAATAATAATAATGTAGGCCTAGTCATCATTCTAAAATGTTGTATATCACAATCGGGTTTTGAAATTCTGGAAAGACAATCAGCTGTCGGATAAAAATTACGTAGCAGCTTTTTCCTTTTCTTCAAATTTGACATCTTGGGTAGCCTTTACAAGTGTTGCTTTGTGCTTAATGTTCAGTAACGTTCTGATGTGACAAGTATTAATTATAAAATGCCTTCTTTACAATAATTTACGATTATTTAAGTTCATTATAATATATGCAACAGAGTGTAATGTACTGTAGAGCTGTAATAACATTAGTAGGACGGAACCCATTACTTACTAATTTTATTATTTTATATTGAGACGCACTCGCCTTGCACTTATGGGGCCTCAAATTCGTGTCTCTCACTTCAGGTGGGTTTCGTGGTAGGCTGATACCTCATCCCAAAATAATGAATAATGTAGGGATTAGTCTTCTCTCGAAAAATAAATAGGCTGAAAATAAAATAAATGTTAACTTGGGCGATAGCGGAGTCTGGGCAGTTTTCTCGGGATTTCTTCCATTTTCTCCTGCCATAAATGACTCCACCATTTCTCCAAATTCATCTCATTCGTCTAACTCTGTGATGGTGCGTCAGATATGGTCGGCCGGCATCCTTGTAATAAGGTGTCTCATTTCATCTTATCCCTCGACCCGACTCTGAGTCGGACACGAGTTAAGATGGTTTTTATATTGTCTCTAATACCTTAACTAATCGTTATTTTGCATTTTATCATACGTAAGTAATGCCACGAGTGATTTCCAAATTATCGATAAATTCACTACTCACAAAGTGAGGAGTGAATTTATGTAGAGAATTTGGAAGTCTAGAGTGGCATTTGTTAAGACAATTTAACGAATACAATTAAGCTGTTTACTCACAAATTATTATTTAATAGTTATTTTTAAATATTTGTACATTTTATGTAAACGGCGATGTTTAAAAAAAATTAGAAACGTTTGTTATGCTTCATTTGTTCATCACTGCAACCAGATATTATTTATTGCCAAAGGATTGCAATATTGTAAGAATGCACCCTAGTGGAGAAAAAACGAAACACATCATTACAGGTTATTAATTAATTTCTGATGTCCTATGATGTAAATATGTCAATTATATTTTTCTGCTACGTTAATTCCTGGGAAATAATACGGTTAATAATACGTTTAAGAAAGTGAAAACTGTGTTTTTATGGTATAATCAATTGCTACGAATGATTTCTATTATATCTCGCAAGCAGAATCTGGTTACATTCGTGCACTATATATACTATCTGGTAGCCACTTGATAAAATGAAAGTGATAAAATCGAGGTCAAAAACGACTGTGATTGGTTGTAAATAAAAATTCATTGAAATGTGATTGGTCATTGACTGCAATTTGGGGCATGAGTTAAATAGTCAGTATAAAGTGTAATGATTATATATAAACCCCGTAAAGCTAATATTTCCAGAGATAGTTATCACATTTTCCAGCTTCTATTACCAACTAGTTCCATTGAAATGTCTGTGATGTTTAATGTTTCTCTTTTTTTTTCTTTGTGCAAATGAAGTATGCATGGGATAGCTCGTAAGTAATTTCAATCAAATAACTCGTTTTAGAATATTTAACAAATAGTTTTAGAAACCTATAATGTTTGTTTCGATGTACTGTGTTATAGTGAGATCTGTTGTCAATGTAATCTAAATGTTGTTTTTCTAGAACAATGTTATGTTATTTGCTACAATTATTAGTAGGCCTATAGTGTAAACTACCCTACTGTCAGATATTCTTCTTCTTCTTCTTCGGATTTCCCCACTATTTATTTCTATCATTCCGTCCGGCTCCGTAGTCGACTGGTTAAGGCAAGAAGCCTTGGCGCAGAGCTACAGGACTTGCGCTGGTTCGGGTCCCCATGGGGTAATAAATTTTCTCATGGAATTTCGGCCAGTATGGGATCGGTGCCCACCCAGTATCATGAGGCATTTGTGTAGCTACAATAAGTAGCGACTCCAGGTTGAGAAGACAAGCTATAACGGCTAGGGGACTCGACATGTTGACCACGTCACCCCTACACTGGCTAGATGATCGTCTACCTCTGTGATTAACACATGTGGATGTGAGGCCAGCATCCGGTGGTAGGCCAAGGGCCTTCTAGGCCTGTCGCACTTGGAGTTTGGAGTTTTCTATTATTCCAATATCCTTCTTCCAAATTTCGATGATCCATTATAGTTCTGACATAAGTTTTCCATTTCCATCGTTTATTTCTTCCAGGGGTGACCATTGATATATATTTTTTGGCCAACTTAATTTTCCATTCTTTGCACATAGCCATGCCATTTAAGAGTTTGATTTTCAATCCTCTTAATAATCGATCTATTCAATCTTTGATATTTAGTACCGTTTGCTTCCTTATATTATCTGTGCAAGTTTCTGGAAGTGGAACATAGTTTCTGAAGTTTTCATTCAGGTTGGTCGACATCAGAATCTCCAGAATACGAGTGTCAAACGCTGCCGCATGAGCCAACTCAAGGTTGTGAATATAACGTAGATATCAGTGATACGAAAGCACAGTTCAATAACTTTCCGTAAAATTATCTTATCTTCTCCAGTAGTAATAAACCAGCTGTAGCTACATGCTCATAGGCAGTTCAAGTTACTTCTCCGTGTTTTATTAAGCAGAATAAAACTGAGGAAGTGAGCGCAGATTAAAATAAAATCTAACTGAATAATATGGCAGATATATTATACAGCATTTAACTCAGAACACCTTTGAAGAGAGGATCTCATTATTTTGGTGTCTGGGGCCCACTTTGAAGAATATTATACTTCATGGGACTCTTCTAAGTATAGTGTAATTAAAAAAAGCTAAAAAAGTTCGAGATCTCAGAAGCGATGTGGCTTTATATAAAATAACTTCTATAAATAAGGAGGTAAAAGTGGTATTTATAGGCTAAACCTACTTAGCTTTGCGTAGTTAAGACCATGTGGCTACAATCAGGACAAACATAGGTTATATTAAAATTCAAAAGTCTCATTACAAAGGCCTATTCTATTTAATGTATAAACAAAAATCTGTAATAATACTTACTTACTTACTTACTTACTCACTGGCACTATCGAACCCGTAGGTTCATGGCCGCACGGACATAAGCTCTCCATACATCCCTATCCTGAGCTAATGCTTTCCAATCATTCCCTGTATAATCTACTTCCCTCAAATCATAGTTAATGTTGTTCTCCCACCTCATTCTTGGTCTACCAACTGGGCGTTTTCCTTCTGGCTTTCCTACAAGAAGTTTCCAGGCACGTCTTTCATTCCCCATACGCGCAAACATGTCCTGCCCATCGCAGTCTACGAGACTTAACTGTTCTTATTATATCTGGCTTCCTATAAAGACCATGTAGTTCATTGTTATGTAGTCTTCTCCATTCACCTGTCTGTTCATCTCTCTTTGGTCCAAAATTTTCCTAAGAACTTTATTCTCAAATACTCGTAATCTCCTTTCCTCCCTTAAAGTAAGAGTCCATGTTTCGCACCCATATAATATAACTGGTAGAATAATAGTTTATATATTTTCAGCTTAACGTTTTTTGAAAGGAGTTGGGACATCAAAAGTCTCTGCAATGCATAATAGCATGCATTTCCAGAATTGAGCCTATGTTTAATTTCTTTGTGCATCTCATTCCTATTTGTGATTATTGTTCCTAGGTATTTGAATTCAGCCAATTCCTCAAAATTTCCCTCATTTGTCATTAGCTGTCCATTTCCATTATATAATGTATTTCTACGTGTGACCATATATTTAGTTTTACTGATATTTACTTCCAGTCCTAATTTCTTAGTGTTACTCAATAGTGTGTGCGTGTTGGCCTTTAGTATCTCCTCGCTATCGGCCAGTAGTACTACATCATCAGCATAAACTAACAGCTTATTAATACCATTCAGTTGTAAGCCTTCCTCATTCTCTAAAGATTTAATGGCATGCTCTAGTACAAAATTAAATAGTAGAGGAGATAGTGCATCTCCTTGCTTCAACCCATTCTGGATTTCAAAAGTGTCTGAAAACTGTTTGCCTACACGCACCCTACTCGTTGAGCCATTTAGACACATTCGTATAAGTCTAACTAACTTTTTAGGAATTCCGAACTCCAGCAGGATACTATATAACTTCTCCCTCTTAATTGAATCATATGCTTTTTGGAAGTCTACGTATAGTTGATGTACAGTACCATTATATTCCCATTTCTTTTCTAAAATCTGTCTTATACTAAAAATCTGATCTGTTGTAGACCTGTTTCTTCTAAATGCACATTGATGATCTCCTAGAATGTCATCAATATAGGGAGTAAGTCTGCTTACTAATATATTTGTTAGAATTTTGTACGAAGTTGAAAGTAATGAGATGCCCCTATAGTTGTTGCAATCAGTTTATCTCCTTTCTTATAGATTGGTACGATAATTGATTCCTTCCATTCATCTGGAAGAGCTCTTTTTCCCAAATCATACTAAGCAAACAGCGTATCTTGTCCATCAATTTTTCTCCCCCTGATTTTATCAGTTCTGCTGGGATCTCATCTGAACCTGATGCTTTATACATCTTCAATTTTCAATTGCCATTTCAACCTCTAATGCACTTGGCTCTGCGACTAGCATTTCTGCTGTCTGTAACTTATCCTCCTCAATGTCCTGTTCTGTATGTACATTTAATAGCTGATTAAAATAACTTTTCCATCTATTTAATATACTCTTGGAATCTGCAATCATATCCCCATTTCATTCCGAATTATGTTTGTTCTAGCCTGAAACCCTTTCTTCTCTACACTAATTCCCTGATATAATTCTCTAATGTTCCTATTTTTTGCATTCATTTCAAGATCATTAATCTTCTCTCTCAAATATTCCCTCTTTTTACTCTTTAGTAACTTAGTGGTTTCCCGTCTAACACTACCCAATTGCTCTAAATTTACCTCATTTGGCTCGTGTAACCATTTCATTTTTGCTAGCTTTCTTTTCTTTACAATGTCGGCACATTCCTCATCAAACCATTTCTTGTTTGCCTCTTTTTTAAACAACCAATGCTTTCTGATGCTGACAATTAATAGTATCTCTTATAGCTTCCCATTCTTTATTTATATCAGTTTCTTCTTCGTTTGCCACATTGTCATCTGAAGATTCCAGTACTTCAAATCTATTAGCAATTTTGATTGGTACTCTTGCCGCATTTCATCATTTTTCAAGTTTTTTAATTCATATTTTACACAATCATCTTTAGCGTTTGTTCCTCTCATAAGCGATAGCCGTTGTCTGATTTTCACCCTGACCAGATGATGATCTGAATTGCAGTCTGTCCCTCTAACTGATCTAACATCAATGATGCTACTGTGCCAGCGTTTATCCACTAATACATGATCATCTGGTTCCGAGTTTTTCCATCTGGGGACGTCCAGGTGTATTTATGAATATCCTTATGCTGAAATGTTGTGCTCTTAACAATGAGATTCTTTGATGTGGCAAATGTGACTAATCTAACCCCGTTGTCGTTACTATCTTCATGAAGACTGAATTTGCCTATTGTTGGTTTGAATATATCTTCCTGCCCCACTTTGCATTAAAATCTCCTAAGACAATTTTCATATGATATCGTGAAAGGCTATCAAATAAGCATTCTAATTCTTCATAGAACTCATCCTTGATGTTGTCATCTTTATCTTCTGTGGGGGCATGTACATTTACAATTATAAAATCATGTCGTTTACCCTTTAGAATTATGTATGATATCCTATCACTAACAAACTTAATATCTCGGATAGCGGATAGGATCCTCCTTCTGACTAAAAAACCCGTTCCAAATGCAGGTCTTTCTGCACCCCCATAGTATAATGAAAAGCTTCCTGATTCCTGACTACCTTCTCCTGGCCACCTAACTTCCTGTAAAGCGACTATATCCAAGGGTGATTTATCTAATTCCCGCGTTAATATCTCTAGTGCCCCGCTATTGTATAAAGTCCTAACATTCCATGTTCCTAGGAACATGTCCCTGTGTTTGAGCCTTTGGCATGGGTTCCCTGAAGTAGTCCCGCCCGGAGAACCGAATGGGGGACTATTTGACCTCCGGAAAATTTTACCCCAGTAGAACCCATGTCCGCATTTCTTGACGGTTGTATTTTTACGGTGAAAGATCGTCACTCTTTCGACCAAGGTACTTATTTCGTCTGGCTTATCACCTTCGACCAGTCCGGCATGGGTAACCCTATCGGCAGCAATGCTACCGCCGGCATAGCTCTCAGGATCATTTAAGCACACAAGCCACTCCACCACGACAAGGTAAAGATACCATGGAGGGAAAATCTGTAATAATAATAATAATAATAATAATAATAATAATAATAATAATAATAATAATAATAATAATAAATGATGCTAGTAATAAAGTTGATTAAATAAAAATTAAGAGTGCAATATAAAAACATTAATTCCCAACTGATACACAATAAATAATAAGCAAAGCCTACTTTACAGAGATTAATTAAAACTTATAACGTCTTCTACACAAAAATTAACATGAAGTTAATTCCTAAGCACTCCTTTTCATATTAGCATTATATTTCATGTATAACCTCAATAAGGTCATGAATCTACGGGTTTGATAGTGCCAGTGAGTTAGAGTTGTATATTTAGTATATTTAATTTAATTTATTTTTTTATTGCGGAAACGATAGGCTATATTTAGAGAAAAGAGTATTTTGGGCTTTGCAAAAAAATCAAACACAAGATTAATTAACAAATAGTGTTATATTCTGCAATTTTGGGTGCTAGTTTCATATGTGAATTTAAAGTAAAAATGAGCGGAGAAGGCGATTTTCACTGTTTACCAGGAAACTTTTTTAAAAGCAGTCAAAGATGTAGGCTATACTTCCAGAAAAGTCGAGGAAAGTTTATGTAGTTACAGGAAATAATCGTTAAAATGTATTTTACGTTTAGTTGAACCTGTATTTTACGTTTTGATGTTCCGTCGTCGTGGCGTAGTCGGTAGAGTCCCTGTCTTCCACTCCGTCGACCCGGGTTCGATTCTCGGCGGGGTAGGGGTTTTAGAATCTCCACCTTGGGTCTGGGTGTGTGTCCTGTCCTTGTGTCTATATGTGAGTATTAAAAAAAAAGAAGACATTTAACGAAAAGTTAAAATAAAAGAAGGTAAAAGAAGAAGGAAAAAAAAAACAGCGTAAACGAAAAGAAAAAAAAAAGCATGGTTTGTGCTTTGTTAGAATATAAAGTTTAGGTTCAGTTGAGTTGTAACTATGAACTAAAGCGTTACTGAATATTATACTAGTAGATAAAATTGTATTGTATTGTAAGCCTATGTTTTCCCTTTACAGAGATTTAGGCGCTCTCCCCCTACAGGGAAGAATTTGAACCATACTAATTTAGTTACACTTGTTTTCGTATAGATGTCATTTTGAGTGGTACGTGGTCAGCGTTCCGCCTCATGCTGACATCTAGGAAACCAAGGTAGTACTAGGATGGGAAAATTCGGTAAATTTTGCTTAGAGGCCTTTTCATTCAGGCTTAAGGATTTTTTTAAGAGCCTGAAAATCTTCAGACTCGGGACCCACGGCTTAAAGTCCCTCCCGGAGGACTTTCTCCTAAAAATCCATCGACCCCGGCCGGGTTTGAACCCGCGACCCTTGGGACCAGGAGGCAAGGAGCATAACTACTAGTCCACCGCGGCCGAATTTCTTTTAAATCTTGGTGACTAATCATATCACTTACTCTCTTGTTTTTAGTCATCTTGTGTACTGTTTTGATTTTTCATTCATTCATTTTGAGAATTTTCTTCATCATCGAGGGTTTTCTCCAACCAATGTTAATTAACATGAATTAAAAATGATATCAAGTAATATCACAAGAAGTAATGATTGATTCGTGGTTTAATTGGACTGTTGTGCTGATGACAGCAATAAAATACATAAAGAAACATTCCGGTATAGAATACAGCATGCAGTAGGCAGTTGACATGTGTAATTTATCTTGCCCTATTGACTTGTGTTCCTGTATTGGCTTTGTTAACAAGAGGGCGGTCGGAATGTGTGAATAATTGCTCCCAACTGACACAAAACAAAACGTTACACGTCCCGGGAGTAAAAGACTCCCCGCAGAGAAATCTCCGGTTGCCGAAGTATTAAGTGGTCGCCTGGGTTCTGTTCTTGTCCAGCAAACCTCCTGTTTAGCACAATGAAAGGCTTCCCAATTTCCAAACAAAGAACATTTTGTTTGTTTTATTTGTTAAGTGATAGTGCATAGCTATAAAGCAGACCGGTGGTTCCTGAAGTTTTTATTTTGACAAATTCTTTTGGATCTTCACAAAAGAATGTTATTGTAAATAAGGCTCCATATTTATAGCCTATATCATTATCGATAATTCCTATTGGATTAAGCCTTTAATGCTCTTTCCGGACTCGTAGGTTTTAATTGAAAAGTTGAATCCATCTTTGGCCTATCGGTATTCTTGTACTTTCTGGCCTACATCTAAAACAATTTTTTAGTATTCAATCTGCTTTCGTTCTCTGAACATGCTCTCTCCAATTGTCCCTATATTGCTCTATTTTTGGGCTATCCATAATCTTAATTCATAACCATACAGCACAGGGTAGTTCTGGCTTCTTTAGCCGCTTTTTAGGGGTCAATTTGTGTTTGGTGCGGTAAGAGGGGAGGGCGAGTTACAGGTACTGCCAGCAACTACCCTCAGTTTAGAAAACATAACACTTACTACATGTAGCGTTTAGAGCGTTCATTATAGAATAGCGCTGTTTTTATAACAAATTTTATTTTTAATAAGAATATTTAGTTTTTATTGGAAAGCATTGGCTCAGGATAGGGATGTATGGAGAGCTTATGTCCGCGCGGCCATGAACCTACGGGTTCGATAGTGCCAGTGAGTAAGTAAGTAAGAATATGTTTTTTGCTTGCCTACTAGGGAAGAAAGTTAAATTTACTCCTGTAAATATAATTATAAATTGAATTTTAAATCACTTAGAGTTCATTGAAAGCCCTGTAAACACTCGGCAATGTTGCCACGCACCAAGACGCCTACAGTTATCTGAACTGTAGGGAAGACATTACCTTATATAGCTTCAATTTGGTTTTTATTCTACTAAACACCTATATTAATTATTCCTTAATTGTACCACATAACTAAAAGACACTCTCGAACCTATAGGTTCGTGGGAGCGCGGACAAAAGCGAGTGAGTTAAATTTTCCAATCATTTCCTATATAATTCAACTCTCTGAAATCAAGGTTATTTTTATTCTCCCACCTCATTCTTGGACTACCTATCTGGTTTTCCTACAAGCAGTTTATATACTCCTATTTCATTCCCCATTCGTGCCACCTGTCTTGCCCATAGTAGTCTATGATATTTAATTACATCCTGTTTCCAATTAAGATAATGTAGCTTACTGTTATGTAGTCTTCTCCATTTGTCTGTTTGTTCGTCTCTCTTTGACCCAAACATTTTCCTAAGAACTTCGTGAGCACATAGGCCTAAAATAAAATTTGTTAGTTTAAAGGCCTTCTTTCTTATAACAGGAGATATCGCAATCTTGGTAGTTGAAACTATTCACTTGTTTGCCATAGTTTTCCCATACAAAATAATTTTGGCTCGTAAAGCTAAAACGTTAATTTCCTTTGTTGATATAAATTAAGATTATGATTGTTTTAATTATTGCTTAGGGCGCAATTAAAATGTGAACTTCTGTAAATTAACCTCTGAGCTAAGACGTACGTTGTGTGAATACTGTAGAGCCCATTTAACACAAACAACTTAGGCCTATTATTCACCCTTACCAAGAGCCTATACAGAGTGTCCCAAATGTTGTATACACTCTTTGAAACATTATTTCTCAGCAACGAAATGAGTCAAATACAATTTTTGTTGTGTATGATTCACAAGGCACTGGGAAAGCATAGCAACACGTTCATCGATCTGCACGGCTTTATAAACAACAATAGCGGCGAGTTTATCATTCGATGAACGTAAGTGGATACTGAAGTGTTACTGGAAAGTGGAGAATGTTGAAGTGCAACGACGTTGGATGGTTGAATTTGGGACACCACCACCAACAGGGGTAACAATAACAAGAATCCGAGACAAGTTTGAAGACGATGGAACGGTGCAAGATGTGTTGAAAGGTCGGTGCGGAAGGAAGAGACGTTCGAGTGATAACGAGAGTACTGTTGCAGTCTTCAAACTTGTCTCTGATTCTTGTTATTGTTACCCTTGTTGGTGGTGGTGTCCCACATGCAACCATCCAACGTCGTTGCACTTCAACAACATTCTCCACTTTCCAATAACACTTCAGTATCCACTTACGTTCATCGAATGATAATGTCACCGCCATTGTTGTTTATAAAGACGTGAAGATCGATAAACGTGTTACTATGCTTTTCCAGTGCCTTGTGGATCATACACAACAAAACTTGTATTTCTGTCTGATTTCGTTGATGAGAAATAACGTTTCAAAGAGTATAGGCCTATATATCAATTTGGGATACTCTGTAGTTACCGTACTCACCCGAAAATATGTCGAATATTTTATCCAAACTCCAAGTGCTAATTTCAGACTGTAGCTAAATGTTATCATGGCTTGATTTCGAGAGTGACGAACCGGTCAGTTACGTTTCTTAAAAAATACACAACAGAAATTCCCTTAGGCTCCGTGTTGGAAACCATTAAGAAAGCGCTCAGTAGTTGGCCAAGAATGATATGGATAATAAAATTAACAATGATTTGAGGAAGGTGAATTATACAAGCCATACCTGGAAAATATTATTTCAGGAAGGGATGTATTCAGAGTTTATGTTATGCCGCGAACCATGCAACATCCGGATTCCACAATCTCAATGAGTTTTATAAACCTTAATATGTGAATTCTTTACAATTAATTTTAAAAAGAGTTATACAAATATTGATAAAAGATGACTATTTACCTACACTTCATTATTTTCAATGATTATAGTCAACCATGTGGGAACAGCGGGAAAGCAACCACACATATAATTCCCTAGTAAAGCTGCAAATCCATAGCATGAAAATACTAGGATTGCAGTGACCGACCTGCCCAAGAAGGCCAAGTTAACTATGGATTGATATTCAACAATCTTTCCACTTACTTTTGTTTATATTTTACTAGAAATATAAATATAGATAAAATCCAATTACATTCCAATTTTTCAATTATATAGTTTTGGGTTCTTTATTCAAAGTTAAAATTAGGAACGCGGTATATCGAAAATATTTATCGAGTAAAAAAAAAAGGAATAACTTTATATGTGCCACTACTTCTATAATTAAGATCTATAGAATTATATTCTTTGGATAAATGATCTTATATTTATCCATTCTTTTTAATAAACTCAGTAATTTTCATAACAATGGGATATAATCTCACCATGCTCTGTTTTCTATCCATTCTTTCATACAACACTGTTCTCTACTCTACATCTTTCACGATTTTAGATGTTAAATCTTGGAATCAAGTTCTATCAGAGACTGTCGGGATTAATAAACGCATGCAGTATTTATCAACTAATAATAAAACACTGCTCTAATATATTCTCATTGCCTATCGGTAAGATGTATCATGTAAATAAATTGCCACGATTTGTTATTTTGATTTTGTACATTATTTTATTAGTGGCTAATTAACTCACTGACACTATCGAACCCGTAGGTTCATGTCCATACACAACTATTTTGAGCTAATGTTTTCCAACTATACCTGTCCTGTATAATTTCCCAAAATTAATTCCTCATTCTTGGCCTACCAATTTGGTGCGCTTTCACTGATTTTTCTACAGTTTCCATGTCCATTGTTCATTCCTCACTCTTGTCCCATATCCTATCGATCGCAGTCGTAAATTTATTCACAAACCGTACATTTACACTTCAATTTGAGCGTAGAGTTTTAGCATCAATTGATTTTCAGATCCATATTAAATCATAGGTCTATTTTTTTGATATGTTTAATTTATATTTACATGAATTTTCAGGAGTCACCATACAGTCAGGCATCTAAAAAAGCTTTTAATTACTTTTAAACGGATGGTTATATTTGTGCCCTTCTCTAAATCTTATGAAATTTTGATGTTGGACAAGTAGGTCTATAATGTATAGATTTTTATTTCGTGGAGGATATACTGGTATTTGGTAATAATAAATATGCCTCACGTCATGCCGTAAAAATTAATTTATTTAATCAATTTTGAATATAACACTTAACACTAACTAATACATTTTCATTCTTCCGTTTAGTAACGTAAATGCGACATTTAATATGGACTGTATTTTTGAAAGTTTTATTGCATTACATTCATTACTTTTCAATATACGTGAGAAGCTTATTTCAAAACATCTCTTGCCCAATTTCATAAATTTGTGGGAAATTACGAGGAAAAAAATAGATGTGAAATACATATAATTCATTTTGGAAATGTATTGCTATCATACGAAGTGTCACCGATTATTATATTCTACAAAATCATGGTTTCTTCTTCCAAATTATTAGTGTCGTCATAATTTGTACAAATAGTCTGGGCAAAGGATATCTTGAAACTAAAATGTGGACAAAGGGCATTTTGAAACAAAAATAATGACCAAGAGATTTTTCTGTTCCTAAAATTGTAAAAGCAATTAAAATATATTTTTTAAAAAATCAGCATTATTTAATTATATAAGTATGAAAAAAATAATGATCGCCCTTATTTTTGCTTGTGCTCTCAGATATATGCTAAAGAAAAAATGATAGATAGTAGAAAAAAAAAAGAATAAATCTGTTTTCACTGTTCATCACAGCTTCCATTATATCTCCTTCCTGTTCATCTTCAGAGACATCGTCATCAATTATACGAGTATCTATGTTACGTCATGATAGGAATCGAAGTAGGATTTCCTTTCATTACATCGATAACCAAAATGAAATCTCTGAAGATTTCTCATATCACCAATGTTGTTTCCTTTTATTGGCACTTCAACTGGAACAAATGATTAATTTAAAAGTTGCAAAATTCATTTCTGGTTCCAGTAATTTTTCACCGTTTCTACGTTCATGTGATTGGGTAGATCTAGAAAATGCGGATCGCATGGTACAGCAGATCGTTTCAGGATTGTTCTACTATGTTCTCTGTTCTTGGTGGTTGGAAATTTTGTACTATGCTTGGGTTCATCGAGTATCCTATCTCCTGGCTACTTTCAACACAACACTTTAAATTATGTTTGTGTTGGTTCCTTAGACGTACTGCGTGAACACTGTACCTGATGGACCTCCTGAAAGATGTAGAGAACCACATACTTGCCAGTTCTGTGACTACAACTGGGCAGTCTAACTTACTACAACTATGGAGGAAGTGAAATTAACTAAAAGTGTGAGTAACCTCTTTTTTTTTTACTTTTTATTCACTAAGTTTGTGGTGTAGATACAGTAGTACTCTAAATAATTTGCTTGTAATTTGGGAACCCTTTATAAGAAGGAAAACTGCCAAGACGGAAATATATTTAAGGAACCGTCATGTCCTTCATAGACAGGTTTTACTGTATTTTGGAATGAAGTTGAAAAATAAATAATTTACAGGAAATATCAAAAAGAACATTAAAGTAAATTTTCATTAAGTCTTATAATTCCCAACAGAAGTTGTCTTTACAAAATTGATCATCGCAACGCTTAGTTTTCAAGGGTTAACTTCGAAAAGTATTATACAGAATTACATCAGCGCCTTCCTCACGCAATTGAAAACGTTACTTAGAAAATTTCAAAATTCTATCTCAGATTTAGACTTTTAATTTTATTCTCGATATGATGACTCATCCAAAGGTGCAGTTCGCATCTCTCTGAGTAAAATGATTTTTTCTACTGGGTCTACATTATAAGTTGTATCCCCTCGTGCGTTTTTTTTTTAAGTCGCTATGCGACTTTATTCAGTGGGCGGAGCGCGCATCCGATTTTTACAGCAGGGCACGTGGATGCAGTTAGTATTAAGTTATCAAAATTGTGAGATCGATTACGCTGGTGCATCGTATTTCCTTGTGTAAAAACGAGTCTGCTCTATGGGTGCATGATGAATTTATTTAGACATTTCCTGAAGAGCCACCTTCAAGAACACAGATTCACAGAATTCTGTTAATAAATTTTAAAATACTGTAAAATGCAAAATAAAAACATGTGCGCCCACGAACAGTTTTAACAGAACAAAAGCCAGAGGAGATTGGTGCGAATCTTGAACATTCACCGAATAAATCACTCTCAAAGTTAGCAGAATAATTGTAGATTTTAGTTTCTTCTGCACTCAAAGCAACAAAGCTATTAAAACCTCAGAAATGTTTGCAGATAGAGAGATCAATGCTGTTTTTTTTTTCACCCGTTCCCTAGACCTAAGTGTGTAACCTGCAAGGTAAGATTTATTGAACAAATTGTCACACAGTCACACATTGGAGGAACTAAAAGAAAACAATACGAACGAAAGCAGAAACATTACAGAGGAATAACTCACTCGCGTCAGCCACAATGTTGTTTCCAGGTACAATGTATGTATAACACGAGGACAACACTTTCAACGTATGTTATAACTTATAAGGTAGGTTATACTGTTAAAGCAGGGAAGTCGCGCGCGGGTTGAGTGCAGCTAATGTGGGTTTCGTAGCGGAGAACGAAAACACCTTTCCGGCGGATATAGTGTATAATGTAGACCCTGCAGAATGGTAAATACGAGGGTCCAAAATTTAGTATTTTTTCTACCTCATAGTCATCTAATTTTGGGGCAATTTTTAAAAGGCTAGATATTATGCTGCTTCAAAAAATATGATTTTGACATGGAATGACTAGTTTTATCTAAGATTCTAACTTAACTTCTATGTTATATATATATATATATATATATATATATATATATATATATATGTCCACCGCTGTGGTCTCGAGGTGGCGTGCTGCCTTGTCACGCAGCGGGCCCGGGTTCGATCCCCGGTCGGGGCAGTTTTTCTGGGTGAGGTTTTTATCGGGGTTTTTCCTCATCTGTAAGACAAATGTCAGGAAAACTTTAAGGCCCAAACGGTCCCCGAAAGCATATAGCCATCATCCTTATCATTATCATCCTTACCATTATCATTATCATAATCATCATCATCCTTCACCGGTGTGGAAAGCAACGGGAAGCTACCACACCTACACAATTCCCTAGTAAAGCTGCAAGCATAGCATGAAAATGCTATGATTGCAGTGAAGGACCTGCCTTCGGGCAGAATTACTATGGATGGATGGATAGGCTATATATATATATATATATATATATAGGCATATATATATATATGTGTGTGTGTGTGTTTTATTGACCTATATGAATTTTAGTTCCTCTAAAATTACAAGAACATCAAAATTAGTTAAAATTAAAAAAATACAATAAGAGAAATTTATGAATGTAGAAAAGGATATTGTACAAGAGATTAAAGAAATCCAACTAAAATGGTACGGACATATAATAAGAAGGGACATAAAAACAAACAAAGAAGTATTGAAATTGATACCTCCTGGGAAAGGGAATCGTGGCAGACCGAAACCAATGTGGATCAAGGGAATTCAAGACAACGCCAAGAAGAGAAATATGGCAGAAGCAGACACGCAAGACCGGGAAGTGTGGAAGAAAAAAATTGTATATTTTGATTGAGGGATATCTGTGTATATAATAGAAACAATCCTGAAAATAAATTTTAAAAATGATTATTGTCCTGTATTATTCCATTTAATATAGTCGTAGCCTATCTTCCTTTATTTTACCCAACATTTAATAGGCCTACAGTTATATTCATTTAGCCCTCCTCCTTGTTTATTTTGACCCCTGAAAATTCAAATTCATTGCATCCTTCAATGGAACATTTTCCATCCTGTAAAACTAAATATCCTTAACTTCTCTATAAGCCATATATAACTTATAATGTATTTTCAAAATTTACTTTTACCCCAATGCCATAGCTCAATTTTCCAAACAAATCTTCTGAAGTAGGCTAAACAAATAGGTCCATCCTGAAGTAGGCTACAATTCCGCAAATGCAGGAGAGAATGGCAAAAATATCATATAGGCTATGGCATTGGATAAAAAAATCGTCTTATCTTTGTGCTATAATTACTTGGTTATCAGCAAAACAGTAAGGTATATAAAGTATTAGACCCAATCCAGAAGATGCGTTAGGGCTATTATGCTACCCACCCTGTGGCAAATATTTATGTAACCGAAAAATAAATCATCTGAAACGGATATTCCATCTGTTTTCTACATTCTACATTCATTACAATATTTCATATTTAGCCTATATGATGACGTACTCGCACGTTCTTTTATATCCTAATGCCTCCTGCTTATTTGATACCTTGTAATAAGCTTTTTCAAAATTCATACAAAAAAAAGTTATTTCATAAAGCAGTCCTTTTCCATTATGTTTTTTTGTTAAATTACAGAAACAGGATAACTTGTTGATCGTCCTTCTCTAAAACCTAGATTTATTTCTAAGAGTTATTGAACTATTCGTCCACATCAACGAGGTAGTGATTATATTTAAGACTGTTATTCCAAGTCGTTCTCTCGTAGCCTATATTCTTCTGTCTTTCCTTCTTTATGAGTAAAGGATAGAATGATTCTTGCCAACCATGAATCATTTTCTCATAAATTAAACATTTTATTTCTTCATTCATTTTTTTTTGTCCCAAATAGAACCTAGTAATTAATTCTGCACTCTTTCTATGCCACCACAATCTTTTCCACTTTCAAAGAATTAATATATTGCTATACAATTGTTCCGGTTTCGTGAAGTTATCGTAACGCCTACATAGTATCAGTAGAAACGGTTTTCTATTAATTCATTCTTCAATATGCGTTTTCCAATTACTATCTATAAGAATATTATCTAAATAATTTTATCTTTTCTAAGGATAGTAAAGTTAACTGAGAAGGATCTAAAAGAAAAAGGAACAAAATTAATTTACATAGGACTCTATTAATGTTAGATTGCCCACACTTGGCGGAGTACGTAGTAGCAGACTATCTGGTAGGCCTAGGGCATTTTAGGGCTTTTGCGCGCTGGATTTTATTGATAAAGTCAGGAACAATGCCATTAGAGAGGAATGTTTTTTTTAACAGTTTTATTTTGAGGAAAACTGAACATCTTCCTAAGATCTAGAATCTTGGTTAGTTTTACGTGCATATTTTTAGGCCAATATAGGCCTATATTATCTCTATTCTGCAAATGGAACATATATTAAAATTTAGATGAACCATATGATTAATGGTTAAATTGATTGAGTGTTATGAATTTTATGCTAGCATTTTCCAAGAAAAACCCAGTCAGTTTTAACCGGCACTGAGATTTGAAATTCCGGAGGTTCCAGATGTTACCTCTGAAGCAAATTGTTTGCTAAAATGTGAAATTGAGTTCTAATGAAAACTAAATAGCCTATAGGGCCATATATTTTATGGAACTGAAAAGTTCATAGCAGCGATCGTTAAGGATTTCCATTAGTCTCGATGTCAGCGAACCGAATTCTATTCGTTGCAACTATTACCTGTATGTAGTTCCTTCAAATTTATCCTATTATTACCATCCATGTCCACCGCTGTGGTCTCGAGACAGCGTGCTGCCTTGTCACGTAGCGGGCCCGGATACGATTCCCGGTTGGGACAGGCTCCTGGGTGAGGTTTTATCGAGGTTTTTCCTCACCTGTAAGACAATTGTCAGGAAGCTTAGGGCTCAACAGTCCCGGAAAATCATCCGGCCATCATCATCATCATGCTTCACCGATGTGGAAAGCAACGGGAAGCTACCATACCTATAATTCCCTAGTAAAGCTGCAAAGCATAGCATGGAAATGCTATGATTGCAGTGAAAAACCTGCCCTCGGGCAGAATTGCTATAGATTGGAATTACCATCCCATCTATGCTTAGACCCTCCTAACAGTCTTCTCCCCATTAGTATTCCAATAAAAAAATGAAAGCATTACTATTGTCGCTGATTCGAGATTCATCTTTATCTCTTGACTTTATATTCCTGACAACATTAGGGCAAGTAAAGTAAAGTGATCCCACAACAGACCCGGAGGCCCTTGGGGTAGTAGGAGGTTAAGGCTCCCACTTTTTCTAGACAATCGGCACTTTTTTGTGTCAGCCGGGTTGTCAGCCCTACGTGACGGCCGCCTTTACCCCAGAACAAGCGTCTGGTAATTACTCATTTCCGTTAGAGGCTGAGTCGACCCCAGGGCCATAGTGCCGCCAGAGGGTTTGGGTCAGTTTAAAAATCCTGACCCCAACGGGACTTGAACCCTCGACCCTCCGGCTTGTAGCTCAGTGCCATAACCACTACGCTACGGCGTGCCCCCTGGGGGGCAATGATATAAATTATGGTGTTCATCACATCTCCTAAAATTAACTACTTGACAATTTTAGAATTGTGGAGCTTCTCATTGTGAATAAATATTCGTACAATTTTATTTTAGAATATTCTTAGCTTTTTTCTTCTCTTAATGTGAGAGACCATATTTCAAACTCATCAGAGTTACTTTCCACAGACAAGATTATCATGTTACAAATTTTAATATCTAGATTGTTAATCAAAGTCGAAAATACTAGAGTTATTGAACTGAATGAACTTGAATAAATTAGGCATTAAGTCTTTATTGAATTTCAGATATCTGTGGCTTTATAAATAGGCTACTCCAACTCCATAGCGCGACAGGGTGAAATGCCCTTCATCTACTAGTCGGAGGCTGCCTCATGTTTACATCAACTCATCACGAGGTATGATCATCCACCCAATATAGGGGTGACATATCGGGGCACCTAGCCGTTATATCTGTGTTTTTTCAACCTTTAGCTACCACCT
This sequence comes from Diploptera punctata, assembly GCA_030220185.1. Classification (NCBI taxonomy): domain Eukaryota; kingdom Metazoa; phylum Arthropoda; class Insecta; order Blattodea; family Blaberidae; genus Diploptera; species Diploptera punctata. The sequence continues at coordinate 3,027,797 of JASPKZ010000046.1, forward strand.
GTTGTAGCTCCCAAATTCCTCATATTTCTGGATGAGCACCGGTCCCAAACTGACCGAAATTCCATGAAAAAATTGTTTCTACGTGGAGACTCGAATCAGCGCAAGTACAAGGCATGACTCCTTAAACCGCTAGGCTACGGCACAGGATTGGCATAGCCTAAATACTAGAACATAAATATAATAATAATAATAATAATAATATAATGCTTTATTTTAGCTGGCAGAGTTAAGGCTATAAGGCCTTCTCTTCCACTCAACCAGCGAATAGTAGAATTATACAAAAATTACATACACATTATAATTTTAAGATATTATTAAAATACAGACTAAACAAAATGCAATAATAATGTGATCTAATACTAGTTAATACTAACAAAAACATGGAATATAATAAAATTAAAATAATATAAAATAAAGTAACTAGCTTCCTAGATGATTATTTATAGAATGCTCTATATAGTTGTTATGCAGTTAATGTTTTCATTGTGTCGAACTTGGATATTAGTTAATTTGTATTTAAATAATGATAGCGATTGACAGTCCCTGACATGACTGGGAAGAGAGTTCCATGCTCTAGTTATAGATATTGTGTAAGGTTCAGAATATAGACATGTCCTGTGCTGTGGTATCAAAAGTAAAGAAGAGTCTTGTGATCTTGTTCCTAAATTGTGATGAGCCGATAAATTTTGAAAACGTGTTAATAACTTGGTAAATATATGTGTGCAGGATTTGGAATAATAAAGCCTAAATAAAGTTTAATTGCTAAAGTATATTTTTGTAACGACAATAATATAGTCCTGCATGATTACCAATAGGCCTAACGTTAATGTTTGGACTAGGCCTATATAATAAATTGTCATTAGTTAGGTATCGAGAGTAATGAAATTTATAGAATCCGAATATTGATTGGAATAAGTTTTTAACGTGAGGATTAATGTATCAACACAATAATTTAAGGAATAGGCTATATATCTGGGCCTAGTTTGTACGAAATATCGAGACCATTTCACTCTTCCATTTCTTGGAACGTGCGATAAAGGAAGACATGCTACGATAAGTATTAAATCGCTCCTCCTTTTTCTCCTGTTTCCACGCCTGGTTTCACTAATCTTTCTGGCAAAAAAGGGCCTCCTCTCTGAGTTCACAACCAGTGTGTCAAAACAACCGTGTCATCGGGGCGGAGCTGCCACGTTATCGCAAGGCACTTCAAATGTCACCTATTTCAAAAACATTTTACTTATTTCGGCTAGATCAGTAAGCATCAGAAATGTGTGAAACAATGTTTTTGGCACCTAAAATACACTGACTGTTTTGATTAAGGAACAGAAAAAAAAACTATAGATTTATTGTGATTGAATGATTCAAATGTCATTGTTTTTAAACAAGAAGGATTATTCAATTTCGTTATATAATTTTCCTTTTAAATAAGGTGCTTAATAACCGATTTAGAAGCACACATGTATTCAATAATTTTATAAATATAACAAAAAACAGATTGAGACAGAAATACATTACATTACAATTGCGCTAAATTTTATCACGTAAAACTCTTTCCGTTATTATTATTATTATTATTATATTATTATTATTATTATTATTATTATATATCACGGCATAGCAGAAAGAGATGAAACAAACATTACCTGCCTCCGAATTGTAGCAGAGGTTATCGAACGCAATATAATGTTTAGGCTGGTATTACCAATTATGATTTGAGGGAAGTAGATTATACAGGGAATGATTGGAAAGCATTAGCTCAGGATAGGGATGTATGGAGAGCTAATGTCCGTGCGGCCATGAACCTAATTGTTCGATAGTACCAGTGAGTAAGTAAGTAAGTATTACCAATATTTTTTATATCAGTATTTTTACCAATAATTTATTTTTAAAATTTGAGATCTTTGGCATCTTAATTCAAATGTGGACGATATTTTTTTTTCAGATACCTGTTATTCTAGACTTGAGATTCTTTCACATGACATAAATCTAGAATACCAGTTATGCAGCTGTAGGCCTACTTCCCTCTCAGAGGAAGTCATGCTCAGGACTTTTAAAAATGCATGACCCCGACCTGATTTGAATCCGAGTAGGCTACCTCGGGCCAGAGACGAGCATGACAACCACTTTAAGTTTATATTTCTTCACTCGACATGAGTTCAGGATTCTACGGAAGCTTCTGGAAAGTATCCAGAAACACTAAGGAGGATAATGCAATAGAATTTATATTGTTGCAAAAAAAACATTGCAAGCTTGTATATATTTTCACTGCTCACTTTTTTTATTTGAACTGATGTGTGAATATATAGACAATGTTTTGCTTTTTAGTGTTGGGAGAAGAGGCGTTGAATTGAGGGACTGGATAGCGCTAGCAAATAGAGTAATAGCGCCAATGGAGCCCTAGGGACACATAACGTGAACTGTGGGGAGGGAAGATTTTCGAATCGAAATCGACCGCAGACGCAACACTAGCATGCATACAATGTAGCTACAATTATAAGAAGGAATGATGGGACCATATTCAGCTTGATATAATTTGCAATAACATTCTCGTCTTATAAGGACTGGCAGATATTACACACACAACTAATTGCGTTTTCCCCGCAAGTGCCTTGTATTTAGGCCTATATGTTTTTTTTTTCTTTTTTCGGACTATTGTCTTTCTTCATTCTGCACTTAGCAATTTTATATGCTTTTACACGTACTGAGTAGGACCTAGTCGACTGTAGCAGTAGGTTTGAGACTCACATCTGGGAGGTTCCAGGTTCAAATTCCTGTGGCGACAGTCCTGATCTGAGCAAAGTTATAATTTCAGATTATCATCTACTAAATTAATGTATATTTCATACAGTTACAGAAATACACATTACTAGGATAATATAACAATAACTGAGACAATTGGTTCAGCCTGCAGTTTTTGAAACTAGTATTTGAGAGGTCCCGGATTCAAATTTTTGTGCCAACAAACCTCATTGATATTTTCTTCCTGCATTTACTGAATCACCTAGGCAAATGTTGAGTTAGAATTTCAATAACCAGGACCCATTTGATCATAATCACCATTTTATAATATTATTTAAAATATATGCCTATAAGTTATATATAGGCCTATTAGTTAATTTTCACAAGAACACATGAATACACACAATGCACATACATACAACCTACTGTATACAACCACATATTTAGATGCGGTGTGAACTTATGTGTTAAAACGTCTATAATAAGCATGGAGTATTAAAAAAAGTTGTAGCCCTTCATTTCTATTTCCCATATATATCAAAAGAAGTAATCGCAGTAATAATATGATTACCTATCATGTGCTCTGATCCGCGCCGCGTAGCCATGTTTCTTAAGGAAATCATGCCTTGGGGTGCAGAGATGGGTCATGCGCTGGTTCGAGTCCCCATGGGGAAGAAATTTCCACATGGAATTTCGGCCAGTAAGGACCAGTACCCATCTAGCATCGTAAGTACCGGCTCCAGGTTGACAAAACCAGCTATAACGGTTGGGGACCCACATGCCAGCCCTAAACTAGCTGTACAATCGCCCACCTCTCTGATTAACACATGTAGTCGTAAGACCACCAACTGGCTGGTAGACAAGTACTTTCAGATCTGTCGTGCCATGGAGTTTAGTTTTAGTTAATCATCTGCTCTACTAATATAGTAGAGGAAGTTCGGGTAATACGGACCCTTCGGTTTGAATGGACCCTGTTAATATCTTCTTTAAATGGTGCTGACCTCGAACAGAAAATATTTTAACTTCTTCCCCTCATCAACTTTAACGTGTTCAAGGCCAGATCTCATTCTTTGTGCGAAGAAGGGTTTATTTGTGATATTTATGAAATGATCATTTTAAAAGTTTTTCAAGTTAAGAATCAATTCTTAATTTCTGCTATTGCATATTACAAATGTTTAAAAAACTCCTAGATATATTATACTATAGGCCTATAGATGCTATTTTAATATAGGCCTACTGACGAGTTTGGTTTGATATTATGTGACATGGTGGTTGTATAAAATAACTTAACAAAGGGATTCGGTAAATGAGGACCCTCCACGAGGACCTGGGTTCACTTTACACAAATACGCATATTTTATCAATGAGGATGCTATGTGTAAAACAATGCACTTATCGTAATTAATTTTATTTAATAATCTTGTAATTTTATTAAACCCAAAGACCGTCGCTTTCTGCAGTTGAATGACGTGTGAATGTTATAATTAACAATAATTTTTCAAAACATTAAATCAATATAAACGCTTTTTAATTACGATCAGTCATATATGATTTCAGATTAATCTGTGCCTGTGTATAAAGTAATAGAGTAAATAAACTTAAAAATAGACTGAAAGCTAACGTGTACTCAGGGGTCCACTTTACCCGAATATGGAGGTTAAAATTGACATTTCTTGAAATATAAAAAAAGTTTATAATTATGAAGATGTTTCCATATTTGAATAAATTAACAATGCTGTTTCATAGTTATAACATAATGATAATCACTGTAATTAAATAAAATCCAACTTCTTTAATTAAAAGAAGACAACCAACTAATTACAAACCAACAGAGGGGGTTCTTCTAGTGGTTAGACCTATCTTATTTTGCTGTCATCCAGAGCCTAGGGCCTCAATGAAGACTGGCGCATTCATATTCCGAGTCAAATCCTTTAACTCTCCCTCCCGCTGGTTCCTTTCCGTCTGGGCTTCTTCTCTTCCTTCTTCTTCTTCTTCCACGTTCCTTCATTTCAGTCGTGTCCGCCCACCCTTTCCGCTGACCCTGAAGTTCCCAAAACAGAACTTGTCTCTCAATGGCATTCTGATCCTTCTTTAGAGTATGGTCAATTTATCTCAATGTCCTTTTTATTTGGATATCATTCGTCCATTTGATATAGTAAGAGTATAATATGTATAGGCCTATTAAAGGTAATTTATTTTAACCATAGTAAACTTCATATAATCAATCCACTGGACCTGTGCTCCCTAACTTCATTAAACAAATGAAAAACCAAACCTAGAATCACTAGTTGGTTGACAAAGCGTTACAAAATAGTAGGCCGTGCTTGTTCTAATACTTCTAAGGCCTGCATGCGCATTCAGTGCATAAAAGATTCATCTATACAGCTCTTATCACCCCATGGTACCAGACCAACCAACAGATCTACCCTAGTTTTAGCAAGTGAAGTGCAGTATGTTCCTTTTACTTTGTAAATAGGTCCACATCTGGTTTGGCTGGGTGTCCCTTTTGTCTTATGATGCCATTTTCTATCTTCGGCTGCGATGTTCTGTTAACATGAGATCATTTGACGCTCGTTAATATGGATACTTGAAAATTCCTCCTCTTTGCCAATAGGGATCGAATAGATTTCATTCAATTTTAAGGAGTAGGGTATAGTGATAAAAAAGAGAAAAATGGATAAAATTAATTACACTGGTCGACAAAGTTTTCTTCACAACAAATCTGAATAGTGAATCTAGTGCACTTATTCATACTGAATTCAGATATGTAGTCAGAATTTTTCCATTAGGCACAGTTTTTTATGACAGCTACTTTTTAAAATTGATTTTAGCATTCTCTTTGACCTGTCATAGGAACCTTTACCTTATATGTAGCGATTTTATTCAAGCCGTATTTAAGGAATTTATATGCAATGTCATGCTGAACCACCAAAAGACAAGACTGTACAGGTTCATGCGTGTTTTAACATGCTCAAGGCCTATTAATCTGCAATTTCACACCACTTGTGAAAGAGTGTTATGAACTTTATTTTGGCGATAGATGATAATCCCGCTAGATGGAGCGAGAAGATTGCTAAATCTACTGATGCTCCAGCATGAGCAATTCTCAAGTGGGTGATTTTGATAAGAGCTGGGCCCCAAATATTTGTTGTGTTTCGTGCGTTAGACTGTTGATTGGGTGGAAAAATGGTACACATCATATGCCATTTGCAATTCCCATGATTTGGAGGGAACCCAAGGATCTTCTAACTGATTATTTTTGTTTAACAAATATTAAAGGAATCACATCTAAATCAAAATATACAGTTAAGTATCCAAATTTGCCATCTGCAATGAGGCCTGTCTTACACAGTGAAGAGTTCCCTGTACCAGTATATGCAGATATGACCTTAACTCAATACTCTGATTCTAACCTAGCTCAAACTGAAAATGATTCAGATCTTACATATGAAGGCAGTAGCTGTTCATCAGAACCATATTTTCCCAGTCAACAAGACCTCAATGACCTGGTTCGGGATTTAAACGTCTAAATAGCAAACTGAAATTTTAACTTCCAGACTCAAAGGCTGGAATCTACTTAAAAAAGATATAAGAATATGTAGTTATCGTAGCCGCCATAGTGCTTTCAAAGACTGTTTCTCTGAAGAAAATTTATCGTAGCCGCCATAGTGCTTTCAAAGACTGTTTCTCTGAAGAAAATGGTATTGTGTTTTGCAATATTTGTTCTGTTATGGGAATTCTTGGGCATCAACACCAGCCAAATGATGAATGGCGATTGTTCATAGACTCCTCTAAAGTTAGTTCGAAGGCTGTGTTGCTACATATTGGCAATGAACTTCCATCAATACCTGTAGCGCATGCCGCTAATATGAAAGAGACATATGAAATTATGAAACTGGTTTTATAGAAAAATCCAATATGAAAAATATAACGGCATATCTGTGGTGATTTAAAGGTCATTGCTTTATTGTTTGGTTTGCAACTTGGGTTCACCAAATTTTGCAGTTTTTTGTGCGAATGGGACAGCAGAGATAAGAAGTCTCACTACATTAGAAAATCATGGCCTAAACAGAAAAATGTGTCACATATCCATTTAGTGAATCCTGAAAAAATATATTAATTGCATATTAAATTATGAGTAATAAAAATTGTCAAAGCTATGGATAAACTTTCTGATGCATTCTTGTACTTTTAAATGGAAATTATCCTAAGTCAATGATGCTAAACTGAAAGAAGGAATTTTTATAGGGCCCCAAATAAGGTCACTAATGGCTGATGAGCATTTTGAAGGTCTGTTAAATCCTCTGGAAAAAGCAGCCTGGCAGTCTTTCAAAAATGTATGTTGCAAATTCCTTGGAAACCATAAAGCAGAAAACTATCGTGACATAGAGGCCGATCTTCTACATTCTTATAAAGCTATGAGATGCAACATGTCCTTAAAAATACACTTTTTGGACTCTCACTTAGACTTCTTTCCGGAAAATCTTGGAGCTGTCTCTGATGAGCATGGTGAGCGTTTTCATCAGCAAATTTCCACAATGGAAAAAAGGTACCAAGGCAAGTGAAGTTCTAATATGCTGGCTGACTACTGCTGGACCAAGAATAGAGATGTTCCAGATGCAAAATATTCCCGAAAATCACTTTCTAGGTAAGTCAGAATGAGTTAGAGTTAGATTATTTTATTAAAAATTATAAAAAAATGTAAATGAATATCACAGAAAACTCTTGCCTGATAGGAAAAAACTGAAATGCTATTTAAATTCAGGATGAAAAATATTTCTAAAGTCTCATATTTTTATTCTTGTGAAAAAAAAAATCATTTTTGTCGACCAGTGTTCTTTATTCAGCTCGTCCAAGTGAAGCCTGAACGTGAAAATACTGGCCTAAAAATTACAAATGATTTAACTAACCCTTAGGTTTACTCTGTCGCATAACATCTTCTCAATTAACTATTTTCTAAGTAGCAGGGAAGGAACAACTTCGAAACACCAACTAACTCCCCCATACTATCGAACGCGGAGCTCTCCCATGTATCTATCCTGAGCTAATGCTCCCTCAAAACAAGGTTAATATTTTTCCACTTCATTTAGAGAATGTTGGAATATGTACCTATATTCAGACAGCTATTAGAATGGATGAAATAGCAGAACCTTTTGGTAAAGATAGAGCGATACACCATCTTGAAAAGGGAAGAGTTGTAATATTTGTAGCGGGATTAGGAAAATGCTTATTTTACAACAAATACAGCTGCTGTTTTGCGCGCTATAGAAATAAAAGCAGATGTATTATTGAAAGGAAGTTCTAGGTCTACCTACTGGAAGCTTTCCCTCTATCTTACCAACAATCTCCATTCGTGCCACACACCCCTGGAGTATATGAGATTTAATTGCCTTTTTTGTATCCAATTTCCCACCATGGTAATGTAGCACACTGATACACAGTTCTCTCCATTCACATATGGTCAAAAAAATCTCCTAAACACTTTATTCTAAAACACTCATATAACCTTTCCTCCTCTCTTAAAGAAAGAGCGGAACACTACGGTTCTTAAATAATTTAATATTTCAAGAATCAATGGGCAAATTTGGCTACCATGCAAAAAAAGCCCCAGAATCACTTTACTTTTTTTCTAACTACATTTTTCCTTCGTTAATGTTTTAATAGGCCTATATTAACTCTATATAGGTTTTCACTCGTGATAGTAATTTTTAATATGCTTCCGCTCAAGCCGTGCATATTTTAATTTTACCATGATGTAGATAGGCTATATAAACAATCAAAACAAAAAGTAATCCATATTTATTGAAGAAATTGAAGCTGGGTGGTTAAAGAAGCTAAAAGCATTTTATAGCCTACCTTAATTCAGTATTACTCCATACTGAAAAAAAAAATGTTTATGTCTGTGGTATCCAGGACGCTGTCTCGTAAGCAGCGGGCGCGGGTTCGATCCCCGGTCGGGAAGTTCCCTGAGTGATGTTTCTTTTTTTTTTTTCCTCGGATGCAAGACAAATGTCAGGAAACTTTTAAGACCCATCGTTCCCCGAACATCATCTGGGCATCATAATCATTATCATAACCGCCATGTTTGTTATGAATCTGTGTGTGTGTGTGTGTGTGTGTGTGTGTGTGTGAGAGAGAGAGAGAGAGAGAGAGAGAGAGGAGATAGATAGAGAGAGAGAGGTGTTTCGTCTTTGTGTTGTGATTGTCTCGGAGGAGTCCTTGGCACTGAGCTGACCACTCATTCGGAGAGGCCCTCCATGTCCTTGTGCTGTCAAAAAAGTAGGGCCCCTATGTGTGTGATCAATAGTTTAAAACCCTCTCCCGACAGCCCATCACACCGTAAGGCCAGGAGGCGTGTGGCATGTAAAAAGTAGGCCTACCTATAAGGTGAAAGGTTAAACTGTGATAAAGAAAGAAAGAAATAATTCAATATTATTCCGTAGTGAAAAATCTTGGACATTATTTAGATAATAATATGAACTGGAGTTATCAAGTAAAGCACGCGTCTTCTTTCACAATTTCACTCTCTTATTTTGGAAATAACTTGGCGTAGGCCTAAGTACCAGTGGAAATCAGGAGCTGCCGATCAGTAGTCTCTTTCAAGCAAAAAGTGACTTTTCTAAAAGCGCTACATTCGTGTCTTTCTTTTTTTTTATACATCTTTGGAATGTCATGACTTATTTGATAAATTAAAAATGTTTGTACATGTAATTTATTGTTTTATTTAAATCTAAGTTCACTTTTGTGTTAATAATATCTAGTTTTATCTTTAGAAATAATTTCAGATAGAAACACGAACGCCTTAAATACCGGTTGAGAGTAAGATAAGGCCTCAAGGCCTTAACTCTTGCTAGTTTAAATAAAGCTATTAAAAAAAATCCATGGCGCGACAGGCCTAGAAGGACATGGCATACCAGCCGGCTGCAGACCTCACATCCACATAATATGTTCATCACAAAGATAGAGGATCATCCAGCCTGTATCGGGGTGACATGTAAATAAAACTACAACTATTATCTTAAGCGGTTAGACGCTCGCCTATCACTACTGGGCTTTCGAATTCGCGTTTCGTCAATCCATGAGCCTTTCGTGCCGGACGAAACGGAGACTGGGCTTACTTCTCTCGGTATTTTTTCAGTTTTCTTCTTACATATTTTATTTTACTCGTTTAATTAATTTCGTTTTATTTCATTTCATTTGCCCTTGTGATAGTGTGTCAGAAGTGGTTGTCCGGCACCCCTTTTATTCAGAGACCACCAATGCAAGAGGATCCATCACATCTTACCCTCGAGCCGGCTCTGAGCCGAAGACGAGTTAAGCAGGAGGATGTGTATTTAATCTACGACACATGATCCACGACTAATCCCACTTTATACTTCCATTAATAAGATTATATTTATTAGAATTACATAAGGAGCCGGGCATCATAGACATTATAGAAAAAAAAAAAGATTACAGTGGTAAGTACATGGCCATCCATGTCAAAAGAATGCCAGAACAAAGATTACCTAAAATTGTTATGGAATGGATCCCAATGGAAAGGAGGAAGACAGGAAGACCGAAGAAAACTTGGATAGAAGGGGTACAAGCAGCTATGAATACTAGAGGATTGGATGAAGATCAGTGGATGGACAGAGAGGAATGGCGTTTGGTTTCCGGAAGATGGCGGCAGCTGCCATGATACCGGATGATGCTGATGATGTGAATGACATATTGTGAAACATTTATGAACAGGTCTTGGAGTGCTCAATTAAAGCATTGAAGAAAACGAAGTTAGTATTCGTATCTTGTTAATAAATAACGTTACAAAGTTCACTAGCCATCATTATTATTGCACTCACGCTAAATTCATGCTTTTCATTTTTGAAACACTCTGTATATTCGAAAATACGATCACATTTCTCCATTATTCCACGAATTGTCATGGCTACATCTAAAAGAGAGAAGAAAATCGCACTGTCTAATTCTCTTATTTAAGATCCTACGTACCTCGATTCCCAATTATTTATCATCCCGTTTCCAGTATCTATCCTCAAACCATAACTTAAACACAAGATCACAACATAGTCTCTTGCTTAATATACCGCAACATAGGACATCACATCACTCCATGTCATATACCATCTTCACTTCTCGCAACTGGAATTCCCTACCACAAGAAATAAGGGGCTGCCGGACATTGGCATCTTTTAAAAGAAATATAAATTTATATTTGCTCTAACCTCGACTTCATTATTACCCAGTGTAAGGTATATATATATTAATTGGTGTTTCTCGTATAATTTATTATATTTATATTATTATTATATTATTATTATTATTATTATTATTATTATTATTATTGTATCATTATTGTTGTTACCCTATAAAATGTTGTTTGTACATGAAATTTACATTGCTACATTTATTGTATCTTTAACTGTTTATAATTAGTATAGTGTATATCTATATTTGTCAAATATTTATTTGTATTTGTACTGGTTGAGTGAATATAAATATTCACTTATTTATGTGAATATAGTAAATATATTTATTATTAGTACGTATTTAATTGCCTTTTGGCCTTAACTCTGCCAGAATTAATAAAGTATTATTATTATTATTATTATTATTATTATTATTATTATTATTATTATTATTATTATATACACATGGTGAATATACCTATTAAAATAAACATTAATAGGTCTATTAAAGTTTACATTGTACATTTATCATAAAATGTAAATCATTGCAGTAATCATATTAATCAACTAGGCCAATGCGTAATACGTTAGAAAGCAGTGAGTCAAAGTCAATGATCCCAACATTACATATTCAAACACCACTAGATTTATAAACAAATTCACTGCAGTTTGATGCTAATAACTATTACAGGGACACTTGCCATCCAAGCTTTCCTAAAAAAAAATTCTAAAAATATATAAAACGGGTCCAAGGGTATGCATGCGCAATATAGTTTCCATTGCAAACAGACAGCCTCTGCATATCAACTCCTCTCCCAATCTGCTCGAGGTGGACCTGCTAATCCGAGCAACCCAAATCAAGGTTGTGGTATAGAATCCCTTCGGCGATTTGGGTCGGGGAACTGATGGGAAGAGGGGGTCCTTTCTCTGGGATGATAAGAGACCCATGCTCGGGGAAACAAGAGTAAAGTCCACAACAACTAATTTTTAATAGGTTCGCGGAAGTGGCAACCCTCTAGATGGGGTTAGCCTAGTACATCCAGGAGCTGGATCTAAAGCTTCGAGGTGGCAGCCCCACCAATGGTCTACTCAGCATGGCGTTGGTACCGCGATCAGAGGAAAACATATTACTCGTATTCTTCACAATGGAAACTCGGACTGGTCTTAGATCTATTAGTGAAGACGGAACAGGCAACTCCTTGCCTAAACCAGGAAGTGAAGAAGAAGAAGAAATAAATAAAACTGTTATTCTTCCAATTGTATTATCCATCCATCCACAGTAATTCTGCCCGAGGGCAGCTCCTTCACTGCAATCATAGCATTTTCATGCTATGATTGCAGATTTATTGTAGGTGGGGTAGCTTCCCGCTGCTTTCCACACCGGTGAAGGATGATGATGATGATAATGGTGATGGCCATATGATTTCGGGGACCGTTTGGGCCTTAAAGTTTTCCTGACATTTATCTTCAGGCGAGGAAAAACCCCGATAAAAACCTCACCCAGAAAATCCGCCCCGACCGGGGATCGACAAGGCTGCGTGACAAGGCAGCACGCTACCTCGAGAGCACAGCGGTGGACAGTTGTATTATATGGATTAGAAATATGATCTCTTATTTTAAAGGGGAATAAAATATTGCGAATATTTGAGAATAAACCTCTTAGGAATATTTTTAACTAAAGAGAAGCGAACAGATAGGTGAATGGAATAACAGTATGGTACACTATCTTTGTGGGAAACCGTCTCATAAACTGCGATGAGCAGGACATATAGCACTAATGGGAAGTGAAAGAGGAAAGGGACACTTCAGGTAAAAAACTAGAGGTAAAGCGTCCAATAGGTAGACCAAGCATGATTACAGGATATTAATATTAGCTAAACTATGATAACATCTTATAGAACATGAGAGAGAAAGCGCTCAGTAGATACACCAAAAAATGATAAGGGAAAATAATATTAGCTTAACTATGATTTTAGTGAGGGATGTGATTAGGCCTATACAGGGAATAAATAGAAAACTTAGCTCCAGTAGGCCTACAGGGATGTATGAAGAGTGCATGACCGAGTTGACATGAACCTCCAGTTCGATAATGCCAGGTAGTTCGTTATTCACTGGCACAATCTAATCCGGAGGTTCGTAGCCGCGAGGAAATACGCCCTCCATACCCTAATCTATAATAAATAAACATAACCTATTTATTAATTACACAGAATGCAATAGAACTCTACCAACAAACTTTGACAGGTTGTTGAGGGAGTTTGTTTGATATAAGGAACTCATGACTTTTTAGAAAGTGGTTAAGGCACTGAGCTACAAGCCGGAGGGTCGAGGGTTCAAGTCCCTTTGGGGTCAGGATTTTTAAACTGACCCATACCCCCTGGCGGCACTATGACCCTGGGATCGACTCAGCCTCTAACGGAAATGAGTACCAGACGCTTGTTCTGGGGGTAAAGGCGGCCGTCACGCAGGGCTGACAACCGGGCTGACGTAAAGTGCCGATTGTCTAGAAAAAGTGGGAGCCATAACCTCCTACTACCCCAAGGGCTTCCGGGCCTGTTGTGGGATCACTTTACTTTACTTTACTTCAATGTTTTGATGTAAGCCATTAGACATGTAAGATTTAATGGGTTAGTGGTGTTATGTAACATGTCATTTCGTGCGTGTTATAGCAGGATTTTAATATCATAATAAATATGAAAGTTAAAGTTAATAATTTTATAGTTTAAAATTCTTGTAATATTTAAATATAACTTAAATAAAGAAAAACATCTAAATAATTAATTGTTGTTCATTGTTGAATAAAAATGTCTCAGTAACAATTAAAGAAATTGTATTATATAAGTCTTTCTAAATAATGCTTTTAAAATTGTGTCTTAAGTCATTGTTGTCAAGAAATATAAAGCTTTCTGTTATAACTGCAATAAGAGTAATATAATATATATTTATCTAATATATTAAGTATATTTGACTTCCAATCAAAAAGTTTGTATTTACAAGATAAATAATCTTTATAATAATAATTATAACCTTATTCATTATTATTTTAGGAAGATAATATAATATATATTTATCTAATATATTAAGTATATTTGACTTCCAATCAAAAAGTTTCCTTGGATGTGATGTATCTTCCTTATTATTTTATTTGAAATTAAGTTTTATTTCATTTTTCCTGCTTAACTTAATATTTTTAAATAAAAGTATACTAAATTCTGATTGGATGTTAAAACAATTAACTTTTTGATTTAACAAATCGAATTTAAACCTGGTATTTAATGGACCATTAACCAATAGAATTTAAATATATAAAATCATGTGATGTAATAATGTTCTTTAAAATTAGAAAAGAATTACACTAGCCAGTCAGCATATAACTTTCATCAAGGATAGAAGCAATAACAGCTCTCCTGATAAAAGTGATATTTAATACAAGAAGAATAGTTCATTCAAGAAAAGAAAATAAATAAATAGTAAATAAATTTACAACTATTTCTACAAGAATCAGTTATTAGTGATTTTTAAAGTGTTTTCCTATATTGTGTACCAACTTCGACCTTGAGAAGAGAATCCAGCTCTACCGAAAATCAAACCCAACCTGAACCAGTAATTCTTTTTGGGACACTAATTCCTTCAAAATGTTACTACAACATCGGGCATGAAGAGAGTTAGCTGCTTCAAAATATCGCCACAATATGGGAAAAGAATTACTTCTAAATTGTCGCCACAACGTGGAGCATAATGAAGATCTTACTAAAATACTTCCTCAGTGTTACGATAAGTTATGAAAGTGCAAAAAATGAAAAATATATATTCATCTCCATTAATGCTGTAACAATCATTAACTTCAATGAAATAATTCAAAGATTACATGAATTTTAAAACAAATCAAAGGCAAAATTTGTACTTTGTTAAATGTGTGCACATTTCACTATGCACTCCTCAATACGGTAGGTACTGTATATCTCAGTTTAAAGCAGCTGTTCAAAATGATGAAATTAACAGACCAGCAGTTACATAAAAAACTATCGGCCATCAATGATATTGAAGTTATGAATACTCAGATTTTATAAAAGTAGAGTTTGATTCATATATAATTCCCCAAAATGAGAGAGAGGTAAGAAACTTCCGTCTTCTAGATGTAGATAACCGTGCAGCTCTCCCAATTAATACATTTATTCGAATCATTATTACTGCTACAGATGTTTTACTTGGCCACCAGGATCAGACAAACCGCATTGTAAGCATGCTCTGTTTATGACTTTTACAATAGCCTATTTACTTCAGGTGATGATTAGTTGATGAATTTTTATTTGCATTACATCAGAAACCGTGCTACATGTCTAACGAAATAATACAACTCTTCAATAGATGACCCAGTCAATGGGTCCCTTACGCCAAAACACTCATCCAACATCTCCTGAACAATCCGTGAAAGTGTATATAGGCGAAGTTCTGCTCCAACCTGTAATATCTTTAACTGAATCTATAATAATCATCTGATCATAAATTTGTGACTGTGGACTTTCTGTGCAGAAATAATATTCCACTCCACCAATGCGGTTTAACTTCTCATATTTACAGGTACTTTTGCATGTCACATGATAGTGGCACAACCTGTCGGGAGAGGGATTTAAATATGGATCACACACATACTGTTTTGAACAAACAAGGACATGGAAAGCCTCCCGACGGAGTAGTTAGCTCAGTTTCAGAGCCTCCTCAGAGATAACAAAACAATAAGACGAAACACGCCATTCATGCAGTCATGGCGAATATGATGATAATTAAGATGATCAGATGATGTTCGGGGACCGTTTGAGTCTTAGAGTTTCCTAAAATTTGTCTTACAAGTGAGGAAAAATTCCGGGAAAAAAGTCACCGACGGAATCTGTCCCGACGTGGGATCGAATCTGGGCCCGCTGCTTACGCTAAACCGGAACCCACAGCGTGCAGTGGTGGATGTGTAAAACTGATGTACAATTTTTATAATAACCTTTTAAACGAAAGATAATTTCACCCTTGCGATAATAATGGAAACATTTAAAAATAGACTTTCCACTAAAGATCCCACCGATATTACATTTAATTATAAACATTTTAAATATCGAATAAGAACCCATCACGCAGGAAATGCATAAACTAGTCTAAGCGAATTCTTCAGCAAGTCGGAGTTATGGTCCGATTTTACTGGTTTACGGATTATTCCTTCCTTTTTTTAATCCTTAAATCGGAGAAACTCAATTTTCTATGCCAACTTATTCAAATGGCTCGGACCGTAGAAAAAACAAACTATTCATAATCTTAAATTATTATTTATTGCATCCATCCATAGTAATTCTGCCCGAGGGCAGGTCTTGCACTGCAATCATAGCATTTTCATGCTATACTTTGCAGCTTTACTAGGGAATTATAGGTGTGGTAGCTTCCCGTTGCTTTCCACACCGGTGAAGGATGATGATGATAAAGATGATGATGATGGCCGGATGATTTTCGGGGATCGTTGGGCCTTAGCTTCCTGATATGTCTTACAGGTGAGGAAAAACTCGATAAACCTCAGCCAGGAGCCTGCCCCACCAGAAATCGAACCCGCGCCCGCAGCGTGACAAGGCAGCACGCTACCTCCAGACCACAGCAGTGGACATCTATTGTATATTGTTTTATAATTCCACATAGGCTACATTTAAATAATTTATACTAATTCAGTTTTCCTTCACTTTATTAGAAATAATTAATTAAACCAATCTATCTTGAGCAATTGGGTAGGCCTAGTGTTAGACGGGAAACCACCAAGTTACTAAAGAGTAAAAAGAGGGAATTTTTGAGAGAGAAGATTAATGATCTTGAAATAAATGCAAAAAATAGGAACATTACAGAATTATATCAGGGAATTAGTATAGAGAAGAAAGGGTTTCAGGCTAGAAGAAACATAATTCCGAATGAAAATGGGGATATGATTGCAGATTCTAGGAGTATATTAAATAGATGGAAAAGTTACTTTAATCAGCTATTAAATGTACATACAGAACAGGACATTGAGGAGGATAAGTTACAGACAGCAGAAATGTTAGTCGCAGAACCAAGTTCATTAGAGGTTGAAATGGCGATTGAAAAATTGAAGATGTATAAAGCATCAGGTTCAGATGAGATCCCAGCAGAACTGATAAAATCAGGGGGAGAAAAATTGATGGACAAGATACGTTGGTTGCTTAGTATGATTTCGGAAAAAGAAGCTCTTCCAGATGAATGGAAGGAATCAATTATCGTACCAATTTATAAGGAAGGAGATAAAACTGATTGCAACAACTACAGGGGCATCTCATTACTTTTAACTTCGTACAAAATTCTAACAAATATATTAGTAAGCAGACTTACTCCCTATATTGATGACATTCTAGGAGATCATCAATGTGCATTTAGAAGAAACAGGTCTACAACAGATCAGATTTTTACGTAGTATAAGACAGATTTTAGAAAAGAAATGGGAATATAATGGTACTGTACATCAACTATACGTAGACTTCAAAAAAGCATATGATTCAATTAAGAGGGAGAAGTTATATAGTATCCTGCTGGAGTTCGGAATTCCTAAAAAGTTAGTTAGGCTTATACGAATGTGTCTAAATGGCTCAAAGAGTAGGGTGCGTGTAGGCAAACAGTTTTCAGACACTTTTGAAATCCAGAATGGGTTGAAGCAAGGAGATGCACTATCTCCTCTACTATTTAATTTTGTACTAGAGCATGCCATTAAATCTTTAGAGGATGAGGAAGGCTTACAACTGAATGGTATTAATAAGCTGTTAGTTTATGCTGATGATGTAGTACTACTGGCCGATAGCGAGGAGATACTAAAGGCCAACACGCACACACTATTGAGTAACACTAAGAAATTGGGACTGGAAATAAATATCAGTAAAACTAAATATATGGTCACACGTAGAAATTCAGTATATAATGGAAATGGACAGCTAATGACAAATGAGGGAAATTTTGAGGAAGTGGCTAAATTCAAATACCTAGGAACAATAATCACAAATAGGATTGAGATGCACAAAGAAATTAAACATAGGCTCAATTCTGGAAATGCATGCTGTTATGCATTGCAGAGACTCTTGATGTCCCAACTCCTTTCCAAAAACGTTAAGCTGAAGATGTATAAAACTGTTATTCTACCAGTTATATTATATGGGTGCGAAACATTAAGGGAGGAAAGGAAATTACGAGTATTTGAGAATAAAGTTCTTAGAAAAATTTTTGGCCCAAAGAGAGATGAACAGACAGGTGAATGGAGAAGACTACATAACAATGAACTACATGGTCTTTATAGGAAGCCAGATATAATAAGAACAGTTAAGTCTCGTAGACTGCGATGGGCAGGACATGTTGCACGTATGGGGAATGAAAGACGTGCATAGAAGCTTCTTGTAGGAAAGCCAGAGGGAAAACGCCCAGTTGGTAGACCAAGAATGAGGTGGGAGAACAATATTAGGCCTAACTATGATTTGAGGGAAGTAGATTATACAGGGAATGATTGGAAAGCTTCAGCTCAGGATAGGGATGAATGGAGAGCTTATGTCCGTGCGGTCATGAACCTACGGGTTCGATAGTGCCAGTGAGTAAGTAAGTAAGTAAGTAATCTACCTTGAATTATGCTATGAATAAAAAACGATATCTTCATTCCGATTATGCACCCAGAATTACTTGACTTGTGCTATGAATCTTCTTGTAACTTGTAAGCCCATGTTTCCCTTAACAGAGATTAAGGCGCTGTCCCCCTACAGGAAAGAATTTGAACCATACTAATGTAGTTACACTTGTTTTCGTAGAGATGTCATTTTGAGTGGTCCGTGGTCAGCGTTCCGCCTCATACAGACATCTACTAAGAAACAAAGGTAGTACTAGGACGGGAAAATTCGGTAAATTTTGCTTAGAGACCTTTTGCTATGGTTTATTAAGGTACGTACACACTTGCGCGCCGTGCGGCGCGCGCACCATGTTCGTCAGATTTGGACGGGGTTTTAAGGTGCGCGCGAACGGCGCGCGCGCGTCTCTCACCACGATCCACTCATTGTCGGTTTTTTCCACAAACACTTTGATGGTTCGCTGTTTAGATTTGGACGGGTACCTGAGAGGTTCGTCGTTTTCGGTGCGCACCTATTATTTGAGTATGGAGTGGTCAGAGGAAAACATGTTAAAACTTATTGATATTTATAGAAGTAAGCAATTATTGTGGGATCCTCAACATAAGGATCATTTTTAAAAATCATTGAAAGGAGATGCCTGTTTTTTTTCAATGTTATGTGTTTTTTTTTTCGTGTGTACTGTAATTGTATGAATAAATTAGAATTATTTAGAAAACATTATTTATTTAAGACGTTCATTTCATAATATTATGTATGAAGTATCACAAAACAATACAATATATAAACACATTTATTACTAATTATTTATTTATTTCTTCAAAGACTCCAAAGAGCAAGATTGCTCATGTTAAGGGGCAATATACAAAAAATAATGGCCATAAAACAATTAACAATAAAAACAAGAAAACAAATTCAGGCATAAGTTTAAGTAATACAAACTACTATAGATGCACAATATATATACACATATAAATACAATATTTAAACAGGATAATATTAATAATAATAAAATTAACAAAATTAACTAAGAAAGCAATGAGAAAAAATATTTTTAATACAATTAGAAAAATGTTTAACATTCGTGAAATGTTGATATTCAATAGGTAAGTTATTGTAATGGTTGATTAATGCATAACGAATCCCTTTTATACCTTTTTTTTTGAGAAACTAGTATGTTTGTGCAATAAAGTACAACCTCTAGTATAATAATCATGTACATCTTTAGCCTATTAAAAATTAAGGCCATGTTATGGTGAGATAGATTCTTAATAATTTTAAACATATACCTATATACAAATCATATATTTTTTTAAATTCCTTTAATGCTATAATATTTGAAAAAGTATAAATAAAGTTATAAGATGTAATAAGTAATAAGCGTAACCAGACGTCCCGATTTTGGCGGGACAGTCCCGATTTTTAACAATTTGTCCCGCGTCCCGTGGCATTTTTAAAAAAGTCCCTATTTTTGGGAAAGAATGCAGGACAAGCGGGAGAACGGAAAGGGAATAGACATGGTTGGTTACACCTGCTCTGCAAAATGTCTACTGAAGGTTTGTGGGTTTCCTATGGATCGCAGGAAGTTCGTTGAAATTAATAATTTCGACGAACATAACACGCGCCGCGCGCGCCGTTCGTGTTCGCGGCGCGCATATGTGTACGTACCTTTATACAGCATGTCGCGCCCGATGTGACGCATTCTCGCGTTACGCTGGGCGTGATACTGGTTTCGCATGGAGCACATACCGTACAGCGCTTATGTTTATGGAATTGTCGCCAGATGGCACAACATATATGGGGAATCAAAATTACCAACGTTCGTAATAAATTCCCAAATGCGTTTACAAAAATGGATCTATACAAACCTGTCCCTGCATAACCTAAACTATAAACTAATCTGATGTACACTAAACTGACCCATCGGAACCTAACAAAATGAATTAATTGAACATTTATTTCTTAAAATATGTTTTGGAATTAAATGCAAATGTTGGTCATTCACACATATGGCCTGCCATCTGGTGAATTTAATTTTATAAGCGTTCGCGCATGCGAACTTCAATTCTAAAGAACTTCCAAAAATCATTGAGAGGAAAAGTCATAATTTGTGTACATAGATAAACATATAATAATTCTTTATAAAAAAAGTTTTAAGTATCGTTGCAAAATGTTTAAAATAGTAGGCTACGAAATATTAGCAAAGACGGGAAACGCACTTAGGGCAACAACATCATATGAATGATGTATGGAAAATAATAGAATAAATTATTAAGTTCTTAAATAAGCATATGGTTCATAATACCAAATTTTAGAATACTTCAGATTTTCGCTAGACCAGTTTTATCAGGTTTAGAATTTAATAGAAGGCGAAATTTATGTACATCCATAATATGCCTAAGACACAATACAATATTTACAGCTTTTATTTACTTCTTGACTGAATTCAAACCACAATAACTCCTTTTTCTGTACATCTCTGTACTCCTTCATACTCATGTCGTATAAAACACGATGGTTTGAAACTTAACTAATTAAAATATCATTGAATTTACTAAAATTGCAAACCAAGCGCTCTTTTACCGACATTTTGCATTAAATCTTTGTTTATTTTTAGACTTTTTAGCAATGAGTACGGATAATAGCTTCTATATTCTTTGTTTGAGCTGGCAAATTGCGACCCGAATTCAAGTGATACATGACGCGACATGTCAGCGCAAATTTTTTCGCGCCAGCGCTTTGCGTTGTAGATAAACCACATCCATTTAAATGTTTAATACACGGGGAACAATTTTTGCTAGCGCTTTGCGTCGTAGATAAACCATAGCATTTCCATCCTAAAAAAATCCATCGACCCCGGCTGGGTTTGAACCCGCGACCCTCGGGACCAAAGGCAAGGAGCATAACCACTGGTCCACCGCGGCCGATTATGCTATGAATGCAAACGATTTTTCATTCCGATTTTGCACCCAGAATTACTTAAATTATGCTATGAATGCAAACTATGTTTTCATTCCGATTATGCACCCAGAATTATTTTAATTATGATATGAATGCAAATAATATTTCCATTCCCATTTTGCAGACTTAGGACCCGCTGTAAGGTGTGTAAAATTTATTCGGAGTACTAAATGTGAGTATAGTTTATTATAACTCATAAGATCATCAATATAATGATAGTTAACTTACCATTGTTAGCTTTTAAATTTAATCACAGAAAATATAAGGTAAGGGTGATATTTTTAGTTTAAGACAGAAATATAAGTTATTTTTGTTAGATTTTTATGTCTTAGATCGACAGACATAAATCCTTAAATATATTTCTCCTTTTGACTCATCACACCAAAGCTCTCCATGGTGTGCACGACGATCACTAACAGCGAAATAAGCAACCTCAAGGGCCATGATCACCATGTTTGTAATGTGTTCATAAGTCTGCACCACGTGAAATATAACTTAGGAAGAGAGGGAGTGCGTCACATTTGGGTAAGCTCAGGTATCTTGCCCTGGCCGTAAATGAGCCATATAATATAATAACCCTGGCCGCTCTTGGACCTGTTTGCCTAGTCAATCCTTAGTTCCGGCCCCGCCTTGACGTTCCTCAATAAAAAACGCAAAAAAAGAAAGAAAGAAAGAAAGAAAGTAATGCCTTTCAAAATGCAAGAAGAGAAACGATCCATGCAAATAATTATATTAGTTTTCTTTGTTTCAAAGGGAATTAGATTGTATTATTCCTATATAAAACTATTATTCTACCAGTTATATTACATGGAAGCGAAACATGAATTCTTAATTTAAGGGAGGAAATGATATTACGAATATTTGAGAATAAAGTTCTTAGGAAAATGTTTGGACCAAAGAGAGATGAACAGATATGTGAATCGAGAAGACTTCATAACAGTGAACTACATGGTCTTTATAGGAAGCCAGATATAATAAGAACAGTTAAGTCTCGTAGAATGCGATGAGCAGGACATTTGGCACGAATGCGGAATGAAAGACATACATGGAAACTTCTTGTAGGAAAACCAGAGGGAAAACGCCCAGTTAGTAGACCAGGAATGAGGTAGGAGAATAACATTAACTATGATTTGAAGCAAGTAGATTATGCAGGGAATGATTTGAAAACATTAGCTCAGGATAGGGATGTATTGAGAGCTTATGTCCGCGCGGCCATGAACCTATGGGTTCGATATTGCCAGTGAGTTAGTTAGTTATGGAATTTACATAAACCAATCGTTGGTAAGTAGATACTGAACATTAAAAGTAAGAAAATTTAACTTATTAGAAGATTGGGAAAAGAATAGAAGTAGTTCAACTCTGTAAGTAGCAAATTAAAGACCTTGAGTGGCGAATCGTTTTATATTTAAAGACGAAAAATGCATCGATTGGCCACGTTGATAAATTTTCTTCCTTTTATATAGGCTGATTCTAGGTAAAATCCCAGTTCCTTTTGTTATTAGAGAACTGGTTGTTACCAAACATTTCCTGGAATGGAGAAATATCACTTATCGGGGTAAAACGTTTAGTAACACAGCTCCTTTATCATCAAGCTTTGTTTACATCCAACACACTTGTTGAACTTGTGTTTAACAAAGAACTTGACAAAGTGGGAAACAGTTTCATGTCAAGTCAATTGTTTACAGATAAGAGTATTTTATTAAAAATCTTCATCCAACATAATATGTAGAGCCCAGGGATCTCCCTGTGTAGAGCCTATTACTCATTTAAATTAATAAAACTAATTTTGCATAGATACTAGATCTATACAAGATCTATACTTTTATCTTCGTTCAATAATAATAATAATAATAATAATAATAATAATAATAATAATAACAATAAATAATTATTTATCACAGAGCCAAGCGCATTAGAGGTTGAAATGATAGATAGAAAAATTCCTAAAAGCATCAATTCAATTGGGACCTAGCAGAACTGATAAAATCGGGGGAAGAGAAATTGATGGACAAGGTATGTTGGTTGCTTAGTATAATTTTGAGAAAAGAAAAGACTTTTTCAAATGAATGAAAGGAATCGATTATCGTAACAATCTATTAGGAGATAAAACTGATTATAGCAACTATGCGGACATCTCAATTGATTTCAACCTGGTGTACTAACAAATATATTAGTATCCGGACTTACGTACTCCCTACATAGGCGACGTAATAGGATATTATCAATATGGATTTAGAAGAAATAAGGGTACAGTAGATCAGATAGATTTAAACACAGTGAAAATCTACGGATCCATAGGCCTAATACATTTTATAAACTTACTAACTATAGCAAAGGAATATCTATAAATGATTAAGACAGGTTTTAGGAAAGAAAAGGGAATGTAATGGCACTGTACATCAACTGTATGTAGATTTGAAAAAGGTATACGATTCAATTAAAAAGAAAATTTTAACTTATAATAACAAAATTTAGTGAAATTTAAATAATTAAGATAAGTCGGAGGTACTGAACATCGAAATTCCTAAAAGGTTAGTTCGACTTATTCGAATGTGTCTATTAATGGCACAAAGATTACAGTGCGGGTAGGCGAACAATTTTCACATACCTTTGATATTTACCTATTATTAGGTGATAGCGAGGAGATACTAATAGGCAACATGCACATTATATTGAGTAATACTAAGGAATTGGGAATGCAAGTAAACATCAATAAAACTAAATGTAGGCCTATGGTTACACATAGAAATTAATTGTATAATGGAAATGGGGGAAATATTGAAGAAATGGTTGCATTTAAGTGCCTAGGAATAATAGGTAATTACAAATAATAATGAAATGCAGAAAGAAATTAAACATATGTTCAATTCTGGAAATACATGCTGCTACGTCGTTACAGGAACCTTTGTCGTCCCAAATTCTCTCAAAAAAAGTTAAGCTGGAAAAATATAAAACCGTTATTGTACCAGTTGTATTTATGGATATGAAATATGGACTCTTACTTTAAGGAATAATGAAATATTACATGTATTTGTGAATAAAGATATTAGGGAAACATTTGGACTAAAGAAAACGGACAGGTGAATGGAGAAGACTTCTTAACAGTATGCTATCCTATGCTCTTTATGAGAAACCATATGCAACTGCAATGAGCAAAGACATGTTGTACGAATGGGGAATGAAAGAGGAACATATAAACTCCTTGTAGGAAAAAAAACACAAGAGGGAAATCGCCCAGTTGGTAGTCAAACAATGAGGTGGGGGAATAACATTAACCAGGATTTGAGGGAGATAAATTATAGCCTACAGGGGAGATTGGAAAACGTTGGCTCAGGATAGCGATGTGTGGAGAGCTTATGTCCATGCGGCCATGAAATTGCGGATTCGATAATGCCAGCAAAGATAAAATTCTCGAAATAGGTTACAGGATTGTCATTATTTTGACTATCTTCAACACCATAATATACTCAAAAAGATGAAGAATGAAGACGGGCAAGAATGGACGGAGGTGATTAGGGAGCTTAAGTTTAAATTCAAAGGATCATAGCGCCAAATAATAATAATTTACACATAATTAAGCAAGGAAATTATAGGCAAGAAAAACTGATATTTTAGGCGCCTAAAAGATTGCAGAATTATGTAGTTAGGCATTATTTGTTTTATTTTATGCAAGAAAAAATGTTATTTCCATCTAAAATTATCTACAGAATGATTAGTTAAACAGAATAGTACATATTTTTATGCCCATGAATATAAACATCTATTGGTTTTCTTCATTCCTCTTCTTATTCTGCCGCCTGCAGGAGTAGGCAAATCGCTTGTTCTGCTATTACATGGCCGTCTCCTTTCCCGTGATTGGTACCATTGTCCTGTCAACGGTAATCGGGCCTCTGGCATTCTCAAAACAGGCTGTTTTTAAAAGTATCACAATATATTATCGTGACTCTCACAATTCCAAATGTTAGGCTATGTCTTTCGTCAATTCAAATAATTTGAATGCTGTCAACGAACTTTGACTCATTATTTTCACGTTTTTTTTTTTTTTTTTTTTTTTTACTCTTTCACACTTGCACCTCATTTTGCCCAATTTCTCCTCCAGCAGCACTAATTTTCACTTCAGCTTCTTGCACCGTAGTCAACTGATCCGACAATGCTTTCCTTAGCATTCCAAAATGTCATTATTGTTGAGGACAAGAATAAATAATTTACCTTTATTTTATCAAGATCTCACTTCAATTTTTTTCAGCAGTTCCTTTATTGTATTCTCAGTAGGAATTCTTTTAGCTAGCAGTAACTCACTGGTACTACCGAACCCATTGGTTCGTGGTCGCGCGGACTTAAGCTCTTCATACATCCCTATACTCGGCTAATATTTTCCAATCATTCCCTGTATAATCTACTTCCCTCAAATCGTGGTTAATATTATTCTCCCACCTCATTCTAGGCCTGCCTACTGGGCGTTTTCCTTTTGATTTTCCTATAAGAAATTTTCACTTCCCTTCTTCACTTCCCATTCGTGCAAATCAGCAATATCATCCCAATATTCTGCATGATATAGAGCTGCTCTATACAGGTGTTCCAACAAGTTAAAATGGTTTGAGGAAGAAGAAGAGTATCTATAAGTTTTCCTTGAAAAATGTAATACTGGAAAGAGCTTTAATTGAAAGTTTCCTTCATTTCCGATGTTAGGATTTTGAATTCCGGAAATTAATTTCTTATCTGAATTGAAATCACTAGCTGTTCCCAAACTTGCGATTTTGATTCAGCAGAGTTAGTTTCGGGAAATTATTTTCATTAACACTCGTTACCAATCAGCTTAACATGAGAGTTTCTGATTAAACTATTTGAATCTGTGGCCGGGTGTTAGCCTCAAATCTGAGAACACCACTGAGTACTAATAAATTAGTTACCGGCATGCTAACCGTAACTAATAAAAGTCTAATTATTACCCATTCATTACATAAACGACAAAATATATTTTCGCGTCGTAAATAAGATCATCATAATCCATTAGCCAGGAACGAATGAAATAAGCTTTCGAATACTAGTCTTTCGGCATTGTTTCTTTTACTGCTAATCAATATTGTCTGTCCAACGGATCTGTGCCCTCGTAAGATATGCGAACTAAGGTCTACTTCCTTTTCTCTCTCGGCAAATCATTTCCCTCCCTGCATTCATATATCTCTCTGTTTTCTATCTCTCTCTTGCACTCTCACCCCAGTGTTGTCAACTCAGTTCCAACCTTGCATTATTCAATATTCAAGAGTCATGCCTCTGGGGGAAATTTGGCAACATCCCTACTCGATTAGGTACCTTCTGCTGCCTTTTGACGTCGGGGGAGGGGAGTGCGGTGAAATGGTGTGAGTATAGACGTGTACTTTCTTAAGGACGAGTATATAAAGAATACAATGCAGAATATGCCTATAACCACTAAACGTACACACAGAGAAGAAAACTAGAGATGAAATTTAAGCTGTGTAATGCGCATTGTCGATGCATTTAAAACGGTTGGTAGTTTTAAGTTAACTGTAATATACGTGTGTGTGTATATAGATATTTTAATTCAATACCACCTCATTGTCACTTAGAAGTTCTTCAAATTCTTTTTAGAAATATTAACCATGTTTAGACAGCACAAAAAGGAAGAAGTAGATATTAATCCCTATTACATGTTTTTTAGACATTATAAGACTGCTCCCATTGATAATAATTTCCATAAATTGTAAATATCTGCATTTATTTTGCAGATTTTCCTAAAGGAACTAAATTTAACAAAACAAGAGTTTACAAATTGATGTGTAAAAATTGTAATAAATTCTACATAGGCAGGACCAGCAGAAGTTTTAGCATACGATTCTAAGAATATTATCTTAAATATTTAATGCATGGCAGAGGGAAATTCTAATTACGCCGTGCACCACATGAATGCAATAGAAAACATTCTTACTATCGTTCATAGAGAAAGAAATCCAATCAAAGATAAACATACTAGAGGAACTTGAAATTTTAAAATAAATAAATAACGATTTAATTTTAAACGAGAACACAGGGAACTCATACAATCCTTTAAACGAAATTAAAAAACAGCAGTCAGTAGCTACCGACCTTGCTGGAAGGCTGCTGATGTTGCAATCGTCTCAAAACACCTTCTGCTGATGATGGAAGCCGGTTACCGAAATGCCTACAGTTCTTATAAGTTTTTTTCAATTAACCTAGTTGAGGACGAAAGTACCTCTCGGGTATTTGCTTTAATATTTTACTTTGTAAGTAGTCATTTGTCTAAAATTTCGAGGTAGGCCTATATACGTAACACACGTGAGATCATCATCATAATCATCCGGTATCATGGCAGCTGCCGCCGTCTTCCGGAAACCAAACACCATTCCTCTCAGTCCATCCATTGATCTTCCAATCCTCTGATATTCATAGCTGCTTGTACCCCTTCTATCCAGGTTTTCTTCGGTCTTCCTCTCTTCCTCCTTTCTATTGGGATCCATACCATAACAATTTTAGGCAATCTTTGCTCTGGCATTCTTTTGACATGGCCATACCACTGTAATCTTTTCTTTTCTAAAATGTCTACACACGTGAAAACATAAAAAATTGACAGATATTCCATGTAAACTGAAAATATAACTGTCTCTTATAATTCGTAGCACAATTAATGTAATGTGATATTAGTTTTTTTCCTACAATTTGTTTTCTTTCCTGTGGTTCAAACTCTTATTTAGTTCTCACATCTTTAGATTAAAATTGTATGAAGAGATTAATCAGGAATAGTTTTATTATCCCTTGTGATTATTTTAGGCGGGGGCAATATTACTATGATTTATTAATTTTCCTTCTTTGTCTGTGTTTAAATTTTCAGCAAAAAATATAAATTTAATGTCGATAAAATTAAATATGAATTTTTAAACATGTTGGGTTTTTCATGATATTGTAAGTTTTATACTAGATATACTTGAATATTAAACTAATGACGTAGGGAGCCGATTTTTAGATTCTAAAAGTAAAGATTGCTACATAGTGTAGTGATAAAATTAATTTAATAAGTATTTATATCCAATCAACTGATTTTTTTAATAATAGGCCTGTAAATTAGAAAAAAAGTTTCTCAATAATTTTTGTGTGGGGTCTATACTATACATCTTACTTTTAAATGGACGCCCACACAGAAGATGGTCTGAACAATTTTAACAATTCTAGCTTTCATGAAACCGGAACGAGCCAACTGGCTTAATCCCTGGATGATGATGGTAACAATGACTTCTAAATAAATAATAAATAATACACTATTTACATTATTTATTTTTAATTTAAAAGTGACATATGTAATATAAATATAATATTGCTACATCCCACACAAAGTATTGAGAAATGTTTTTATAAGTTATATTATAAAAATCAGTTGATTAGGTATAAAGACTTGTTACGTTAATTTAATTACTGTATTAATGTTACAATCTTTTAGAACCTAAAGATCCGCCGTAATGACATTAAATAGGCCAGAATACAGCAATTCTAAGGTAGTGCTTTGTCTGCGCCGTGGCCGTCACCACTTCTTGGTGCAGGTCTACGAGAGATTCCCTGGTTCGAGTTTCCATGAAGGAAATTGTGCTGAATTTCTCACAGAGTAGTAGCCTACATTAGAAGCTAAGTTATCTTAAGGAAAAACTTGACCAGCCAAATCTGTCATTCAAGGAATAGTCAATACAGAACTTCCTATACAGCTGAAATCCTAGTTTGATTGTCTCTATATGTCACTTCTTTTTCTTCTATAACATTATTTTTCATTCGGGTCGTCAGATTCTTCTAGGCGTCTCTATCCTCTCGAAATTGACGCATGATTATCATTCATTCTTTAAAGTACCTGAAATCCATGAATAAACATGTCACTCTGTAACGGATTCCTGTACAATGAGAAATTGACGGAAAAGAGGCAGCTTAAACTCTCGCAAAAAAAAATAGGTTCAAAAAATATTTCAGACCCATAACAAATCAGTAGCTTTTTCTACAGAGAGCACGCTGCGGCAATACGCTCCAAACCTTTTGGCTGCACTATGTCCCTGGAGTCGACTCAGCCTCTAACGTAAATGAGCTGGAATAAAGGGGTCGTCACGTAGGGTTGGCAACTCGTCTGACATCTTGTGTCGATTGTCTAAAAAACCTTAACCTAAACGATTTTAATAATCGATTCCTGCTTGAAGGACAATTAATTAAAGTTGCATGAACAATTGCCCCTGCTATCATTTTAATTTTCATAAGTAATGCCACGAGTGATTTCCAAATTATCGATAAATTCACGACTCACGAAGTGAGGAGTGAATTTATCTAGAGAATTTGGAAATCAAGAGTGGCATTTGTTAGGACTATTTAACGAATAAAATAAAGCTGTTTACTCACAAATCATTATTTAACTACAGTTATTTAAAAATATTTTTATATTTAAAGTAAACGGTGATGTTTGAAAACTAATGAGAAACGATAGGTAGCCTACGCTTCTACTGCTTCTTTTGTTTATCACTGCAACCAGATCATACTATTTATTGCCAAAGGAACGCAATATTGTAAGAATGCTCTCTAGTGGAGAAAAAATGAAACACATCAATCTGTATATTAATTCATTTTTGATGTCGTATACATTTAAGAAAGTGCAAACAGTGGTTTCTTTTTTTGGTGGTATAATCAATTGCTACAAATGTTGACATGTAAGCACTATTATATACAATCTGGTAGCCGTATTTGTTATAGGCTCAGTCACTGCAAAATAACGGTCAGACCTGTTCAGAATATTAAAAAGGAGGAGCTTTGCTTAATATATGATAATCCTAACGTTGATAATTATTTCGTGAAACACGTCTCTGATTGGTTGTAATACAGAAATCATTGAAACGTGATTGGTCATTGACTCCCATTTGGGGCATGAGTTAAATAGTCATTGCAATTTCCTCTCTATCGCAAGGCTGCTTGAGACCTGTAGTGGGATCACTTCACTATAACTTTTTCTACAACAAAGACAGATATCGAGGTCTTCATTAAAGCTAGATGTCAAGATAATCTCTGAAACAACATAACAGCTAAGGAATGGAACGAAACCATTGGAAACTTCTGAGATTATCATAAGTAATGCCACGAGTGATTTCCAAATTATAGTGAATTTATGTAGAGAATTTGGAAATCGAGAGTGGCATTTGTTAGGACTATTTAACGAATAAAATTAAGCTGTTTACTCACAAATCATTATTTAACTATAGTTATTTTAAAATATTTATATATTTAATGTAAACGGCGATGTTTGAAAACAAATGAGAAACGATAGGTACGTTTCATCTCTTCTTTTTGTTTATCACTGCAACCGGATCATACTATTTATTGCCAAAGGAACGCAATATTGTAAGAATGCTCTCTAGTGGAGAAAAAATGAAACACATCAAACTGTATATTAATTCATTTCTGATGTCGTATGATGTAAATATGACAATTATATTTTTCTGGATTATTACCTGGGGAAAAAATGCATTTAAGAAAGTGCAAACAGTGGTGGTATAATAAATTGCTACAAATGTTTTTATATTAACTCCTGCAAGCGCTATGTGTTGACATCTATGCACTATATATACAATCAGGTAGCCGTATTTCTTAAAGGCTCAGTCACTACAAAATAATGGTCCGACCTGTTCAGAATATTAAAAAGGAGGAGAGCTGTCTTTAATATGGTAAATTTAACACTGATAAATATTTCGTGAAACACGACTCTGATTGGTTGTAAAACAGAAATCATTGAAATGTGATTGGTCATTGACTCCCATTCGGAGCATGAGTTAAATAGTCCAAGAAGTATAACAGTATTGCTGAATTCTAATTAGCCGTCGGACATATTGCATCTTGCATCGTATCGGCATCAATTTAAGTCATGTGTCTATGTTGAAGGAAATGATGAACAAACAACATTTAATGTGTCCACGTTTAAAAAGAGCAAATCTGAGAACCAGATACTACGTAGGAAGCAAGAAGTAAGTCCATATTGGAATATAACTGATTCTTAAATTTCTATCTTTTGAATATACATGAGATGATGATTATCCATCCATAGTAATTCTGCCCGTGGGCAGATTTTTCCTGCAATCGTTGCATTTTCAAGCTATGCTTTGCAGTTTTACTAAGGAATTATAGGTGTGGTAGCTTCCCCTTGCTTTCCACACCGGTGAAGGATGACGATTATGGCCGGATGATTTTTCGGGGACAGTTGGGCCCTAAGCTACCTGACATGTCTTACAGGTGAGGAAAAAACCCGAAAAAACCTCGCCCAGGAGCCTGTCCCGACCGGGAATCGAATCCGGGCCCGCTGCGTGACAAGGCAGCATGGTACCTCGAGACCACAGTGGTGGACGATGTTGATGATGATGATAATAATAATAATAATAATAATAATAATAATAATAATAATAATAATAATTTTTGTAAGCCCATGTTTTCCCTTTACAGAGATTTAGGCGCTCTCCCCCTACAGGGAAGAATTTGAACCATACTAATTCAGTTACACTTGTTTTCGCATAGATGTCATTTTGAGTGGTCTATGGTCAGCGTTCCGTCTCATACTGACATCTAGGAAACCAAGGTAGTACTAGGACGGGAAAATTCGGAAAATTTTGCATAGAGGCCTTTTCACTCAGGCGTAAGGATTTTTTACGAGCCTGAATATCTTCAGACTCGGGACCCACGGCTTAAAGTCCCTCCCGGAGGACTTGCTCCTTGGATTTTTCCGAAAAATCCATCGACCACGGCCGGATTTGAACCCGCGACCCTCGGGACCAAAAGCAAGAGCATAACCACTAGACCACCGCGGCCGACATAATAATAATAATAATAATAATAATAATAATAATAATAATAATAATAATAATAATAATAATAATAATTTTAACTATTTTGTTTGTAAAAAAATTAAACAAACATACAAAAGTTAAATTGTATCGTTAAACAAGATAGCTCTATTTATTTAAATTTATTTCGACAAAAATATGTTTTTGATGTAGCGATGCAATTAACTCTTTCGAAAACCAGCCTTTGGTGTTAATGACCAGTCAATAATTGTATGGCCGATTCGCCGTATAAAAAACTATTTTAACCTAATAGTCAATGGCAATGCGAATTCGAAAACACCGGTTTCATCCGATCACTGTATTGTGTAATATTGAGAATATGGTTACTATTACGATAGGCTATTGCTTAGAATCCTCAATTCTGTTGGCAAATATACCTACAACATTGATCACTTCTGTAGTGTAGTGTGTTTGACATACTAGGGATGCCTGCTACAAGTTCATTCAGCCTCGCTAATACAGCTGATTAGTTACTTGATTTGGGAAGTATTGAAATTGAGTGAAAACTTAAATTATAATTAATTATGTGTATCTTAGGCTAACAGAAAACCCACTTGTACTGCTATGTTATTCAATGTCAGCAGCCACATCAGTTAGCTTTGGCTTCACGAGCAGTGAGGTCAGGGATTTAATTAAATTAAAAGCTGTTAAAATGGTAGGCTTGCAATCGAATTTAAGAGTATATAATTAATGGTGGATCACGTTAGTGGCAGCACTGGAAAGGTTGTAAACTACCCCAGACGTGGTGAAATGGAACTAAAATCCTTCAAGGCTCATAAAGTGGTTTCATGTCTCTTTATGACGCCATCACCTACCACTGTAACTTTGATTTTTCCGACGTCAGACACCAACCTTCATTTTATCTGTTCCAGTATCATAAACAATTATCCGAAGAATGTTTCCAAGAATCAAGATATTTCAATAAGTTACTGTTTATCTTAACACCACACCATATACTACTGAAATCTAGTTTAATTTAACGCAGCATGTCATAAAACGCAATAAATACATCTTATTTCTAATTATTCTATTATTATTATTATTATTATTATTATTATTATTATTATTATTATTATTATTATTTTATCGCGGATGAGCCCATGTAGGACTACGCAAAATACTTAGAGGCGTTTCCTTTGAGCCCAAATTTCTTTCATTCTTTTGTTTTGAGGTTGTTTTCTATCACCTGTCCAAGCTGTTCCAGTTTTTTTCTTCGGTTCATCCTCTTGGTCAACTTGCCACTGATTCACCTTAATTCTAAACATATCCCTGTTTGGGATATCTTCTTTAGTAATTCCTGCCAATTTAAGTCCTTTTTGACTTCATCAATCCACTGGAGCGTTATTATTATTATTATTATTATTATTATTATTATTATTATTATTATTATTATTATTATTATTATTATTATTATTATTCAGAAGAGGGCGTTCATGTATGGATAATATATTTACGATAAAAGAATTTATAAACAAAAGAAGAGAATATAACAAGGAAACACACATAGCTTTTATTGATTTTGTCAAGGCATTTGATAAAGTAGACAGAGGAAAACTCTGGACAATTTTAAAAGAAAAAGGAATTCCGAAACACTTAATAGCAGATATAAAGAGTTTGTACTGGAACACAAATTTTGTTATAAAAATTAGAAATGAAGTAAGTAAAAATAAAATTCATACTAATCAAGGAGTTAAACAAAGTTTTATTTAACCTATACATCAATGATATAATAGAAAAATGGAACGAAGAAACAAATAAAGGAATAAAATTAGAAAAAACACACTACTTGAAAACATTATTATACGCTGATGACTAGGTAATAATAGCAAATACAGAAGACGAACTTCAAAGGAATATTTTTAAACTACATAATATATGTGAACAATATAATCTCAAAATATCCATAAAAAAAACTAAGGTAATGGCATTCCAAGGGAAAAATCAAATCAGATCGAAAATAGTAATAGGAAACAAAATCATAGAACAGGTGAACCATCTCAATTATCTAGGATGTGACATTTCATTTAATTATGATAATGATATAACTAATAAAATAGCAAAATTCCAGGGAATATGTGGTACGATAAAACGATCACTAAATAACAAAACAACAAGAGAGACCCAATTGAAATTTTATAAAATGTTGGCAGTACCGGTACTGCTCTATGGATCAGAAGCCTGGATACATAAAAACAAGATCTAAGTAGGATAACGGCGGCAGAAATGAAATTTTTGAGATCTGTTTAAAGGGTGCACTAAGGAAGACAGAATCAAGAACACAGAAATAAGACAGGAACTTGAAATATTTGCAATAACTGATAAAATAGATACATATAGACAAAAATGGAAGCAACACATAGACAGACTGAATGAAGATAGATATCCAAAACAAATAACAAAATACAAACCTAAAGGCACCCGAGATGTGGGCAGACCTAGGAGATGGGCTGAAGTCGGAACGGATCAACAGACCTAATCCATGAATGCAGATGATGATGATGATGATGATTATTATTATTATTATTATTATTATTATTATTATTATTATTATTATTATTATTATTCCATGTAAACTTTCCCAAAATTAGAAATGAAAATATGAGTATAAAAAATCCATGGCGCCACAGACCTAGAAGGCACTTGGCCTACCAGCCGGTCCCTGGCCTCACATTCATGTGTGCTAATCACAGAGGTGGACGATCATTTTACCATTATAAAGGTGACATGTAGTCAGCATGTCGGATCTTCCAGCCGTTATAACTGATTTTCTCAACCTAGAGCAGCTACATATTTTAGCTACCCTAATTCTTCAAATTGTGGATGGGCACCGATCCCATACTGGCCGAAATTCCATGAGAAAATTTCTTCCCCCATGGAGATTCGAATTGTAAAGCAATATTTTCATTTTGTTACTTTCTTCCTCTTTAACTACAATGGCCTTATCAAAATTGAGTCTTTGGGCTGTGGTTATTATTGTGTGTGCTCTATTGGGTTCTTTTCTCTCTCTCTCTCTCTCTCTCTCTCTCTCTTGTTCCAGATTGGAATAGGCATATACTGTCTGCGCCCAGGACTTTAGCAGTTCGACTTGCAGCTAATATAATTGCAGGGTATTTATTATTAACCCTTTTAGGTAATCTCGGTCCTTCCTTTTCAGCCTCTTTTCTATCTCTACTCTTAATTACTCAAATTGCTCTTAAATTAAAACACTACTATTTATTTATTTATTTTACCTGATGGAATTAAGACCGTAAGGTCTTCTCTTCCACTTCACCACTATGAACTTAGATGAAATCTACTATTGCGCATCCGATATTCTGCGGCAATTGAATTGAATTATTAAAGAGATAGAATTTTACCATTATTTTTTTTAATTATAGGATTTATTTTTATCTACATTTATTTATGAATAGGCCTACAATTAAGGAGATGTATTAAGAAAATGACAATTGTCAACGGCATACGGTGTTATGCGTAGACACTATCTCCTGAAAGAAGTGATCTCCATTAGTACACATCGTATGTGATTAAAAGTCTTCAGTATACGTGAAGAAATTGACAACATTTGTTGAATAGTTATTAAAATTATAACATGAAAGGAGTAAACAAAAATTTAAAGGTGAAACTGATTCCGAAAAGAAATATCGGAACGAAGAAAAAATTGTGCACAGCAACATGCTTAATTTCATATTCAAATCTGTTACAAGTCGGTCTATACGAAGTATGTCTAAAATCTAATTAATCTACCTCAGACGAATTCGTATAAGCAATACACGTTAGAATTTACCTATGAAGTCACCCGCCTCGCATTTATCGATATTTTTAATATGAAAATAAAGACAGTAATTTAATGTGCTCTTAATAAGATTCTTTGGTATGACGAAGGTGACTAATCTAACCCCATTGTCGTTACTATCTTCATGAACACTGAATTTGCCTATTGTTAGACTGAATAGCTATATTTCCCGCCCTCCATGTATCTTTACCTTGTCGTGGTGGAGTGGCTTGCGTGCTTAAATGACCCCGAAAGCTATGCCGACGGTAGCATTGCTCCGCAAGTGTTACCCATACCGGACAGGTCGAAGGTGACAAGTTAGACGAAAAAAGTACTTTGGTCGAAAGAGTGACGATATTTTACTGTAAAAAAAAGTCAAACTCAGACATGGGTTCCACTGGGGAAAATTTTTCCGGAGATAAAATAGTCCCCATTCGGTTCTCCGGACGGGGACTACCTCAGGAAATGCATACCACAGGCTCAAACACAGGGACATGTTCCTAGGAACATGGAATATTAAATAGGACATTATGCAGTAGTGAGGCACTATAGATATTAGCGCAGGAATAATAATAATAATAATAATAATAATAATAATAATAATAATAATAATAATAATAATAATAATAATAAATTTACTTCTTCTACCTGCGGGGATTAACCCATTAACCAGTTGTCACATCAAGAAGATTGAGTTCTTCCACCTCGTTTCTTTCATCATGCTAGTCGGGCGCAATGATCGTAACGCGGTCAAGAAAGACAATTTCTTACTTACAACCATCAATAGATAAGTTACCTATCTAATAACAATAATAATAATAATAATAATAATAATAATTATTATTATTATTATTATTATTATTAATATTATTTATTTGCGAAACATGGACTCTTACTTTAAGAGAGGAGAGGAGATTACAAGTATTTGAGAATAAAGTACTTAGGAAAATTTTTGGACCAAAGATAGACGAACAGACAGGTGAATGGAGAAGACTACATAACAATGAACTACATGGTCTTTATAGGAAGCCGGATATAATAAGTCTCGTAGACTGCGATGGGCAGGACATGTTGCACGTATGGGGAATGAAAGACTTGCATGGAAGCTTCTTGCAGGAAAGCCAGAGGGAAAACGCCCAGTTGGTAGACCAAGAATGAGATGGGAGAATAACATTAACTATGATTTGAGAGAAGTAGATTATACAGGGAATGATTGGAAAGCATTAGCTCAGGATAGGGATGTATGGAGAGCTTATGTCCGTGCGGCCATGAACCTACGGGTTCGATAGTGCCAGTGAGTAAGTAAGTAAGTATTATTATTATTATTTTAATCAACAACGAGAATTAAGCCCAATAGTATGTTCCGATCTCATTATAGGTCGAATTGGTCCTTCCATCTCTTCAATGGTCTTCCCAACATTCTTCTCCCTTTTGGTTTATAATTATACATTCTTCTTGGTATGCGCTGTTCATTCATTTGTAATACGTGCTGAAGATAAGCATTTTGACAATATTTTATTCTTTCACTGAGATTAAATATATTAAGTTCTGTTCTTATATCTTCGTTTTTCTTTTTATCGGTCCTTCAGTATCCTGCAATTGCTCTCAACATCTTCATTTCAGCGGCCTCTATTTGTTTACTATCTGCCTTTGTTAATGTCCAGGTTTCACATCCATAGATAAGAGATGGAACTGCCAATATTTTGTAAAACTTCAAAAGATTATTTTCTAGTCTTATTCAATAAAGTGCGTTTAATTGTGCCACATAGATAATTGAATCGTTGTATTTTAATGCGTTTATCTAAATATTATTTCATTAAACATTTAACGTTGTATTTTAATGCGTTTATCTAAATATTATTTCATTAAACATTTAATTTTGCACAAAGCACGTAACTATAGACAATAATAGACATACGTATTTACTACAAACGATAAGAACAAATATATCCCAACTCTCAAATAAAATGATCAGAATAATAACAAATGACGTTTTGGAAGTGTACGATTCGGCTCTAGAAAAAAAAAATAACTGTTTTAGTAGGCCTATTTGATGATGTCCACATATGAAAATATTTTCTAACTGCAAATTTATAAAAAATAATTCAAATTAATGCAATCAAAATACTAGTCTTTAAATTCAAACTGTTGAGAAATGTATCCTGACACGGATTTTTTTCTTCAATGTAAAAAACGCTGGATTAGAATTTCATTATCAATATCAATTTAATCATGATAACTATTGCTTATCTATTGCCTATCGTTAATACTAAAATCGGTAAACCTATAGGCTACTGAAAATAGATGACACTACGGGAAACTTACCTACTTCACAAAAATACTTGCTCTACTAGAAATAACCTAAGTTTCTAGATGTGATATGAACTTGATTGGGTTTATGGATCAGATTAAAATATTAAATTCAAAATTATTAATTTATTTCAAATGAACCAAATAAGATTATTTGGGAAATCATGTTCAAAAAGTTATAAAGCTTACAAATAAATACAAGTAAACAATTTTGTACAAAATGAAATTCTCATAGAAGTAGAAGTCAACAACCTCACATTCAGGTCATCGAACTTAACAAAACATTTTTCTTAATCTCTCGCAAATCTTTAAAATGACTGACGTTAGCAGATGTCCACAAGTGAATAGGAAACATGTTCTCTTGTGCCATCTTATTGTTACCACGTTTGGGAATTCTCCACTTAAACCGTTTGTTAATGATACATAAACACACCGCTTGGCGTCGTAAAACAGGTAGAAAATAGCCATTCTCCCCTTGTTGGGTATCACAAAATTCGGAATATGATTACCACCTCTGTGGGGAGGAAAACGAGTATGTGGTTCAAGAGGAAGTTATAGATTTAACACGGCGATTTACATAAGCGTACTGGTTTATAAACCCAATAGGCCTATAAGAATTAACTTATACTGGATGCAATCGTATGTTTTGAGACAGGTATTAACCAACCACGTATACGCACCGTTGCCGAATGATTTAAGGCATGATGTCTTCATGCAGAACTACGGGACTTGTACTGGTTCGAGTCCCCTTGAGAGATGAAAACTTCTCATGGAATTTCGGCCAGTATGGAATCGCAGCCACTCTGTATCGTGAGGAATTCGTATAGCTCCAGGTTGAGAAATCCATCTATTAACGATTGGAAGGACTCGACGTGCTGACCACATGTCACACCTATACTGAATACAGTTCTCAGACGAAGTGTATGAAAGCAGTAGGTATTTCATACTCAGCACATTGTATCATTAAGGATTGTACTATAACGTATCTTCATTTAGACGCTGAGCCGGCGTGTTAGTTCCGAGTCTGACAGACACACTTCAACATTTTAATCTTACCCTTACTTCACAGTGAACTACGAAACATTAAAATATAAAGTAACTAAACTGAATAAGAAGAGCAAATTTAATTACCATAAAATACAAAATATAAAACATAGAATTAAATACGCCTGAAATAAACTACAGATGTGAGTGGCATCATGACTGTTTCTATATTCTAAGGTAGCAAGCCATTGCATCGTTGCAATTCCCCGTACCCCCCTTCGTCCCATGCTTTCATTCTTCTCGCCTGTTGACTATAGATGATCGTCCACCTTCGTTATTAACAAGTGGATGTGAGACCGGAAACCGATTGATAGGCCAAGGGCTCTCTAAACCTATCCGCCATGGAGTTTATTCATCAACCGCAAGAAGTCGACTCCGAATTGAAGAAAATATATTAACCAACAATGTCCTACTGTAATGTAAATATACATGCATTGATATTATAGGATAAACGAGCCATGAAAGTTTAATCTTAATTCCTGTCACAGTAGGCCTACTGGTATGCAGCTAGTCTTCCAAAACATCCGGTATCAGATTTAGCTATTCATCATTCAGGAGTTCAATACTGATATTAAGAGAAAAAACCTGCACTCAGTGGCATAGATAGGTAGTTAATATCATTATAATGTATTTTTACAATTTCATATATTTCTTCATTTCTTGTACGATATGATGAGTTCTTTTTTTTTATGTATTTTATGTTTATTTCTTCTTGTTTTCTGTTAAACTTTATCAGCAATGAGAACTTTAGGACGGAAATAAATTTAAATAATTAGATTATACTCCTTACTTATGGTTCTAATTATAGAGCAAAAATTTATTAGAAAGTATTTGGACAACTTATTGATTATTTAATTACTAATAAAATTCCAACATTCATGTTATGAAAAGTAGGTCTAATTTTCATTGTACAATGTTTCTTTATCATAATCATCATTTTCATGATACCATCAACTGGGTCCATTTTGTTTCCCGGTCATGTCAGTTCTTTCAAACTGAAAAGTGGTCTAGCGGAATGTCTTATTCCTGCGGGTTAATTGAATTATATACTGTATATTTCTTAAATTGATTACATGATTTTATAGGTTAATCACGAAAGTGTATGCCAAAAGGTCACAAATGTAGGCCTACCTATAACTTAAGCACTAAAATAAAAAAATTCACAAAACGAACATTGGAATTTTGGCCAGAATTAGCACCAGCAAGATTTTTTTTTAAATATTCTATCATTACTTTAAAAACTGGTATCATTTGTTAAAAAATAGGGTTCACAACTATCTATCAACAATATGGATGAGGTGAAACTAGATATAAATTTGGTTTTAAACATGATTAGAACAATTATTTGATGTAAATTACAGGAAAATTCAATCCGAATATATCAATGCTCTATTCTGAAAATATATGACTAAAAAGTGTCCCTTCGGTCCCGGTGGACTGGTGGTTATCCAATAAATTTGTATGGACTCTGTTTTCACCCTAAATTATCCACATGAGCCAAAGTTTTACAAGAATAATGCCTGATTGATTTTTACCAAGATGTAAAAGCCCTCAGTATGAGCTCTTTAAGAACAGAACTAAAACTTGGCCCCGTTTCATAGATTAAGAGCATGTAAAAATCCTCAAGAATAAAAAAAAAGACCTCTGGGCAAAATTTATCAGTCCTATTAAGCCAAGATTTTAATTACGACACTAATAATTTTTCATAAGTAATGCCACGAGTGATTTTCAAATTATCGATCAATTCGTTAGGACTATTTAACGAGTAAAATTAAGCTATTTACTCACAAATCATTGTTTAAATATAGTTATTTTAAAATATTTATATAGTTATTGTAAACGGCGATGTTAGAAAACAAATGAGAAATGTTTATTATGTTTCATTTGTTCATCACTGCAACCAGATCATATTATTTATTGCCAAAGGATCACAATATGGTAAGAATGCACCCTAGTGGACAAAAAATGAAACACATCAAACTGTTTATAACCAACATTATAGGTTATTAATTAGTTTCTGATGTCCTATGATGTAAATATGTCAATTATAATTTTCTGGAACGTTATTACCTGGGAAATAATACGTTTAAGAAAGTACAAACAGTGGTTTCTTTTTTTTTTTATAATCGATTTCTACAAATGTTTTTATATTAAATCCCGCAAGCAGTATGTGTTTACATTCGTGCAATATATATATATATATATATATATATATATATATATATACAATTTGGCAGCCTCTTTCATTCTAGGATTCTTATAACTTAAAATATAAATTGTTACATGCAACGTATTTCTTAGAGAGTCGGTCACTGCAAAATAATGTTCTGGCCTATTCAGAATGTTAAAAAGAAGGGGCTTGATTTTAATATGATAACTTAAAAGTAAATTTATAAAATCGAGGTGAATAACGACTGTGATTCGTTGTAAATCAAAATTCATTGAAATGTGATTGGTCATTGACTTCCATTTGGGGCATAAGATAATAGTCTATTAAAGAACGTCGTTAAATAAAATATTAATAAATAAAACGCATAATGAAGAGAAAAATATGGAATATAGCATTTGATTAATGAACGAAATAATGACATAAATTGTATAATTGAGTAGTAATGTAAATACCCTACATATATACAATAAGGAAAAAAATACCACGGAAAATCTTATGAAAGAACTGTAATATGGAACTGAAACTTCCATAGAATTAAGTTATCTTCATAATTTTGGGGTTCCTTAACTTCTAGGTAACTACTTGAAGATGGCATGCGAACATCTACGAACCTTCAGTTACTGCCCA
Source organism: Diploptera punctata (assembly GCA_030220185.1). Classification (NCBI taxonomy): domain Eukaryota; kingdom Metazoa; phylum Arthropoda; class Insecta; order Blattodea; family Blaberidae; genus Diploptera; species Diploptera punctata. The sequence continues at coordinate 3,070,126 of JASPKZ010000046.1, forward strand.
ATGCTTCCTTGTAGGATTATTCGACAAATCTGACATCATATCCTGAGATGATAAATTAGGGGAGTCATCAAGAGCCAGTCCTCCGTGAATTTTTTTCTTTTTTAACCGTGGATAATTGCAATAGGAAATAGAGCCTTGAAACATACAGTTAAAAAAATCTAAAACTTGATTTGTTGTTTTAAAATATAATTATAGTAATCTTTCAAATTGTTGATAATTTCCCCACACACACGATAGACTAATGTGATTAACTATAGAAAGAAATTCAGATTATAGTTCCTCAGTTTTTGCTCCCAATAGTAAGAATTATATTATGAAATAAAGCTAATAGGTATTTTGTAAATAGTAGGTGACATCAGTAATTACTCAATCCTCAGTTCTGCCAACATAGACCTACTTTAGAATTTCATATTAGGCTACTATTAAAAATATTTGGGCTGTGATGTTGGCTACAATGTGGAAAGAGATATTGACTCCAAAATAAATAAATTTCAGACGGTGTGTGGAACAATACAGAGAACATTCAAAAATAAAATTAGAAAAGAAACCAAGATAAAAATGTAAGTATAATATTATGGCGGTTCCCACAATATTGTATGGATGTGAAACTTGGGCTCCAGTGAAAAAACAGAACCAGAAGGATAGAATACAGATGGCGGAGATGAGGTTCCTAAGACAAGTAAAAGGATGTACAAGACTTGATAGAATAAGAAATGAGGATATTAGAGAATAATTGAAAATACAGCCTTTATTGGATAAGGTCACGAATTACAGACAGAAATGGATTGATCACATGGATGGAATGAGTAAGGAGAGATATCCATTGTTAGCAAGAAATTATCAAGCAAGAGGAAGACGTGATGTTGGAAGACCTAGAAGACGTTGGGCTGATGCATTATGAAGTCGGAACGGGCAATTGCCTAAACCCTGGAGTGATGGTAATGATGATGATTAAAATGAGTTCAAATAATTAGCATTTGTGATTAGAGTATATTTATTACTCTAATGATCTTGGTGATAAAATCGTAAAATATACAGTCAATATAGCCTACTCATCACCAATCAATAATTAAAAGAGTCAACATGTTTCAACAGCGAATCTGTCATTTTCAAGACTAAATGTTGACTAAATATGCAATATTTAGTCTTGAAAATGACAGCTTGGCTTTTGAAACATGTTAACTCTTCTAATTATTAGGCCTAATTTGTGAATTGGGTATATTGACTGTATATTTTATTATTCCATCCATTCTTAGTAATTCTGTCTGAGGGTAGGTCTTTCACTGCAATCATAGCATTTTTCATGCTATCCTTTGCAGCTTTACTACGGAATTATACTTCCTGTTGGTTTCCACACTGGTGAAGGGTGATGACTACAATCATAGCATTTTTCAACTATCCTTTGCAGCTTTACTAGGGAATTGTAGCTTCCTTTTGCTTTCCACACCGATGAAGGATGATGACTGCAATCATAGCATTTTTCATGCTATCCTTTGCAGCTGTACTAGGGAATTATAGCTTCCCTTTCCTTTCCACACCGGTGAAGGATGATGGATGATGATAAGGATGATGGTGATGATCGGATGATTTCCGGGGACTGTTGGGCCCTAGGCTTCCTGACATGTCTTACAGGTGAGGAAAAACCCTGAAAAAATCCTCACTCAGGAGCCTGTCCCGATCGGGAATCGAACCCGGGCACGCTGCCTCGAGACCACAGCGGTGGACATTTTTATGTATGTATAATGTTTTATGGTTTTAATTTAAGTTATACAACTAAACTTGTCGAATTACATAACGTGTTTAGTGATCAGTTGTTTAAGCTCATTTTAGATAAACATAAAAGTATCTCAAAGGATGGACAGGCCTATTAGACCCTTGGCCTACCAGACAGCTGCTGGTCATATCCTCATATTCCAATTAGAGAAGTTGGACGGTCATCCAGTGAGTTTTGGAGTGACATGTGGGCAGCATGTCGTTGTAATTGGTTTTCTCAGCTTGAAGCCGCCACTTAAATGTAGCTACCCAAATATCTCCCTATGTTGGACTAGCTGGGTTCGGATCCCATCTGACCGAATGCCATCAGTCCCCCCCCCCCAAATAGGCCTACTCACATCCCCGCGCATTCCGAAGCTCTGCGTTACGTGCGATTACACTGTGCAACAAAACATAAACTTTCTTTTTGTCTCAGAAATAAAAATGTGATTCTGATAGTATTTTTTCTCCTGAATTCAAATGTGATACCGATTTTTCTCCATCACGCAAGGTTTCCGAGAGACAGGTATTTATAGTTTCAAACACTTTAATATTTTCTACATTCGTAACTACACAATATTCGAACATGCGGACTCACCTAGAAAGTAAGAAATTACGATTGTCTGCTATATTTCGCCTGTGGAGCATCCTTCTTGATGGTCCAACAATAATCGGCCAGCATTTTAGGATTCCATTTGCCTTGATATCTCTTTTCCGTAGCTATAATCATGAGTTAGCTCATTTGGTTTTATTTTATAACGGATGGACGAAAAAACGTTTATTAAAAAATAATTTAAATCCATTAATTGAAATTGAAATAAAAAAACTTTGGGTGATGGAGAAATTCCGAATACATATTTGAAAACACACATAAAAAACTGTATTAATTACAACTATTGGCTTAACTCATGGAGACAAAAATCATGTTGACCAGTGTTATATGGCTATGACGCGGTTTTTTATATCCTAAGTTCAGGATTTAATTAGGGAGATGTAGGATACAATGGAACGACATCGGACAACTAATTATGGATTGAACGAAACCAATTATCTATTTAATCATCTTCACGAATTTTAAAAAATTGATTAAGTTAATATTTATTTAATTAATATTTGAAACCATCCAGAGATTATCTACTAATTGTCAACAATTTACAGACTCTGTAAAAGCTATTTTTTTTAATATATGGTTGATTAGTTCTTAATAGTTAGCATACCTGCTTTATGAATAGCGGGCCCGGGTTAATACCCAGTGGGGTTGAAAATTTTAATTGTGAAATTAATTTAATTAAGTTGATTAACCTCAGGGCCACCGGAGGGGCGGTGTGTATAATATTTAATTGCTACATAATTTACCAGATTTCTTCATTAAATTGCAAATCTCTCTGCAGTACATAGGCAATGTTAAGAATGCATGTGGCATTCTTGATAGTGATCCATCGATCGGTTGGGAACGTTAAGCCTGGCCGACTCCTTGGTGCTTTAAAAGAGGAGTGAATTACATGCCGGTACCATGTTTTATCTTCTCCCTTCTCACCTTCATCCATCGTACAGCAAACTTTACACCACACAAGCACATAAACATACATTCATTCCACACACATCTCTACTTACACAATAAAACATCAATGTAAAGTGGTGCGTATATTGAAAATAGAACACATTAATGTCATCTATCCTCCTAGCGGGGAACCCGAAGCACGATAAATGAAGTATTTGGCATTAGAACAAAACACATAGGCCTACACACGCGCGCGGTTAACATTAGAGTTCATTAAATCCCTAATCTGATAACTAAGATAAATTTTGTCTGAGACTCTACGATCCCTATTTCAAATTGATAGTCTGAAACCCATCTACCGATATAATTCACTCTGTATAGCAGAGTGTGACAATCGCCATAATTGAATTAAATATCCTGTTCTGATTTCGAATGATTTTTTAAATTTATTAATGAATTATTAGCAAACTAGTCTTGTGATATGAAACTTCGCTATATTGATATGTGTAGCCTTCTATTGGATGAGCACGGAAACGGTAAATTGGTTTTCAATTCTAAATAGGCTATTATCAGCACAGTCCCCTCTATAAGTCCTAGAAGTTTCTAATTTTAGGGACTCTGTATGTACACACACACACACACACACACACACACACACACACATATATATATATATATATATATATATATATACACATATATAGGCCTATATATGTATATAAGGTGTATCAAAATTAATAGCGCATATTTAAACGGTTGAATGCATACGATAATAGAAGCAAGAAAGTTCTAATAAACATGGGACTGAAAAAAGCCATGTACGAGATAATTGCAAATATGTGGTTACAAGCCGTTAATGACTTTATTAAGAAACTTAATCCTAATTAATACAAATTAATTTGAAAAGTAAACTTTTCGTTTAATTCTTAAATTTTGCCACAAAATTCACTCATAGCTTAACCTACCAAGGAATACAATTCTTACTTTTCGTGTTAGGCTATACAGTACAGTAATACTGTGCACTCTTACCTGTTAGCCTATAGGGCGAGTTCAAAGTGTCGTCAGTGCATCTCGTTGCAATATTGGACTCGTCTCTGCAATGCGTTTCGAATTCTTTCTAATTCCTAAATCATCTCGGAATTCTTGACAAGCCACGACATCAGTGGCGGCTTATAACCACATATTCGCAATGATAAATCTCGCACACGGTTTATTTGCGGAGGTGTATTTACTGAAACGTTTTTGCCTTTATTAACCGTTGCAGTTTGCTCTATTAATTTTGATATACCTGTATATATAGGTCTATAGCCTACATTCGCGTTGAATGATAAGGTAAAGTTTTTAAATAACTTTTTTTCAAATATGTCGATTTTAAGTAGGGCAAGTTAAATAAATTATTGTAAAAGATACTTTTATTCAGTCCACAAATTAGCGAAATGAAAAGTAAAGATCTATAACATTGGCTAATAAAAAAAAATATTCAGGCAACATCCCTGAAAAACTTGGTTAGTTCTCATTCACTCTGTATAAATGTAGCTTAACTGCAGTATTAAGTAAAGCGAAATACTTTGAACGTTAATTTTTATTCACCAAAGTTCGGTTAATTGTTTTATATCTATAAAATATGAATTTAACATACAGACAAATGTTTTAAGATAGAAGTTAAAATGTATCTGTTGGCAGGTGCCGTCATCCTCAACTTTGTTAAAATGATATATATACCAAATATTAACTGTAGGCCTTTCGGAAGTTAATTTCCATCATCAGCAGGATGAGTATACGTTACTAGTAGTTAAGACGCTGTAGATTCCGATGCGTCTCCAGCAGGAACTGATTAGTGTTTATGTATCTCATATAATAAGGGATTGTATGTTTGGGCTGTGTTCACGTTCAAAAGCAAGTTGTTGTCGACTTGTTTCAAGATTTCAAGCTCTTCCGGTAATTGATTTTAGCTGGTATTCTTTCTCGGTGAACTATCGATAAATTGTTTCAATTGTGTGCATGCGATGGCCAGCGGTAATTATGTGTAGCTTGATTTGCCACCCGCGTACATAGAATCTCTGACGTGTTCCTTAAATCTTATGTTGAAGTTCCTATTTGTCCTGCCTATATAACATTTATTGCAATCTTTACATGCTAGTTTGTAAACTCCTTTACTATTGAATTTATGTTCTTCTATGCCGCTATGTATTATGTTGTTTAATTTGTTATTGGTTTTATAAGCTATGTTTATGTTTTTATTTTTTTTCGAAGTCCTAGCCAATTTTGTGATTTCATTTCCTGTGTATGTTTATCTTATGACTATTCACCTCAACGAAATTTGACATGAATTTTATTAGTATTGAGACAAATGTTTACTTTACTTTTGGTACAACTTTTGTCCTTCCAACAGATATTAGCCTAAACCTATTACATACTGTTTTCCACTTTACGAGAAAGGATTAAACACCTCAAGGTATTAAGGAAGAATGACATAATGTAATACACCGTCTGCCTGCATCAAACTCTTGAGTAAATATTAACGTATCTTACACAGAGATTGTTTTCTAATTCTTCCAAAATGATAATGCACTATTGTTAAAGTGCTTCTTTTATCCAGAAACAAGATAAAGTTGACATATCACGTGTCTGATAAACATATCGGGTAAAGATAGTATCTGGAATGTATTCAGTGTTTAACCTAGAACACGAAGCACAAGAAAGTAACTATTTAAACTCAAGCCCCAAATAGGAGTCAATGACCAATCACGTTTCAATGAATTTTGTTTTACAGCCAATCACAGTCGTGTTTCACCCAGATAGTCATCACTTAAGTTTATCACATTAAAGAAAGCTGTACCTTTTTAATATTTCTGAACAGGTCATAGCATATTTTGCAGTGACTGGCTCTCTAAGAAATACGTTGAATATTGCAATTTATATATTTAAGGTGTAAGAATTCTAAAATGCACGTGGCTCCAGGTTGTATATATAGTGCACGAATTAAACCAGATACTGCTTGCGAGCTATAATAGAAAAAATGTAGCAATTGATTATACCACAATAAAAAAGAAACCACTATTTGCACTTTCTTCTAAAACGTGTTATTTCCCACGTATTTACGTTAGAGAAAAATATAATCGACATATTTTCATCATAGTACATCAGAAATTAATTAATAACCTATAATGTTGGTTATAAACAGTTTGATGTGTTTCATTTTTTCCCCACTAGGGTGCATTATTACAATATTGCGATTCTATTTGGCAGTAAATAATTTGATCTGGTTCCAGTGATGAACAAATGAAACAACAAACTTTTTCATTTGTTTTCAAACATCGCCGTTTACATTAAATTATAACTACATTTAAATAATGATTTGTGAGTAAACAGCTTAATTTTATTCGTTAAATAGTCCTAACAAATTTCACTCTTGATTTCCAAATTTTCTAGATAAATTGGAAATCACTCGTAACATTACTTATGATAAAGTGATCCCATTACCTACCTAAGAAGGCCCTTGGAGTGGTAAGAGAAAGACTCCTACTTTTATAGACTGTCAGCACGAGAGTTCACCCGGGTTGTTAGCCCTGATTGACAGCCATATTTTATACCCAAAACAAACGTCCAGTACTCATTTCAATTAGAGGCTGTGTCGACCCCAGGACCATGACGTAGGCCAGAAGAAGCAGCTACATCAATACCCGATTGTCTTTATGTTTCTATTATTTTCTCCTGGCATGACGGAATTGTAATCCACTTAAGTTGGGGCGCCTACCTTAAGTTTGGGTGCCTGGAAGACGGAGTAACGTTACCCCGATGATAGGTGATGAATGATAATGAAGCAACAGGAGAGTCCTTAGGCCTAAATATAATCTAAATCTAGACCACGGAAGACCACGGGAATAATTCCCTTTAAGGAAAAATTAAGAACAAAAACCTGAAGTCTGATAGGGAATCGAACCCGGGATCCAACGAACTGTAGTCAGAAGCTATGATCACAAACCCATGAGGCAGGTCTCTTGAAAAAGTAAAATGTTTATTATCTGTAGAAAAATGAATCACAGTGGTACAATGATTACCAATAAGTGTACTGTGTCTCAACAAATTACTTGTTATCTTAAACTATATTTGAAGCAGATCTGTTTTTTTAACGCTCCTCAATTTAAATTCGAACATCCAAGAAAGCAAATGTCAGTAAAATATCTCAGTACAACTAACTCAATGGCACTATAGCCTACTCCAGCCACTGGGCCCCGGCTCTGACGTTTTCACGAGTGTTGCCGATATGGATATTCAGTAGGAGGGGACGCTTTATGTACACGGGTAGCAGAAATACAGCTGAGAATATCTCAGCAAATTCAAACCTTACTAGCGCGCTATAGCAGCGTCAAGAGCAGTGATTGGTTGTGGTAGACATCTACTCACAGTTCAACTATTTCCTTATTGGCAGAAGAGGGCTAGTTTCTTCCTTTACCCCTCGTACAACCCTAAACGTCAGAGCCGGATATCCAGTGGCTGGACTTTAGGGAATCCGGAATTCTTGACCGCACGGACATCCCTATTCTGAAGTAGTGTTACCAATAATTCCTGTATAATTTATTCATCTTCCTCATACTATGATTAATGTTGTTCTCCTACCTCATTCTTGGTCTACCTCAAAATATTTTCCAAGCATTTTATTCTCAAATATCTTTTTTCCTTCGCCGTTTATTCAACAGATTCATATATAACATTTTTAAGAGAAGTTGGGATGACAAGAATTCCATAACTAAAATTAATGATATCGTGCATTTCTAGAGTTCAACCTATTTTTAATGTATTCCTGCACCTTAGGCCTATTTCGGTTTGTCATTATTTTTTTAGGTAGGCCTATTTGAATATCGCCAATTAAAAAAACTAATTTGTTTTTATGTATAGGCCTAGCCTATTTCTGCGTGTGGCCAACAATTACTTTTACTGATATGAAGTTCCAGCCCCAGTTTCTTAGAGATATTTCATAAAATATGTGTATGTTGGTTTTTAGTATTAGCCTATTCTGATTAATACTATTGAGTTGTATAATCTCTTTTCCCCCTAAATATATGATTGCATGATCTAGTACAAAATTGATAATGCATATCCTTATTTAGGTCCCTTTGTGTATTGTACCTGAGTGGTCTAAGGAATCAGGCTTAAACCACTTGACTACGGCGCGGGACATTATTTTATTATTATTATTATTACTTACTCACTGGCACTATCGAACCCGTAGGTTCATGGCCGCGCGGACATAAGCTCTCCATACATCCCTATCCTCAGCCAATGCTTTCCAATCATTCCCTGTATAATCTACTTCCCTCAAATCATAGTTAATGTTGTTCTCCCACCTCATTCTTGGTCTACCAACTGGGCGTTTTCCTTTTGGCTTTCCTACAAGAAGTTTATTATTATTATTATTATTATTATTATTATTATTATTATTATATTATTATTATTATTATTATTATTATTATTTTATTGCAACCTCAGTGTTCAATAAAGCTTTGATCGAATTCTAACCACTGTAGACCATGATTTTGTTAATTAATGTATGAAAAACATGGTGTTTTGAGTAGCATGAAGGAAAAAAGAATTGGACGTTGGAAATAGGAATGACTGTGACATGTAGAGGAGACTGATAGTAGATTAAAGGGCACAGGAAGATGTTGTATAACATTGTAAAACCTGCTAAATAAATAAAAATAGATAACAAATAGTAATCTGGATTAGCTTTGGAGGTTAAGTGGCCTATTATTTAGGTATAATGGAAAGCTCTCAATTTAAATCTTGACGAAATCTAGGCCATACATGTTTGCAAGATTATTTGGTACTATAACCCTCAATGTGAATAAATTGGCATTTGCCTCAAAATCAGAGATCAACTTATTTATTGAACAATTTCTACATTTTATTTGTATTGAGTATATAATCTTTTAGAAATACATTACAACAGTATTCTTTTGGGGATTTGCAACAATATTTAGTGTTAGCAGGGGTAACTGAACTCCAAAATATTCTCTTTGTATACCTCAAATCTCTCAGAGTTCAACAACCCTTTGAGATCGTTAACCCTTGTTTAATGAATAACGGTAAAATTCTTTTCACAAGTCAATCCTTCAACTAAGCAACAACCCCTTCAGTATTGTTTGGGTGTCATTTGGATTCTCTATCACAAATATTTTTCAAAAAGGAAATACTCCAGGTTAGGGAGTTTATCTTTGCAATCTGCCTACTGTACAATCAACAGCATTTGAACCAAGTCCCTACCGTATAACCTCTGTTCCATTATTTGTTTGTAATTTCCCCAGGTACAAGGATAATAAGCTAGAAAATCAGAGTGGTGTAACTTAAAACGACTAAAATTAGAAAATAAATAAATAATTATTTATTTTATTTATTTAGGAGGTTTCACTGTGTTTCACAGCATCTTCCAATTAATATACTGTCATTCTTCTCCACATCTCTACCATTCCAATCTCCATCGTCCAATCATTTTTCTCTCATACTACTCAAAACACCTTCAATTCACATTATTTTTGGCTGTCCTCTTCTTCTTCTGCCAAGTAGCACCTATTTTAGTATTCTTGAGAACCTGTCTTCTGTCATTCTTTTTACATGACCGTACCTTTTTAATTGTTTGTTTTTATGAAATCCACAATATTGAAGGTGAGTCTACAAGGTATTAGAAATAAAATTAAGGAAATAATGAACAGCTTTAAACAACCGACTGAAGATATAATAAATAATAATAATAAAATAATAATAATAATAATAATAATAATAATAATAATATAATAAGATATTGTTAAAAATGTTAACACATCAGCATACCAATTTATTCAAAATTACCTAGATAATTTAGTTTGTATCTAGGAACCCGAGTTGACTATGCTTAATAACATAGGCTAAGCGAAAGGGAAATAGCCGCCGCTGCCATTTGAAGGGGATCGGGTGTAAATCTATAAAAATTAACTAAGCAATATCACTGGTATACATGATTTTTGTCTCATGAGTACCAATAGTTGTACTTAAAGCAGTTTTTTATCGTGTTTTCAAATATATATTCGGAATTTCTCCATCACCCACAGTTTTCTTTTTTTTTTTTTAATTTAAATTTCAATTAATGGATTTAAATAATTATATTTTTAATAAACGTTTTTTCGCCCATTTGTCCATTGTAAAATAAAACCAAATGAGCTCACTCAGGAGATTTCAGCTATGGAAAATACATATCAAGGCAAATGGAATCCTAATATGCTGGCCGATTATTGCTAGACCATCAAGAGGGATGCTTCACAGGCGAAATATAGCAGAAAATCGGCATTTCTTATTTTCTAGGTGAGTCTGAATGTTCGAATATTGTGTAGTTACGAACGTAGAAAATATTAAAGTGTTTGAAACTATAAATGTCCGTCTCTCGGAAACCTTGCGTGATGGAGAAAAACCCGATATCATATTTGAATTCAGGAGAAAAAATGCTACCAGAATCACATATTTTTCTTTCTGAGACAAAAAGTTTCTTTTTTGTTGCTCAGTGTAATTTTAGCCTCAGTTGATTGGAAATGTCTTGCAATGATTATACCTTGAGAAATCTCTTGTTAGATCAATCATAAATTGGCAAAACATGAAACGCGATTCTCAGGTTCATGTTTACTTCAATGGATGAGTATTTATTTATTGCTAAAATTTCTAGTTGCCTTGTCCCGATAATGGTGGACGGGTATAGTTATTAGGGGCGTCAATAGACCTCAGTCTATTACGTAATGTCAGAGCTTATTGGGAGATCAAGCCGAGCATGTGGTCATGCAAGTTGCAGTGTTTTCAGTACGTAATATTTGCTCCTCCCATGATGCAAGAATATCCAATCAGCACTATCGGCATCACACATATCTATTCGCCGATGTTCAAAGGGTGGAGCATTCAGCATCATAACTTAACAATCACTTTATTTACATTGATAACAACAGATAACACTAGAATGTATCTACATAATGGCGAAATATTTTATAAACCTAATTTGCAAGGATTTGCACTGACTTTGTAGATATTAGAATTTCGTTATCATATCAAAAATTAATTTAATCTTTGACAGAAAACATTTGATTAGAAAAATAGTTTCGCAATTTGTAATAATTAATAATACTTTTCAAGATTTCCTTCAAACAAATATACTATACATGGCCAACTTATACAAAACATCACCCGCCTAACACACATTTTAAATATTGAAAAATAATGACAGGCATATAAGACCCTTGGCCTATTACCCGGCTGCTGGCCTCACATCCACGTGTATTAATCACAATGGTGGACGATCATCTAGCCAGTAGAGGGGTTACATGAAGTCAGCATGTCGACCGCCAACAATTATAGCCGGTTATGTCAACTCTGGAACCGCTACTTTTTGTAGCTATCCAATTTCCTCCCTATGGAGACTCGAACCAGCTCAAGGTCCGTAGCTCTGCGCCAAGACATCCTGACTTAACCATTCGGTTAAACATTAAAAAACAAATCTTCATTAACCTCACTTCAACTCTATGGCGCGACAAGTTTAGAAGGCACTTGGCATACCATCCATCTGTTGACTTCGCATCTACATGTATTAATCAGAGAGGTGGACGATCATGCAGCCAGTATAGGGAAGACATTTAGTTAACATATCGGGGCTCCAGCAATTATGACTTGGAGCCGTTTTTTTTTTCTACCCAAATTCTTCATGATGTCGGGTGGGCATTGGTCACATACTGGCCGAAATGGGGACTCGAACCAGCAGGCATCCCTTAGTTCTGCACTAAGGCATCAAGCCTAAAACCCTTGAGGTACGATGCGGGATTCGATCATACTTACAAGACATCAAAAAGAACTATGACAACATTTATATGCCCATATCCTATATGTCTATTGCCGCTATACTAGCAATGATTTTTGTTTTCTTGAACTAAAATCGACATATAGAAATCAATTAAGAAAAGGAAGATCATTGCTAAATTATAAACCGCACGGAAGGAGAAATATTGGACGCCTACACAGAAGATGGTCGAAACAATTTTGACAATTCTAGCTTTCATGAAACCGGAACGAGCCAACAGGCTTAATCCCTGGATGATGATGATGATGATGAAGATCGAGTTCATTAAATTACCAAAATAGGATTATTAGGAGTGCGGTTCATCTCTAAAAAAATCTGTCTGGCTGCAGCAATTTGCAATGTTTCGCAACGAATCGCGATATAGGCCTTTCGAAATAAAACGTAAAAACTATTCTTGCAAAATCAGCGAAATACGGTCATTAAGATTCATATTTGGCTAGTTCCTATAGTCAACATATCTAATGTAACATAAAAATGAATATGAGATCCTTTCCTTATTGAGTGTTCGTTTAGGCTGTAGCAGGCCTGTTAATAAGTGTTCACTAGGTGAGAAAAGATGCCCTGTCCCTCCTATTCAACCCTATGTCGGATAGGCTGACAAGGTAAAATACTGGAACTTACTTGTAAATTGTGTTGTTTCATTGGGAGTACACCTGTATGCTGGTAGGAGGGGTGACCACCTTTTCACCAGCTAGTGAGCTATAGCAAATATATTAGGCCTACATAACTACAGTTCAATGATTTAAAACCTTGGTTAAGTGACATGATCTTCTAAGAAGGCACTACAAGTTCTACTTACCAAGTATTTGAAAAATGATACGGTCAGCGTCAATTAAATGCATCAAATCTAGTCTATACCGGTATGTAAAAATAGGTCTACTGACAAACTTTAATAAGATGCCCTTTGTTTCAGGTTTAAAGGTAATTTTGTGTGCTATAAAAATACAAGACGTGCTCATGACTTTATTTCCTTTTGGAAGGAGTTATTATGGGAATGAATTTCTACAGAAGCCCCATCAGATTCTTGCGTTATCCTATTTAAGGTAATAGGTTTCAACAGTCCACCGCTGTGGTCTCGAAGTAGCGTGCTGCCTTGTCACGCAGCGGGCCCGGGTTCGATCCCCGGTCGGGGCAGTTTTTCTGGGTGAGGTTTTTATCGGGGTTTTTCCTCACCTGTAAGACAAATGTCAGGAAAACTTTAAGGCCCAAACGGTCCCCGAAATCATATGGCCATCATCATCATCAACACCCTTATCATTATCATCATCATCCTTCACAGGTGTGGAAAGCAACGGGAAGCTACCACACCTACACAATTCCCTAGTAAAGCTGCAAGCATAGCATGAAAATGCTATGATTGCAGTGAAGGACCTGCCTTCGGGCAGAATTACTATGGATGGAGGTTTCAACATAAGAAATTATTCTTAAAAGAAAGTTGATATTAAAAAATATACAATTTTGCATCTTACATATTTAAGATACTAACTATTGTCATCATATATAATATGGTCTACTATGATACATTATTGTTTGCCTTCTTAGGCCTTAGTCCCTCTCTGAATCATCCTGGGGTCCATTACTTAGTCTCTGATTGGAATGAGAAAAAAAATCCAAATGAAATGTAGAAGTTATAAACTCTTAGTTTTGGTTGTGGATCTAGTACTAATGTTAACTTACTGCTGCATATAGAAATAGATTGGCAAAAATATTTAGAGGAAACAAGAGGACGTCAAACACAATTGTACTATTTACCGTTGGTAATGTATTATTTAGGCGATAATGATTAAACTCTAAAACCAGCAGACACATTCTAATAAATAAAACTAGACACTTGCGTTGGAAATCACTATCAATAAAACTAAATATTCGTCATGCGTAGAAACACCTAAATAGGCAAAAGAAAACCAAATTACAATACACAATTAGGCCTACATATCTAATTAGGTAACAAGAGTCAACATGATGGAGGCTTATACAGTTACCATTCTCCAGCCGGGGCCAATGATTCGGTCAGGGTTTACATTCAAATTAAATGGTATGCTTCGGAAATACATCCTAAATTCGTGGGGTTAATGGACTCTGTCTTCGTCCCCTTGTCAACCTCTCCTGAAGCTGACAGGCAACACAGTAGCCGCAATATCAGCCGCATTCTGTGTTGCCCATCTTACTTTACGTAGAAAGACATACTTTATTGAAATGGGAATGAACACTTAACAACAGTTTGGAGAAATTTTGAAATGGCGGAATTAAAAAACCTAGAAACCACTAAATACAAGAACAACAAGAGACCTAAGAGTAGATGATCCAATGGATGATACCAATTACTAGGAATTTAATTGGTTCAAACTACTCCAAAATAGAACTGAATGGAAGAAAATCGTTGAAAGCTAGAACTTTCATGGAGTTATAGCGCCTCATGATGATTAAGAAGAAGGAACAAGAATTGTAAACAGAAATGAGGTGTAGAAATAAATTAAACATATGTTCGTCTCTGAAAACGTATGCTATTATACGTTTACATTGATTATTGTCTTTCGAACTACTCCAATAAATAAATAAACTAAAACAAATTACATGATTGTGAAACATTGATTCTCACTTAAAAGGATAGAAAATATTACGAGTAAGAAAATGAAGCGATTACGACGATAATTTCTGTACCGAAGAGAGAGACGCTCAGACATATGAATGATACCTAACAGGAGCCACATGTTTATGGGAAACAAGATGTAATAAGAGCAGTTAAGTTACGTAGACGGATTCAAAGATTATGTATTTTATGTTCGACAACTCATTACTAACATAATTACCGAAATTATTATAGTAATCATTACAGTAATATAGTAATGTTTACTAGACCAGTATTTATCATAAGTAATGCCACGAGTGATTTCCAAATTATCGATAAATTCACGACTCACGAAGTGAGCAGTGAATTTATCTAGAGAATTTGGAAATCAAGAGTGACATTTGTTAGGACTATTTAACGAATAAAATTAAGCTCTTTACTAAAAAATAATTATTTGAATATAGTTACCGGTGTTTTAAAATATTTATATAGTTGATGTAAACGGCGATGTTTGAAAACAAATTAGAAATGTGAGGTTATGTATATTCACTTCAACTCGATCATATTATTTATTGCCAAATAGGATCGCGATATTGTAAGAATGCACTCTAGTGGAGAAATAATGAAACACATCAAACTATTATAATCAACATTATAGGTTAATCATTTATATTTTGAATAAACAACTCAGAAAAATCACTGAATCTATTCACTATTTGCTATATTCAATGTATTTGTTGGAGAAAAATAATGGTCTAACCTGTTCAGAATATTAAAAAAAAGGAGGAGCTTTCTTTATCACAAAAGCAGGAGCTGATAAAGAAAAATCGATAAAGAGCTAGGTGAAACATGACTGTCATTGGTGTAAAACAGAATTCATTGAAACGTGATTGGTCATTGCCTACCATTTGCGACATGAGTTAAATAGTCACCCTAATGTATTTAAAACTACCCGGACCCAACAAATTTAAAGACCAATTGAATACGCAATAGCCAAAGATAGATGCAAGAAAAACTCATAGACAATATTTTCTTGTACGGTACTAATGTTTTAAGCTACGGTAAAGTACAATGGCACCTACCTCATTTTCATTGCGTTATTCACTATCTTCATGTTGCCAGTGCCGACTTCTCTACCGGTAATTACACCATGACGAAATACAGAAAAAATTAAAGTGAATCAATGACATGACTTTTTAAGATGTAGGCATATATCCTAGTGTCATTTATAAACTGGCCCGTGCCGTTCCCGAGTGGTTAAGGCAAGATGCCTCGGCGCAGAGATACGGGACTTGCGCTGGTTCTAGTTCCTATGGGGGAAAACATTTTCTCAAGGAATTTCGGCCAGTATGGCCAGTATGGGACCGGTGCCCACCCAGCATCGTGAGGCATTTGGGTAGCGACTCCAGGTTGAGAAGACCAGTCATAACGGCTGGGGGACCCGAAATGCTGACCACATGTCACCGCTACACTGGCTTGTGATGGTCTACCTCTCTGGTTAACACATGTGGACGTGAGGACAGCAGCCGGCTGGTAGGCCAAGGCCTTCTAGGCCTGTCGCGCTTGGAGTAACTTATAAACCATACTGCTCTAGTATATCCAGTTGAATCCAATGAGACATGTTTTTCCATTGGTGATTTTCGTATTTTTGTGTAGATATTCCCTAATTTAATTTTTAACGATATTATGAAAATGAAATATTTGAATTGATCGATGCTCCGATTCTTGCAAATGCAACGTCATTTCATCGGCGAAGGAGAAGTTTGAATAAAAAAACTAAGTCGACCAAATAGTATGAAGAATGACTTTGCAATATGTGAATTTGCAAATGGTAGTCACGTAAAGCAGATTAATGGGGCAGTTCCTGCTCATGTTATCGTGTTTAAATGGTAACTTTACGTACGTGACCCTGTATTAATGGATGTGTAAAGAATGTTATCAGGAAATTAAAAACTTGTTAAGTTGTAGGACTACAGAAAACAGTGGAACCTAATTCAACCATTGTATGAAAATAATTACTAACTAACATTGTAAAGGAAAGTCATACTCATGATATATAAGTCCATAGCTTAAATTTACATATAGTGTTCTTTATGTCTGTTCTGCATAATGAAATAGTAATGTGAAGTTTTCATAAGTAATGCCACGAGTGATTTCCAAATTATCGATAAATTCGCGACTCACGAAGTGAGCAGTGAATTTATCTAGAGAATTTGGAAATCAAGAATGGCATTTGTTAGGACTATTTAACGAATAAAATTAAGCTGTTTACTCACAAATCATTATTTAACTAGTTATTTTAAAATATTTATATATTTAATGTAAACGGCGATGTTTGAAAACAAATGAGAAACGATAGGTACGCTTCTACTGCTTCTTTTGTTTATCACTGCAACCAGATCATACTATTTATTGCCAAAGGAACGCAATATTGTAAGGAGGAGCTTTCTTTAATATGGTAATTATAACACTTATAAATATTTGGTGAAACACGACTCTGATTGGTTGTAAAACAGAAATCATTGAAACGTGATTGGTCATTGACTCCCATTTGGGGCATGAGTTAAATAGTCAACCTAACGAATTCATTCATTTATGTTATTCATTATAAAAGTAATTACAATGTTGTACAGTAAATAGTCGCAATTTAATTGAAAATTAAAAGAGTTATTTGATTGAATATTTAAGAAGCTTAATAGACTGTCGATGGTGTGATAAATGTGCATAGAGGTAGTAAAAAAATAATATAATCTCAGTAGTGGGTCAGTTACCTAAATCCCAAATGCCCAAACAACATCTACAGAACATTAACTAACTCTTTGCCTTGAAGTTACTCTGGCATAACCTACTACATTTCGTATTTTGTTTTATAACTAATTCACTGGCACTAATGAATCCATAGATTCATGGCTGCCCATACGTAAACTCTCCACAGCCCTTTCCTCAGCCAATGTTTTCCAATCATCTCCATAATACTTTCCTCAAAATCATGGTTAATGATTCTCACACCTCATTCTAGGTCTACAGACCAGGAGTTTTCCCTCTGGTTTTCCTGCAAAAAGCTTCCATGCCCGTTTTCCAACTCCGATTCGCGCCACATGTCCTGCCCATCGCAGTCTATGAGACTGAAGTTATTACATCTGGTTTCCTGCATAGATCATGTAGCTCACTGTTACTTCTCAATACACCTGTCTGTTCATCTCTCTTTGGTCCAAAAAGTTTTCTGAGAACTTTATTCTCAAAAATCTTTTTTATCCTCCCTTAAAGTAAGACTCCATGTTTCGCATCCATATAACTGGGAGAATAACAGTTTTATGTTTTCAGTTTAACATTTTTTGAGAGAAGTTGGGACAAGAGCCCTGTAATGCAGTTTATGTTTAATTACTTTGTTCATTTCATTCCTATTTGCAATTATTGTTCCTAGATATTGGAATTATAACTAAAATAATTAATTTGCAGGCGCTTAATAAGACTTCTGCAATTCTTGCTACTGTATTAATATTATCTCCAATTGAGTTAGAACAAGAGCATTGGCCAAAACTGGTAAACATCATCCATTTCTAAACACTAATTGTTTTTGGTAATTTTCTAAAACGGCACATTGAAGGTTGTGTGATAGTGAAACTCCTGGTTTCAATGTTTTTTCGATAGATAACTAGTTGACCTATGTTCACCTATTCTTATTTTACTCTGGATACCGTCCAAGCATTCATTTATTTATCAATCTAAACTTTTGGTAAAACGAAATAAAATAAATCGTATCGAACATATCTCTTAACTGAGTCATAAGCCTTTTTCATCTACGTATATGTGGTTCACAGGCTGGTAAAATTAGTATTCCCATTTATTTTACAAATATATCCTCATACAGACTATTTGATCAACTGTTGATCTATTACGGTGCGTCTAAAGGTAGTGGTAATCCCTTATAATTCAAATGCATATAAAAGTTAATCTCTCTATAATTATATGTTTTATGTTATTCGTGGCGGAACGGTTTGTGCGCTTAAAAGACTCTTGGGGCTGCGCAAGTAGTGGCATTGTTACCAGAAGGGAGAACCATGCCGAACAATTAAAAGGCAATACTCCAGACTAAAAGAGATCCGTATCTTTGTGGAAATACGTCGATTTTTCACTATAACAATACAACAGTTAAAAAAGTGGTCAATTGGAGCAACATTTTCCAGAAGTAAAATTGTCCTCCATTCGATTATGTGAATGGGAATCACCTCAGTAAAGATTTAAGTAGCCTATAGGAACAAACTCCCAGGTACGTGAAATGTTAGAACATTGTATAGTAATGAAGTTGGCCTACTAGAAACGTTGACACAGTAATTCTTTGTGGCCTTTTAGGATGTTCGATGGCCAAGAGAAGGTTTAAGTTTTACTGCAGGGGTGCAGTGAAATCAAACTTCTGAACAAGTTTTTTTTTTTCTAATATGAAAGAGGGTCCTCTCAGCTGTCAGGTATGTTGGGTTTCTTAGAGATAAGATTCCATACGCGTTTCTAAAAGCTAAACGATTGTGAACGTACATGGTCCTATAAAATATAAGATGACAGTCAGAGTTACGTTATGATTCTCCGTACACTGGAGTAAGTTGGGTGGCCTATCCATATTCGCACATTTCTACAGTGGATTTGAGTGCGTGTTACTAGATTATACTAGTTGTTGAAATGTAAGTAGGCTGCAAGAGTTACGAACATGCTCCATGTAGGGCCTAAAGTATTTCACTCCTAGTTTGTTTGTTAAAGCAGAAATTTGTATCAGCAGACTTTCATTTTGTGAGGCTGGTGCGTTTACGAATGAGGAATACCCCGACATTGTTCTGTTCTATGGTGTAAAACTGCAAAATCCGGCTGCAGCTCATAGGTTTTACAAAGAAGGAACTTATTATATTAATATCATATTATCATCCACCGCTGTAGACCCGGTATAATGCCGTTGCCTTCGTATGAAATGGCTCAGGTTTGATCTCCATTCCGAACAAGTTAATTTCGTTGCTTTTACCCATCCTTAAGATAAATGTCAGGAAATTTTAATGTTCATATAGTCCCCGAAAATCATATTGCAATCAATCATACTCGCCGTGTGTAGTATGAACAGACCTATGTGAGTGAACGGTATTTCTCGTTCATGTTATCTCGGAGGTGGCTCTGCCATATTGCTAATCACTCGTCCAGAAAAAATTAAATGTCCTTGTGTGGTTAAAAAAGTATGTATGTGATCGAGAGTTAAAAAAAATCCTCTCGCGACAGGTTGTGTCCCTGTAAGGCTCATGTTGCATGGGACATGCGAAAGTACCCACAAAGGAGAGATTAAATAATAGTAATGAAATTATTATTATTATTATTATTATTATTATTATTATTATTATTATTATTATTATTATTATTATTATTATTATTATTATTATTGATGCAAGTATTGAAATAATGGTGTGGTTGTCATAAAACATATTTTTGAAAACTATGAGAAAGGGCATTTAATTCTCCAACTTACCTAGCCCAAATCTTCTTTAATGTCGCAATTTACAATGACTAAATATTTATGTTTGCATAGTTAGTTAACTTTTGTAAATGAGTTATTTTCATGCAATAACTTTATTTTGTTTCATATGCCGAATGCAGTAATTCTATTAAGAACTGTGAAATTTTTACATTAGAAGGAATTGATAAAAGGAATTAGAATAGCTGGGCAATTCGAGCAGTAAACTTGAATGAGACATGCCGATCGAAATGCGGATATTGCAAAGGCTGTGAGACCTCCGTTTGATTGGATTGCATAAAAATAGGCTGAATATAAACTTATATGTAACTAAAAACCATAGTTTGTAATTATATAAAATCATATACTGAGAAACCGTATACAAATGCATGAAATCGGTCCCTATGCCTATATATTAGTAAGACATTCCATAAGTAGTGGTAACTACTCTCTTTAATGGATCTAAAGTTCTTTTGATGTCAGTTCTTGAAGTCTGTAATGTCAAAAAATCATAGGTCCTACTTAATTTAGTATCAAACACCAACTGTATACTCACTAGCACTATCGAACCTATAGGTTCATGGCGGGGACATAAGCTCTCCATACTTCCCCATCTTTTCTTTTCCCTCAATGCAAGAGTCCATGTTTCGCATCCATATAATATAACTGGGAGAATAACAGTTTTATATACGTATTTTCAGTTTATTGTTTTTTTTTACAAAAGTTTGGACAAGAGTCTCTGTATTGTACAATGGGCATGTATTTCCAGACTTGAGACTGTGTTTAATTTTATTGTGCATTTCATTCCTGTTTGTTATTATTGTTCCTAGATATTTTTGATTTCAGCCACTTTTTTTAAAAAAATTCCCTCATTTGTCATTAACTGTCCATTTCCATGATGTAATATATTTCAGTGTGTGACCATATAATTAAAAATAAAGTAGGAATTAAACTTCTTTCAAAAAATAGATAAAAAGTAAAAAGTCTTATTCTTCTAAAAGTTGCCCCAGCATGAGCAATTCTTCTAGCTAAGGGAGGACAAACAGATCAACCTGTCCCTGCTCCTCTTTCAACCATTCTTCTTACCACTTAGTTTTATTCATGTTCAATTTCAGCCCCAATTGCTTAGTGTTATTATAATAGAGTGTGCGTGTTGGCCCTTGGCATATCGAATAAACAAAACTAATTCTAAATGTTATTCCCTTACGGTATCCAGTTCATGGTAGTGTATCATCAAAATAATTCGACGTATGTCTACTTCTATTGTAGCCCTATACATTACAAACACAAAAATAATAATTACTTGATACAACTAAAAATACTAGACGCAGGAAGACGCAAATAATAATTTAATGACCATCTCAGCGTTCTAACAATCTGTCTGACTAGCATCCAAGATGTTTCCCTCAACCTAATGAGGACAACTGAACAACTACTTTATATAAAAAGAGCGAAATGAAGTTAAAAAAATCTTAAAATAGATTAAGAGGACTGCGAGAAGCTACCTATGATATTCCCTGTACTTCATCTGTTAGCCAATTACAGATACTTATTTATTCGGTCTTAATTATTTGGAACTGTTGTGCCAGGGAAAAGTTATCTTCTTCTTCTTCTTCCTCTACGCATGAAAGCTGGCAGCTTATTGCGTGTTCATTCGCTACAGGTCCGGGGTATGGTGACATCCTTCCATCGTAGTTGTGGTCTTCCTAATGGCCTTTTCTGCTGAGGTGTCCAGTCACGTACTTTCTTCACTAATCTACTGTTCTCCATTTTCTATGTGATCGTTCCAATTTAATCTTCTATCATTTATCCAAAGGTTTATAGGTTCAATTTCACATTCTTCTCTAATAACATAGTTGCGAATTTTCTCTCTCAGCGATTTCCTTAACACTTTCATTTCGGTTGTTCATTGATTTGTTTTGTTTTTTGAGTTCTGTTCGGCATTCACAACCATATGTTAGAACTGGTCTTAGACAGATTTGTAAATTCTTACTTTTGTATCTATTCTTAAATTTTTATTTTTCCAGACAGTATTGTTTAAACATCCCGATATTTTGTTTGAATTATTTGCTTGATGGAGGATTTCATTCTGTTATTCTGTTGCTGTTGTTAATTTCTACTCATAAATATTTGAATTTCATGACTTGTTCTATACTTTTCCTTCTATTTCTAATTTAACACGTCGTGGGTCCTTGGATATTGCCATTGATTTGGTTTTATTTGTTGAGATTTTCATGTTATGTTTTGCTGCAATGATTCTAAATTTGTGTAATAGCATTTGTAAATCATCTTCACTTTGTGCATCACTGTGTCATCAGCATAGTTTATTATCTTCAGCTCTTTGTTACCTATTTTAATTCCTTTTCTAATTTCAACGTTTTGTTCTTAAGTATGAATAAATGGACCGGATTTACCTGGGAATATTTCTACTGCAAGCCAAAATATAATCTGGTTAATGAACTCTGTCCAATAAATTCCATATGTGTGGGAATGCTGACCGCGTGCATGAGTAGCTCACGTGAACAATTCACAGTTTTACAACCTCCCGAATTTCCTGCACGAACTATTGAATGCATGTTAGACTCATGTGTTCTACTTTCCTGCAGATTTCTAGTGTCTGTAGCAATCACACGATGCTGGGAATTGTTATTTGCACTCGTATCAAAGAAAGAAAAAAGAATAACATATGTAGATAGACGCAGTGTGAAAACAAATAATTTCAGATTTTAATAGCAGTAGTAGGCTTAATTACTATTTAACTGCTCTTTTTAAAAATTCAACCCATTAGCATCGCGATTCAAAGTGAGTTTCAAAGGGACTTTTCATGCCGTAAATGCACGTCGTGGACCCACGGCCGACTTGCCTTTCGAAGAAGCCATTTTCAGGATTTTTACACGCTGGAAACCCTTCGACCGCGGCCGGGTTTGAACTAGTTACGATTGGAGCATGGTAATAAGTTTATTTTTGAGATCCTTAAAATTATGAGGTTAGCAAAGTTCTCCATAACCTCGAGTCTCTCCGGATAGTTCAGATTCCCTCGGCAGATAAAATGTGTTCTAAAAAGTTATTTCAGAGCAACTCAAAGTAATTTTCTCAATATTAACGGTAAACCCAAATTTTTAAATTTAATTTTATTCCTGTATCTGATTATTTGTTCTAAGTTTTTGAATTCAGCCAGTTCAATATGTCCCTCTTTTGTCATGCAAGTCCATTCTCATTAGACTATAGGCTATAAGGAATTTCTGTGTGAGCATATAATTATTTTTATTGATATTTACTTCCAGCCCCAATATCTTAGTATTACTCAATAAAAGGTATGCTGGCACTTACTATCGCCCAGTAATACATCATCAGCGTATACTAACAGCTTAGTAATATCGTTGAGTTGTACACCTTCTTTATCGTCTAATTATTTGATGGCATGCTCTATAATAAAACTGAAAAATAGAGGAGATTGGGTTTTCCTTGTTTTAACCCAATGTGAATTTCAAAAGTATGTGAAAACTATTTGCCTACCCGCACGCTACGTTAGAGGTCTGTCCCATACTGGCCGAAATTTCATGAGAAAATTTCTTTACCATGGAAATTTGAACTAACTATCGCGCGTCCCGTAGCACTACACAAAGACATGATGCCTTAGACCGCTCGACTGCAACGCGGGAAACATCTAAAAAATCCGAAATCATAGAAACAATTAAAACATTAAAACCTATCACCCTCTTTGTCTACTCTGTAAATTAGTCACTCATATTTATGGATCTAAGTTCTAGAATCTTTCGATGAAGGCCTAAACTACAAACCGAAAGGTCAGAGGTTCGAATCCCGACGGAGTCAGGATTTTAAATTGGTCTGATCCATCTGTTGGCATATGATCTGGTGGTCTACTTGGGCTCTAACAGAATGAGTATCAGACTATGTTCTAGGAGTAAATGCGGTCGTCCCGCAGGGGTGACACATCGGGCTAATTGTTTAGAAAATTGGGAGATCTAACGTCCTACTATTCCAAGGGGCCCCTAAGGCATGTAATGTGATTTCTTACTTTCTTTACCTTCCATAAAAATGTTGTAAATTTTCATTTTATTCTGAGTTACCTGTACATACTTGTAGGTTTTATCGCATAGTATCTGCGGATTGTCCACCGCTGTGGTCTCGAGGTGGAGTGCTGCGTTGTCACGCAGCGGACCCAGGTTCGATTCCCGGTCAGGCCAGGCTCCTGGGTGAGGTTTCTTCTGGTTTTTACTCACCTGTAAGACAAATGTCAGGAAGCTTATGGCCCAACGGTCCCCAAAAATCATCCGGCCATCATCATCGTCATCCTTATCATTATCATCATCACCCTTCACCGATGTGGAAAGCAACGGGAAGCTACCACACCTATCATTCCCTAGTAAAGCTGCATGAAAATGCTATGCCTGCAGTGAAAGACCTGCCCTCGGACAGAATTACTGTGGATCTGCGTATTTCTAAAGATGGTATGAAGCAGCATTTTTATTTTACGACATATTTTGTTGAGATGCCACTCTTTTCAAGACAGAGTTTATTTTATGTGTTAAAAATTCATAGGTTCCGACCGAGTTTGAACACGGAAACTTCGGGTTTAGACGCAAGCATAGTACAAATAACTACCACTCCACGGGAACCAACGTTTAATCTGTATCAGCATGTCCAAACCTCTGTTGTCTATGTTCGTATGTACTGTTCAAATTCAATTAACATTAAATTTAATAAGTTGCAATGAAACGATGTTTAATGCTGAAATGTATCATGAAAACCCAAAATTTTCATTAAAGACTGAGAAAAATCATGAAGAAAGAAACTCTGGTTCAATGATCCCCAATTAGTAACGTGCCGGTATTGAGGGCAGGATACAACGTGAGCCATACTTGAGGGCAAAAAAAAAACATTAAAAATAAACTTACAAGAATTGCAATTGAAGATTATTATTAATATTATTACTGCAGGATACACACTACTAGATCACGAAAAAAAAAATGAAGACATCTTAGAAGAATTGCACATGAAACCTTCAGAAAACAAAATTTCTGATTATAAGTCAAGATGGATGCAACATGTTCATCGAATGGAAGATCACAGGATACCCAAACGAATGTCAAGATATCAACCTGCAGGAAGAAGAAGACCTGGACGTCCACTCAAAAGACTTCTGGATGGTGTTTCTCTTGAAGCCGAAACAGGTCAATAAATGGCCTAAATTCGTGAATGTACTATGATGATGATGATGATATTATTATTATTGATATTATTATTATTATTATTCAAATATTGAAATATTGAAATGTAAATGTTTAATGCACAATGAAATAACATTTCAACTCATTTTCATCGAAGTAGTGATGGAAGATTTCATTGCTCTAGAATTATTGTAGTTTGCCCTTTACACGATATCATCAAAGGGGAGGGCATTATTGAATGCTATTCAAAGCGTAGTGGAAGATTATGGTGGGTTTGAAAAGTTGTGTGGTTTATGGATGGATGGCGCGAGATCAATGATTGAGACTAAAAATGCCCTGGTTGGACTTTTGGAAAATAAAAATAAATAAATGTTGCCAATCTTATTCGAAGTATTTCGCTTGGTGAATAGGTTAATTTTTATACTGCGAAATACCTGCGACCGCAAACATTTTTATCAATACGACTAAAGACTAATGAAATATTTTCGTAATTAAAAGTCTTGATTTAGCTACAGCATATAGGCCTACTCAAATGTTATGCAATTAGTTAAAAAAGGGAACAAATCATACATTTGTATCCGAAGGCCGGATGAATCTCACTCATGTGGGCCACCATTTGGTCATCACTGCTCTGGATGATCGGCATTTGAAATGTGGTCTCCGAAATCGAATCTCAAATTATTGTATACCATTTGAGCTATGGCATATGGTTTACTCCAACATTTCTTGTAGATCAAGTCTAGATTAAAATTACTAGAAATTTCTTTCCTTTCTTGGAAATGTATTAATTTCCCCAGACCCGTGTAGGTGATACCAGTGTAGGTTGAAGTAATTTATTTGTATCAACTATCTCCTTACTTTATTCAAGCCGACTCATATATTACCTCAATTTCATATCACTAACATAAATTTCAAAACCGCGTCATTTGTCAGGAAGATAACATTAACATAAAGTTTCCCCTAACAGCCACGGTGCAACATGATTACCTTAATCATGTGTATTGTGGTCAAAAATATGGTTTCGCGTCGTAATGTAAGTGAATTGTATTGACGTAGACTTTCACGGCCGGAGTTGCTATGATGATCTAGAAGAAGATTTTCGGGCTGTAGGCCGTGGTCTTGAAGTTCCCCGACGTTTCGCCAGAGACTGCGTCTGGCATCCTCAAGGGTATTCTCAAGACTTCTAGATCATCATAGCAACTCCGGCCGTGAAAGTCTACGTCAATACAATTCACTTACATTACGACGCGAAACCATATTTTTGACCACAATACACATGATTAAGGTAATCATGTTGCACCGTGGCTGTTAGGGGAAACTTTATGTTATGTTAAAGAGATAACCCTTGAGGAAGCCAGACACAATCAGTCGGGGAACTTCAAGCCTTAAGACCACGGCCTACGGCCCGAAAATCTTCTTCTAGATCATCATGAGTGAATTGTGTTAAACAGGTCATGATTTTGATCGCAGGAATTGGTTAAACCGTATCCATGGGAAGTGTTCTATATTGTGTTGGTATTCTACTTAAGAAGTCAGATGGATACTACCGGAAATCAATTCAAGGATGAAAGATAACTACAAATTTTATTCAGACTGCAGCTTATTTTCTATCAGTCCAGTGTTGGACCTTAGCTTCTCCTATGTTAGGATTTACTAGACTAAGTTAATTTAGTTATGCTTATTTGCCCACAGATGACATTAATGATATGCTGTCAACATACCTACCCAATGAGACATCTAGCAGGCAACTAAGGTATTACAAAGATGTGATCGGTAAATTTTGCTTAGAGGGCTTTTTATTCAGGCTTAAAGATTTTTAACGAGCAGACTCGGGACCCACGGCTTGAAAGTCCCTCTCGGAGGACTTGCTCGTTGGATTTCCCATCCTAAAAAATCCAACGACCCCGACCGGGTTTGGACCCGCGACTCTCAGGACCAGAGGCAAGGAACATAACCACTGGTCCATCACGGCTGACTCAGCTTCTTTTATGTGCCGTAAATATACAAAACGAAACCCAAGACTTTTATTCCCATCCGAACAAAGCTAAATTCGGAATGCCCTTATAAAGTCTATAAATCCCGGCAGAACCCATAAGTCTCGGAACCAGTGGCGAGGATGATAATCTTTAGTCCACCGAATCCACTGTCTGCAGTAATAAAAGTAAATGATTGCAGGCTAATGAATGAGTTTTCTGTTAAAGTAAATAACTTAAAAAGCCAAGGTGAACTCTGGGGGTCCACTTTATCCGAATATGGAGATTAAACTGGACCTTTCTTGTAATGTAAAAAAGTTTATAAATTATGAATATGTTTTCATATTTGAGTAAAATAATAATGTTATTTCATAGTTACCACACTAATGATAATCACAGTAATTAAACAATATTCAAATCCCTTAATTAAAAGAAGAAAAACTAATTCAAAACAGGGGTCAAATTTACCCGAAGTTCCTCTATGTACTTTGTAAGTATCTTAAACCATTAAGACTAAATTAATTTTTAGACATTTGAAGTGTGACCATCGCGTACCAATATTGAGACAGGGTCTACTGTTTTCTAATCTTTTATAATAAATGTGAAATTTTAACTACAAAATCATGATATAAAAATGTGCCCCAGCAATGTTATTGTTGGAATAAGTTATTTTGAATTCAGAGTATGACCGAATTTTAACTTTGAAAATGATAGGGCCTATATGATATGAAAGGTATATGATTATATTTTTCATATAAAATCTTAATGAAAATATGGCCTGAATAGTTTGCAAAAATCGATGTTAAAAATAGATTAATTTAACCTGAACTTTAGGAAAGTAAAATCCTACGTTTCAGTACCTAAAATGATTAGGTATTTAATAGGCCTCACGAAATTGTGTTTTGTATTATAATACAATAATACAATAGTTGAGTTTCCTTAGTATTAATTGCTAAGAGTGGAGACATTTAATTTTATATAAAGTGCTGAAGGAAGGGGTATTATTGATAGTGCTAATAAATCTTGGAAACAGGAGTTGTAAATGTATGACATAATTTGAAGGGGATTGTTATATGACTCCATAACGTGAACTCTCTATCCTTAGAGACATTGGACACGTATATACAACCGATTCGAGATTGCTTTGGGCTACTGAGAATAAACTCCAACTAAAACTTACAGCTAAACTTCTTTTCAGATACCGTTTAAAGTGTTACATTTATATAATACTTAAGTATTACTCTCGGCTTGCAAATATAACTAGGAAAAAAAACAGGTTGAAAGGGATGCGTATAAACTGAATTGTGCTTGAGCAAGAACATTTACTCGTTTAGGCCTACGTATTTCTTATATTTTATCTGTGTAAACAATAAAACAACGAATCATATATTTTGCAGAGGCTTACTTAATTCAAACCATATGTTGTTACCCTTCGGTTAGCATTATTTTTACTGTAGTATTAGAGGAAGTGGCTGAATTCAAATACCTAGGAACAATAATCACAAATAGGAATGGGATGCACAAAGAAATTAAACATAGGTTCAATTCTGGAAATGCATGCTATTATGCATTGCACAGACTCTTGATGTCCCAACTCCTTTCAAAAAACGTTAAACTGAAAATATATAAAACTATTATTCTACCAGTTATATTACTTAGGAACATTTTTGGACCAAGGAGAGATGAACAGACAGGTGAATGGAGAAGACTACTTAACAATGAACTACATGGTCTTTATAGGAAGCCAGATATAATAAGAACAGTTAAGTCTCGTAGACTGCGATGGGTAGGACATGTTGCACGAATGGGAATGAAAGACTTGCATGGAAACTTCTTGTAGGAAAGCCAGAGGGAAAACGCCCAGTTGGTAGGCCAAGAATGAGGTGAGAGAATAACATTAACTATGATTGGAAGGAGGTAGATAATACAGGGAATGATTGGAAAGCAATAGCTCAGGATAGGGATGTATGGAGAGCTTATGTCCGCGCGGCCATGAACCTACGGGTTCGATAGTGTCAGTGAGTAAGTATTAGTTAGACTTTGAGATTTGTATTATGACGCCCGGGGTTTAAAGGTGTATCGACCAATGATTGAATTTGTTCTTAGTTTTCCTCATTGGATGCATCAATATATATAGCCTATATCTGTGTCTGTGGGGGGGAGAGGGGGTGTGTTGGATACTCTCGAAGAGTAATAAAGAACAACTCACGATTTTTGAGATCGAAGTCCTTAGGAAGATTTTTGAATGAATATGGAAAGGTAGCAAATAAGATATAATCATGATTGCATTCCTTATTCATTGACCTGACATTATTCAGTTTATAAAGTTAGCTAGATTATATTAGGTTGGCCATATTATCTCGCTGACGGGACTTTCTGTGCAGCTCCTCGCTGGCCCACAGCAGAGACACGGCGCATCATCGGATAGATGATACGGGAATTGTCGGTGGAAATGTTTATCCTCCCGGCTAAGTCGAGTTAGACTCGTGGTCCATTTGTGGGGTCGTCATAAGGTGAGCGACCTGACGTACTAACAGCTCAAATCACTGTGGAGCATTGCTCTGAGCAGGACTCACATCAGCGGCATAATACATCCCGGTTGGCAGAAAGATGATGTGATCGGTAGATCTGATTTTCAATCCTGTCCCGGTTAAGTCCGATGGACTCGTGGAACATTTGTGGGGTTGTCTGGAGGTAAGCGATCTGTAGTACTAAAAGCTCTAATCACTGTGGGGTACTGCTCCGAGATGATTTAATTAGTTTCTATCTAATCATCTGGTATTAATCTACCCTAATTCTAAGCAACACGACCCGTTGGCAGAAAGGTGGTATGGTCGGTGGATCTCCTTGTCAGTTCTCCCGGCTAAGTCCGATGGGCTTGTGGAGCATTTGAGATCGGCAGGAGATGAACGATCTGTCGTAGGCCTACTAACTTATATGACTTACGGTTAGAGATGTGTTCCTCCGTGCTGGCCTCACAGCAGCGGCATGATGCGTCCCCGACTAGCGGACTGGGGCACGGCCGGTGGGCCTGCTCGACTCCTGGCTAGGTCTAAGGACCATCTGTGAGGTCGCCAGAAGTTGAGCGCCCTGGTGTAATAAAACCCACCACAGCTGCAGGATACGTTTCCGGCTGGAGAACAGGGGGTGGTCGGTGGATTTCCTCGTCAGTGCTCCCGGTAAGCCTGATAGACTCGTGCACTGTTAGTGGGATCGGCAGGAGACGAGCACCTGTCGTACTGTCGTACTCTGTTAGAGTTTATGTAGCTCCGAACTAAACTCTCAGCAGCGGCAGGATGCGTCCGGGGCACTGCCCGGTTCAATGCAGTTTGTGAGTGCTGCCGGCTCAATCTACGGACTCGTGGACAATTCTGTAAGGTAGCCAGGGGGTTGAGCGCTCTGGTGCACTAGAAGGCTCGCATTGAGGGGGACTGTACAGTATATGGTAACAGGTCCCTCCCCTGGCAGCAGGATACCACCTGGGGGAAGATTGGTGCTTCTGCAACGTATTTCAATTCCTATCAGTCCTCCAGACTAAGTCTGATGGGCTCGTGAACCAGCTGTGTATATCAACCCAATTAAACCCGAAAGTTAAAAAGTCTAGAACTAGGAGTGGTTCCAAAAGTAGAGCAGGGAGACTAGGACACCTGTCCTCGGTATATGGGCAACTCGCCCGATATAACCCAGGGGTGGTTAGGAGGGTACAGGTGGTCATAGTATTAGGTTGGCAGAGGAGAATCTTATTAAAACAAAACTCATGCTACTGAAACCTGAAGGAAGTAGGAGAATAGGCAGATCGAAGTTGAGATTTTTAGATATAATCGAAGATCTTAAGAAGCTTGGTGTAAGAGGATGGAGAGGGAAGACATTGAAAAGGAATGAATGGAGGAAGATCTTGTCAACAGCCAGGGCTCAAAATGTGAATGTCGATCAGTGAATTTAGAAGATATGAATCTATATAGTTGTACTGTAAAAATTCCATCAAGTTAACTAAACGGTTCCAATGAAAATGGGATTTAGTTTAATAAGTTTAACGTTATCGGGATACGCTTTCATTCTCCCCTTAATTATAAAAGCTTAACATTACCGGGAACCCTTTCATTCTCCCTTTAATTTAAAAATTATAGCTAATAAATAAAAAAGTAAACGATAAAGACAGTAGGTAGTAATTTTACAAAAGCCTATGATTATTTTACTGAAAAGTTACGGCGAAATATAAATGCTTTTGTACAGCGATACAATAATTGTTACTTATATTATTCAAATTTAAAATCCAGGCGTATGTTGTGTATTGATAGACTTTTACAAATATTTTTAAAATAATAGTACTTTATCATAAGTAGGCCTAATGTCAAGAGTGATCTCTAAATCATCGATAAATTCATTAGTCATGAAGTGACGATATATGAAAGATTTTATTAGGCGCAACAAACATATGTCAATAGAAAGCAAACCCCGCATATACAAAACGATAGTTCGACCAGTTATCGTATATGGAGAAGAAACCAGGGCTGATACAACAAAAACTAAACAAATAATAAGCACATCTGAAATAATGATCAACATTCATTTTTTTTTTAGTAAACAACTCTGTAAAATCACAATCTGTTCATTATTTGCTATATTCATTGTATTTGTTGGAGAAAAATAATGCTCTGACCTTTTCAGAATATTAAAAAGGAGGAGCTTTCCTTATCACAAAAGCAGGAGCTGAGAAAGATATATCGATAAAGAGCGAGGTGAAACACGACTGTCTTTGGTTGTAAAACAAAATTGATTGAAATGTGATTGGTCAATGACTACCATTTAGGGCATGAATTAAATGGTCAAATTAAATTAATCGTTTAAAAATTACGAGCGACTTTAAATTAAACAATGGATAATACAAAGTGTAGGAAATATAATTGCGTTGTCGTGAATATCAGAAATGACCTACGTTCTCATGTGAATATTTACAACCCAACAGAACTCGTTCCATGAATATTAATTCAGCTTAACTAGCATTTCCATTACTTATGCAAATGTGTGTACTCCCAGAGCATGAGTACATGAAAGTAATACGCCTCCCATAGCTATAGAGGTAGGCAACCATATTTAGGCTTGACTCACCTCGATTTTACACGCAACAATTTTTAACTATTTTAAAAATACCAGCATGCAATAATACCTCTATCAATTAGCGCATAATAAATTTGAGGTCAAATTGTCGACAGTGAGCACTCAGTATGCTAGCTCTTTTTCATCGGTAGCAGCTATGGCGCATATCAAATGTCATTTTTCCTTCCTTTCTTTTAAAATTCATCTTCATGTTAAGTGGCCTGCATATAATAGGAATTATCCTACATAGCTCTACATTTATGTAAAATAAAATAGAGTATATAATTTATGAGTGGCTGAATTCAAATACCTAGGAACAATAATCACAAATAGGAATAAGATGCACAAAGAAATTAAACAAAGGCTCAATTCTGGAAATGCGTGCTATTATGAATTACAGACACTCTTGATGTTCCAACTCCTTTCAAAAAATGTTAAACTGAAAATATATAAAACTATTATTCTACCAGTTAAATTATATGGATGCGAAACATGGACTCTTAGTTTAAGGGAGGAAAGGAGATTACGAGTATTTGAGAATAAAGTTCTTAGGAAAATTCTTGGACCAAGGAGAGATGAACAGACAGATGAAAGGAGAAAACTACATAACAGTGAACAGTATAGGAAAATGTTAAATAACATCGTCTTTATAGGAAGTCAGATATAATAACAGTTAAGTCTCGTATGCAGGACATGTGGCACGAATGGGGAATGAAAGACGTGCATGGTAGCTTCTTGTAGGAAAACCAGAGGGAAAACGCTCAGTTGGTAGACCAAGAATGAGGTGGGAGAATAACATCAACTATGATTTTGAGGGAAGTAGATTATACAGGGAATGATTGGAAAACATTAGTCCAGGATAGGTATGTATGGAGAGATTATTTCCGCGAGGCCGTGAACCTACGGGTTCGATAGTGCCAGTGAGTTAGTTAGTTATATAATTTATCAGCAGCACCAATGACATTACAGTCCAAGACGGGTCTAGGTCTTCCACAACATCTGTCTACATCAATAAATAGGTTTGGTGTTTTGAAACATGCGTTACAAGAAACAACGAAATGTTTAGTTAAGATGAAACTTCTTTACTCGTATCAAGTAGAACCTCACAATGTTACTTCTTAATTTAAATAGATTTTATTAAACACAATGTGTACATTTTGAGTTTTCGCCAGTCCTTTGTAATTGTGATGAGAGGCTGAGTTCTGCTTTGCATTTCATTAGGTGGTACTTGGAGCATGGCTCGTACATCTGCAGTCCTCCTTGGGGTCGTGGTATGATGATTCTGCTTCCCGTGGAAACCATTCCACTAGATGAGTTGAATGACCATTTTACCCGCCTCCCTACTGACAACAACTCCCAACACAAACAACAGACAATAGATGAACTAATGTCATATTCCCAACCTACCCGAGACAAATTATTTTTTTTCCTATCTCACCTGATGACGCCAAAAGAGCAGTATTACGCATTAAATCTAAAGACAAGGCATAGACAATATAACAATAACTCTCCTACAAAAAATAATTGACATTATTCTCCCAACAATAACCCACATTTTTAATGCCTCTATAATGACCGGGACTCTATAATGACCGGGACCTATCCCAGACTCTGGAAAATGGCTTTTGTTCGTCCTACACCGAAATCAAACACTCCCACAACACTCGATGATTATAGACCAATTAGTATTCTTCCCTGTTTATCGAAAGCACTGGAACACATAATACACTCACAGTTACAGACTACCTCACCACACACGACTTACTTGATGAACATCAGTCTGGTTTTAGAACAGGACATCATACAAGTACTGCACTACTTGACATTGTAGAGGATATAAGAGACTCAATGGACAAAAGCAAACTCACCGCAATAGTCCTATTCGACTACAGCAAAGCCTTTGACACAGTAGATATAGACTTAATGCTAGCGAGACTAAAGACACTACATCTGTCGGAAAACTGCCTTGATTGGTTTAGATCTTACCTCACTAATCGTCAGCAATCAGTTTCTGTTAATAATCGCATTTCTTCCTGGCGCTTGGTGAGGAAAGGGGTACCTCAAGGCGGCGTCCTCGCTCCTCTTCTCTTCTCGATTTATATTAATGACGTGACCAAGAATACAAAACTGCAAGCATCATCTTTACGCCGACGACTTACAGATTTACACACACTTTAGGCCTGACGAAATTAATGAATATATTGACAAAGTAAACACTGGCCTCAGGCATATATTTTTATGGTCCACACAATATGGGCTGAAACTAAATGTAAACAAAACGCAAGCAATAATTATCGGACATCCAAGACTATTACACTCCATAAACAATGACAATATGCCGGCTGCCATATTAGATAATGAACAAATTCCTTATACCGACGTCGTTAAAAACTTGGGACTTTACTTAGATTCTAATTTAAATTGGCATGTGCAAGTAAAACAAACATCTAAAAGGATCTTCTCCATAATGCATTCCCTAAAGCGACTTAAACATTTTCTTCCTACAACTCTTAAAAGAATTTTAATCCAAACCTTAGTGATGCCGCATTTTGACTACTGTGACGTTCTACTAACTGACATAAGTGACGGATTGTCGGACAAACTGCAGCGTGTCCATAATATGTGTATCAGATTCATATTTAATGTTCGAAAATACGATCACATTTCTCCATTATTCCACGAATTGTCATGGCTACATCTAAAAGAGAGAAGAAAATCACACTGTCTAATTCTCTTATTTAAGATCCTACATGCCTCGATTCCCAATTATTTATCATCCCGTTTCCAGTATCTATCCTCAAACCATAACTTAAACACAAGATCACAACATAGTCTCTTCCTTAATATACCGCAACATAGGACATCACATCACTCCATGTCATATACCATCTTCACTTCTCGCAACTGGAATTCTCTACCACAAGAAATAAGGGGCTGCCAGACATTGGCATCTTTTAAAAGAAATCTAAATTTATATTTGCTCTAACCTCGACTTCATTATTACCCAGTGTAAGGTATATATATATATATATATATATATAGGCCTATATTAATTGGTGTTTCTCGTATAATTTATCATATTTATATTATTATTATTATTATTATCGTATCATTATTGTTACTACCCTATAAAATGTTGTTTGTACATGAAATTTACTTTGCTACATTTATTGTATATTTAACTGTTTATAATTAGTATAGTGTATATCTATATTTGTCAAATATTTATTTGTATTTGTGCTGGTTGAGTGGAAGAGAGGGCCTTATGGCCTTAACTCTGCCAAAATAAATAAAGTATTATTATTATTATTATTATTATTATTATTATTATTATTATTATTATTATTATTATTATTATTATTATAAAGCGAATAAAAAGGTTTTCTCCCTTGTTAATCGAAAAAACGGCATTTCGATTATTATTATTATTATTATTATTATTATTATTATTATTATTATTATTATTATTATTATTATTATTATTGTGATTATTATTATCATCATTATTATTGTTGTTGTTGTGAACATACTCCTAATCGACATGAGCATCAAATCAGAACAAAGACTGAAACGACATAATATCGCTTATGCACGTTTATAAGCAACCCCCGAAATCAAATCGCATGATTCCAGCATTTAAAATGTGTTGGTTGCAATTGGAAGGCATGTGAAAGATACACTAGCTCTGATTCTTATACAACACTTTGTCCACCTCATCGCCCTTTTACCTTTCTCTCACTTCGATTCATTATCTTCCTACCATAACTTGAAAACAATATCGAGAAAACAACTCTCTAACTGTACCTCTGTAACGAATATCTCACCTTTTTCTAGTCCTATCTTGTTTCTACTACTCATCTCCTGAAATTTCCCTCCATATTGTATTAAGGACATCCTGACTCAAATAGAGATAAAAAAAGCTTACTGAATATTTCCCTTAGACAATATATATCTTATTATCAGGGCTAGTATTTATCATATTAGTTATAAAAATGGCTAAATATGAATATATATATATATATATATATATATGGACTATATATTCTCAAAATACGGAATAAAATATGGACTTGTCTTAACCATCGCAGACAACTGTTCGTATTTCATCTTAAAACAACTCCATGATACGAACAGACCTAGAAGTACCTTGGCTTACCACCCGGCTGCTGGCCTTGCATCTTCATGTGTTAATCACAGAGGTAGACGATCATTCTGCCAGTATAGAGGTGACGTGTGGTCAGCATGTCGGGTCCCCCAGCCGTTACAGCTGGTTTTCTCGACCTGGAGTCGCTACTTATTGTAGCTACCCACGATGCTGGATGGGCACCGATCCCATACTTGAAGAAATCCCATGAGAAAATTCTTCCCTAATGGCTATTCGAACCAGCGCAAGTCCCGTAGCTCTGCGCCAAGGCTTCTTGACCACTCGGCTACGGCTCGTATTTCATCTGGTTTCTCATAAAGATCATGTAGCACACTGTTATGTAGTTTTCGACATACACATGACTGTTCGTCTCGCTTTGGTCCAAAATTTGTTCCTAGGAACTATATTCTCAAACGAATAATTTTTCCTCGCATTCATATTAGTGGAAGAATGACAGTTAGGCCTATATGTAATTTTAGTCTAACATTTTTTTAGAAGATAGATTATTGGAGTTCCTGTAATGCAAAATGTCGTGCGTTGCCAGAGTTGGGCCTATTTTTTTTTTCTGAATTTCGTTCCTGTTGTAATTATTATTCCCAAGTACTTTAATTCACCCACTTCTTCAAAATTTACCAGAATTATTATTAACTGCCTATTTGCATTTTATAGACTAATAAAGATTATTGTCCGCGCCGTAGTCGAATGGTTATGGCAAGATGCCTTGGCGCAGGCTACAGCACTTGCGCTGGTTGAGTCTCCATGGGGGAAGAAACTTTCTCGTGAATATCGGCCAGTATGGGACCGGTACTCACCCAGAATCGTGAGGCATTTGGGTAGCTACAATAAGTAGCGGCCCCAGATTGTAAAACCAGCTATGACGGGTAAGGGACCCGACATGCTGATCGGATGTCACCCCTACACTGGCATTGATCGTTACCTCTGCGAATAACACATGTGAATGTGAGGCCAGAAGCCGGCTGGTAGGCCAAGGACCTTCTAGGCCTGTCGCGCCATGGAGAGAAAGAGAGAAGTGATTATTTCACTCGTCCTGTAAAATAAGAAATATTAATTTACAGAAATACTATAATTAACTCTGAAAGTAAAAATAAACACAACTAGCATTAACATGCATTTAAGTTATTAATATATATCATACTTGTTTTTATCAAATAGCATACAGCATTGCGTACAAAACGTAACACTTAATATATTTCTTTTTTTTAAATGCCCCAGTTTTGTCTTTCGACATTCATGGTTTCTCTCCTGGCATGGCGTACTTGTAACTCACTTCTGAGGTTGGGGCGCCTGGAAGGCGGGGTTACGTTGTCCCGATGATATGATGAGTGATGATGATGATGATAATGGTGCGCCAGGAGAGTCCCTAATCCTAACTTAACCTAAGATGAATATGAATGATGATGATTGCGATGGCCATGTGATTTCGGGGACCGTTTGGGCCTTAAAGTTTTCCTGACTTTGTCTTACAGGTGAGGAAAAACCCCGATAAAAACCTCACCCAGAAAAACTGTCCCGACCGGGATCGAACCCGGGCCCGCTGCGTGACAAGGCAGCACGCTACCCCAAGACCACAGCGGTGGACTATTTCAGAAATGTTAATTTTTGCTTCGAGAGACTTTATCAGCAGGCAGTGAATTTCAATAGCATCCAAGAAAGTGAAATCAGAATACTGGGATATCTATGATGGCTGAAGTTAAATATGTATTTTTCCTGAGGACAAATTATTTAGATTATGAAGGCTCTCCACACTTTACAACTTTGTTATGATAAGCTTGCGCAGTAACCCAATTCTTAGAAAACGGATGGAAGTGTGAACCATTTGGTTAATATAACCACCCACATCTACTTCATAAAACGTGATTCTGAGTAGGTTTAATTTATGTCTTATATTTCCTTTCGAACCCCAACTTCCCTGAATGATAACCAAACAAACTCACTCACCAACGTGGTAAACAGTCAAATCTAGTCCTTTCTAGAATGCCGCTATTTTTAACTTTAATATAAGATCCTTTCTTAATATGTATCCTATGCATGATTCGGTCACTCGCTATGTCTAGGGATAACAAATACAGCTTCATATACGGTCGGTGTTTTTTGGTTAAGTTTACAATGGTATACTAATTCCAAATGTCAGGAAGTTCGTGCCAAAATTCCCTAAAAAGTTGGATTTTTTTTACAGCTATCATATTCTAACACAATCAGTTCAGACAATTCTAAGCCAGGTAAATTCCGACTTATGAGCCAAATATAGTTTAAGTAATTTTTGAAATTCCAATCCTAATGTATACATACTGGTGTTTCCCGACAGGTTTAAATTATCTGATATATATCAGCGTAGTAGAAGATAAAGAATTTCAGAGTTACAACGCCGTGGCCACAGAGCGAATACTTGATCGGTGGTGTCTATGGCTAGAGAGAACTCCAAAACTTAATAGGTCACAACCACAATCAATAGTCTGAGGGAAGCAGGCCCTATTCGGATTTCCGGATCTTTGATCTGCGTCAGAAAACCTGATGAAACTGATATTTAATCTCTGGGGTGAATTTCGGTGAAATCCGCAGGGTCTAACTTAGCCAAATCCACTCTCGACATCACTCCAACAGTTTGGGCCCCTCGGGACCTTCTTAAGATCATTTAAGATTATAAGATGCGAAAGGGAGAGTAGGGTGTTGAAAGAAACGAAGCATAAAACCCACACCTAGATATCCGTATTAGCTAAAGATGCAAACATGGCATGATGAGTCTTTCCACGGTAAAAGACTCCGGACGTAAATTATCCCCCCCATTCGGAGGTCCGGGAGGGGATAATACTGCAAAGGAAACATCATTTGTTAAGGAAAGAGTCGAAAATTTTTTGCTGAGTTTGCATTGAAAGACCTGCTCTTGAGCAGAACACTATGAATGAATGAGCTTACAGAAATCTCTGGCGATTCGATCGATCATTCCAGTAAAATTACTGTGCAAATGACCAATTTAGATATAGATTAATTTATTCTTGGAAGAAAATATATCCGCCTACAGAGACAGATGGCTACGACATGTATCCTGAATGTTCACCAACTAGGATGCCCCTATTGTAGTTCTTCGGTATCGCTCACGAGGACGACGATTGCTGGATTTCCACCAAAACGACCTTTATACACTGTCTAGTTGAGACCGAAACAGGCAACATTGTCCCTATATTCATGCATGGTGTATGATGATGATGATTTAATTTACCTGCACTGTCTTTAGTATCACTAAACATATTCGAAAATATATGGCTACATACAATTTTGACATAAACAGCGCAATGCTAAAAACGTTTACACCAAAAATTCTATCATATGTTACTATGGCCAGTGTTAAAATATCCTTAACGATTTAGAAAAAAAAGAACTTCAGTTGTATAAATATTATTATATTGTGTATTATGTTATATTACATGTATTTATTATATTTATTATCATATAGTTCTACAGTTCCAGATATGTCCACTTTTTATTTGAATTTTGTTTTGTTTGCCTTGCTCTTTTCTTACCTGTGTTTTCAGATTATTTTTAAAAATTTCCTTTAACACATAGGGATACCATACATAAGTATAATAATAGATATACAGGTCTTAAAAGTGGAATTCAGGAAATTCTCTTTAATAGTAATCCTCATGATTAAGGCCGGGAATCGAACCGGTTTGTTTTAATGTGTAGTAAGGACACTTGTTCTGTCAATTGACCAACCCAACCTAAATCATGAAAGAATTCATCTTAGGGACGTTCTGTAACACAATGCCTATTCCAAATTGGCCGCTGGTGAAGTATGAATAGCCTATTTATTCTAATTGCTAGGTATCATAGGTCAAATGTGTATTTCACTGTACAATGTATTTTGTTATGTACGTAGGGCCTACTTTAAGAACAGGAACAGTAAATTCACATCTAGTCAACATGAAATTAATATTTTTTAAGCCAATGTCTATAGTCCATTTGGCAAATTAAGACAATCTTCTCCTATTTATTTTCAAACCGCCGTTTCTGCTTATGAAGAGGGTGGGAGCAAGTAACCCGATATTTAAAAATACTTTAATGCTATATTTTCAAAATACATTAAAAACTTCGTACTGCAAAGTAAATTACATTGATACTTTTCATTCTCTAGACATATACCTTAGTGTGTGAGTAAATGAGAATAATACATTTAGGCTTACTGAATGAAGATATAAGAACAGAGTTAAATATATATCCATTAAATGATAAAATCAAAGGATAAAGAGAAAACTTGTTTAGACATGTAGACATGTAGAAAGAATAAACGTAACAAGATTACCAAAAGCAGCATTTCACTACAAGCCAAGAGGTTCAAGGAATGTAGAAAGGCCAGTGAAAGATGGACAGAACAACTGTGAGGCTGAACAGGCATTTTGCCTAGCCTCGAGTGAAGAAGAAGAAAATCTAAGTCTATAATATTTAAAAAGTAGCAGCGTTACAGCGTTTAAAACTTGGTTTTCCTCCTGTACGTTGCGACGATTTTAAGACTGGCTATTTGACGCTTCATATTTGTCTCAGGTTATATCTGAAGTAAATGCTTTTTTTAAACTTAATTGATAATTTCTTTTGTTTGTTTCACTGCACACTTTAAGGATATCGAATCAGGGGTGCAGTAGGGCTACATCAGTAATTCATTTTGGACGAACAAATATGTATACTGTAATACTGTGTAAAATGGGGCTTCCGTAACGTAGTTGGTTAAAGCAATACGCTATAAGTCTGAGGGTTGGCCATTCGAATACGGGTAGGGTTAGGATTTTTAAACCGGCTCGAAATCTTCTGGCGACGCCTTGTTTTAGTTATGTTTATAAAGCTTTTTTTGAGGGGGGGGGGTAGAATTTGAATTGGAATATGTCTACCCTGGGATCGACTCAGTCTATAACGGAAATGAGTACGTACCAGACGCTTGTTATGAGGGTAAAGACGACTGACATGCATGGGTTGACATCCCGGCTGGCATCTCGTACCATTTGTCTAGAACGATGGAAGCCTAACCTACAACTAGGCCTACACCAAGGGCATCGTAAGGCCTGTAGTGGTTTAACATCATTGTAAAACAATTTAGTAATTCATCTTTTTTTTTTGTAGTGAAATGAATCTTTCCAGAATGGATCTCTTGAACATTTTTACCTCTTATGTTAGTACACTGTTTCATAGATTGTACATTTGCATTAAAAATGCATTAGAGTCACATTTTAAAAGCTTTTCCAATTTCCCTTTCTAGACAAAGTTTCAGGTTGTACTAGATTCTCCGATGCCGCAGAAATTGCTAGGCGTATAGTGGATAATAGTGACATCGAGTCCAAATGTTCTGCTCTAGAGTGAATAAAACTTAACTCGATTTATTAAAGTTATCTACCACAGATTATGGATTTAAATATGGACAATTTAAGTTTAGTCTTAATTCTTATGTCATTTTTTCCTCTATGATATATCTGGTTACAAACATCGTTATAGAAATTTTTTAAAAATGTTCTCTAACAACGATCCTCCATCCATAGTAATTCTGCCCGAGGGCAGATCTTTCACTGCAATCATAGTATTTTCATGCTAAGCTTTGCAGCTTTTACTAGGGAATTATAGGTGTGGTAGCTTCCCGTTACTTTCCATACCGGTGAAGGATGATGATGATGATAAGGATGATGATGGCCGGATGATTTTCGGGACCGTTGGGCCCTAAAGCTTCCTGACATGTCCAACAGGTGAGGAAAACCCCCGAAAAAACCTCACCCAGGAGCCTGTCCCGACCGGAATCGAATCCGAACCCGCTGCGTGACAAGGCAGCACGTTACCTCGAGACCACAGCGGTGGACTTAAAACGATATAGGTAAATATAACGCGGTTTTCTGAAGTGGTATCACGAACGTTCGTAAAGTTGAAAATATAGGCAATAAGGAATGCTACTGTGGCCATATTGGAACTATATGAATTAGAAATGTTTATGCAAAATCAATCTGTATGATGCATTGTATTATTTGATAGGCATGTCCATGTGCCGGGCCGTGGCCTAGTCGTCGACTTGAAAGGGTGACGGAAAATAAAGAATCGTATTCGTATTATTTTTTAACGAAAAATTGAAACTTCGTAGCAAAAGATATTTCCAGTAGTCGATTTTTGTTACTAATTTGTTTCACAACATTAAATACAGTAATAAAATAATTATATTTTATTACACGCTTTATATTATAAAGCCGTATTTATGTATCAATTCCAACAACATCCAAAACTTTAAATACTATTGTAAAAATCATACTGTAAGAAATTTGTTTCGCCCGAACCTACTTATGGGTAATATCTAAATAATACTTAGTTGGGTTAATGTGATTTGCATGAAGTACAGAACAATGTTTTCTCAGCATCGCATTGCCAGAGATCTCAAGGCGGATGATTGCATGTCTACTCCAGCAATAAAAACCCTCAGCCAACCCTCAGCAGCAGCAACTTCAACTATGCGCTCTATAAAATAAAATAATAATATAAAAAAGAAACTCAAGTCACGCAAACCCCCAAACATGGAACTAGGTGGCCATCTTTGAAAAAAACATTACACACTCAAGTTTTCAGCAGCCAATCAGGTTGTGGCTGCTTCGTGTTGTGGTGAACAGGATGCACGCAACAATGAATTGAGTCTTACTTCTGTCTGAATTCAGCTTCATTTTTTTTTTATTTCTAAGAAAATGAGAATCGAAACTTTCCTATCTCTTGTTAAGAATTAGCACGCACCACATTTTTATGACTTGTCCGGTTCCTTTGCATTCAGATGTGCACAACACAATCCACTTGCAAAAAATTAATTCCTCATGATTAGAGAAGTTCCAAGAAATAGGCCTACTTCCCAGTATCAAAGTTTTAAAAATTTATACTTTCTTAAGTCCATATTCCAATTTTGTAAAAGCTCTTTGGTCACATCACATCTAGAATCTATATAGCCTATACCAGTAATATTCTAACTAGTTCCAGATTTATTGTTGTCTGCAGCCATGTGTTTTGTACAAGCGAAAGCACAAGAAAATTAATTAATTTTTAATGAGTCGATATAAGATGGATCGTGGTAATGATATTACATTCCACCATTTTCCTTAATAACTGGGGAAAATTATTAATTACTGAGGTCAGGCTTGGTCTGCATCAGGATTTGAACTTGATAAGTTTACTCCCGTAAAATTATAAACTGAATTGTTAATCATTTAGGGTTTATGAAAAGCCTTGTTAATATATCTCCGGAATAAATCTCAACCGCTAACTTCTGGATCAAACAGATCAGTAATAATTGTATTAAATCATTGTGCTATCTTTCAGATTTTTCTTTCTTGCTATACGATTTCTCAGCAAACTCGACTAGGAGAAATTAATTCACTTCCTCTTTTATAAGATCTTGTAGTTTTACATCTATCGTTGCCAAATTCACGCATTGTAGCCTAATTCTTATCTTAGTTGATTATTTAACTTAACAACTCACAATGGTCATTAAAGGGATAGGCCCTAATATAACTGAAAAATTAAAATAATACGTGAATACATAAAATAATAAAGTTCGTACCAGAGATATGTAGGCCTATCGGAATAACATTTTCCATCTCCAGCTTTTTAAAGTATACTATAGCTAGACCAATTAAATAATAACCTTAAAGGCGTGTGCTGTACTACTATGTTCCCACCCACCACCACCAGCAGCCGGACAAGGACACGTCAATATCACTATCCCCTCGCTTCACGTTACGTCACTCATTCATTCTTTTGATTCGCTGTCTTCACTCACAACCGGGGAATGTAAACAGTGATAGGCGGACGGTAATACATTAGAAAGACAACAATTGGTTAATCACAGTCATGTGGGGGACCCTCTTATTGCCAAAACTCGGAGCATGCGCAAACAGAGATAAATTTATAATTTGTATCCCCGTAATTGTTATCTTTAATATTTTATGTACAGAGTTCAAATAGTTGCGTGTGTTCTCATTGAGTAAGTCAATATTCTTTGCTTCTCTTTAAGATTTTAGTTTCTTCGAGGATGTTAATTTGGCAGTGCTAATTTCTCTGTGTAGCATCGATTACATGGCATTTATTACGTTGAATTTGAGACATGTGATTTGCTACTGAGTAGATCATTCATCCGCAGAGCCCCTGCATCTCCTTTTATGGTAAAAAGTACGTAATTCGTAATTAAAAATCCTATCCCGACAGGCCTTGTCACGGTAAGACACGAGAGGCACTAGTACATACTATAATGTGCTAAG
The DNA here is from genome assembly GCA_030220185.1 of Diploptera punctata. NCBI lineage: Eukaryota > Metazoa > Arthropoda > Insecta > Blattodea > Blaberidae > Diploptera > Diploptera punctata. The sequence goes on from JASPKZ010000046.1 coordinate 3,114,987, forward strand.
TTACAGTAAATAATTCTTGATGAAGTGTTTGTAATGTAATTCCAAATCAGCATTAGTCGGCTTCAGTGACCTTGTATTTACCATTCTCGCTCTAGTTTCGAGCTTCGCGAGTTCAAACCCGCTTGGGTTTGATGGATTTATTCTGGGCGTTGAAATACATAGTAGGCCTATGTCTTGCTTCACACAGGAAATAAACCACAAGTTATTGTGTCATAGTTTTACATAATTTAAAACAATCCTGAGCCTGAAATAAGAGGCTACGGGCATGTTAAATGGGCCTATTTTAAAATAAGACACAACACTAGTCTAAATGACGCAAAACTCTAAAAAAATATTAATGGAATATTTATAAACATATAAAAGCCTAAAAAATGTATTTAAAAGGGCAGAATTCTAGTTTCTTAGATCCTAAATATCTTCTCAATTAGGTTGGCATAGGGCTTTCGAATTAATTCAGAATTATTAATCCAATAATTAGTAACAAATGTTAACTACAAACCGAAAGTATTGTTCTATATGATAATAAAGAATAAACTAAAACTACAATATAAAGAAAAAATAATGCATAATTGTTTATATGGAATGTGACCTATGCCTAAAGTTAAAAGCATGCCTAAAAATTGTGAGTTCAACATACTCAACAGTTCCTGCATTGCGGCGCTTGATTGGTCTAGAAGCGGGCTATGGGAACCAACTAGAACACAAAATAACACCACAGTCTTAAAAAAACGCGAACAAATTAAATAGTGTAAGTTATTTAATACGAAATACGAGGGTTTGAGCAATATTACAGTAAAGCCTCTTTTAAAACTATTGGAGATTAGAGGAAATATAGCGTTATTTTTCTTGCATAAAAGTTGGTTTTTGTTATAGCCTACACGTAATTTGTGATATACCAATTTTAAGTGTTCTCTTCCTATTTATGCCTAGACTTGAATTCTTTATGTCATCGACCAATTTTTATTAAAATTTTATTTTTAATATCTGCACATGATATTGTTATCAATTCAATGGAACAGTATTAATTATTTCTTGTCTCACAAAATGAATAAATACTAATATTAATGGATTTCCATAGCCCTTTCGTAGCATATGTTTGTCCATCGCTATGGTCTAGTGGTAAAGTCTTTACTTTAAATGCAGCGAGCCTCGATTCGATCTACGGTCGGGACAAGTTTCTGGGTGAGGCTCGTTCCAGGATTTTCCTCACATGTAAGCATAATAAAAATTTCAAGAAACTTGAAGGCCTAAATGGTCCACGAATAGCATCTGACTATCACAATAATCCATATCATCCTTCTAGTTTAGTATGGCTGTGAGGGTGAATATGTAGGTATGTATGTATGTACGTAGGCCTATATACTCCATACGTCTCATGTGGGAACAGTTAATTTAGTTACCCTTATTTACTTATAGATATCAAGGAGTGGCATATTGTTACATCATCTCAATCAGACATCTAGTAGGCAACTAAGGTACTCGATTGGATAAAGGCTAATTAAATTTTACACAGAGGCCTTTGTATGGGTGGATGGTGGTGTGTCTTTAATGTTCGTGTTATCTTTCTGGCATTGAGCTGATCGCTCATCCAATAAGGCCTCCGTGCTCTTGTGTGGTCAGGAAAGTATGTGTAATCAAGAGTTTAAAATCCTCTCCCGAAGGTCTTGTCCCTGTAAGGCCCTTGTGACTGGGGCATGAAAAAGTACCTACAAATTTAAGGTAAAAAAATATACCAATGTTAAAGAATACCGATAGCTTACTCTTAAGACACCAATAGTTTCTTTTAAACTGAAATCAGTACGTAGGTTCTACGACAGTCAAATTTCTACAAAAATATCGAACTATTATGTTAATCAGACACAAGTCATTATGTAGATATACCTTCAGTGACCCCATGAAACTTGTTTTCGCATAATTATCCTGGAAATCTTCGACATTCTGAAACATTAAAGTATGGCCATCTATCCCGGTCTTACCCTAGAACTATAATTAGCATTTTATTCAACAACCGTTTTTAACAGATAAAAGGTCGTATCCTATCAACCGGCTGCTGACCTCACGTCCACATTGTTAATCATAGAAGTAGATGATCATCCAGCCAGTATAAGAGTGATACGTGCCCAGTATGTAGAGTCACCCAGCCTTTATAGCTGGTTTCTCAACCTGGAATCGCTACAGTCTATCTAAATTTCTCATAGTGCTGGGGATGGACACGTCCCCTCACTGGCTGAAATTCCATGAGAAAATTTCTTCCCCCATGGAGAATCGAACCAGCGTGAGTCCCATAGCTCAATACCAATGCATCATGCCTTAAACCACTCTGCTACGGTGCCGGACAATAGGCTATGTAGGCAATTCGCAATAGCACTCGCAGTTCTAATTAACCTAAGAATTATGAACATTTAAGAAAAATTAACTTTAAATCAAGTAAATGATTCTTCCTTCGTTTGTACTGTATTATGTCACTCTTTTTCTTTTTTTGTGAAATTTAGGACTAAGTTACATTTCCCAATGAAACCTGGCCCTAAAACATGCCTAACAGAGGGAAGAATGTTCTTTGAATAAAAAAATAGATCCCACAGTGGTGCCTAGGTCATAATGGAAGACACAGCTGGCCTATAGGACGTTACAAGGTATGGACACACACATACTAAGACCGAAGGAAGGCATTTAAATCTTCCAATCCCACCGGAAATTACTTCGAATAAATATTACTTTGTTGCGTCACTACGTTAATGGACATTTTGTTTTCTTGTTTGTAAATAGTACTTACTGTTATTAATAGGCTATTCGCTTTTAATATAAAATTTATTTTTTAAGAGGCCAATTTAGGTCTACTGCATATGACTTAAATAACTTTTATTACTGAATAGAGATACGTAGGCCTATAGAATGTGCATTCATAATTACATTTAAATGAAGTGTAAATTAGATTTTTGAAATGAGTTTTGTAGACAGAAGTAGCCTACCATATGACTAATATAGCTACTGTTTTACCTGGATACGTTTATCGTGGTATAAATGTTTAACCTATTTACAATTTTAGGCCTAAATTACGAATATTTAATAAATCGTCATTAAGTTTTAGTCAGTAATCATTATTCTTAATAAAGGATTTAATGTGCTCCAGGATTTCTAGTTGGGTTTAAATTTGATAGAGGATTAATTTAGGTTAATTGTGGTAGAGCTGTGGATTTTCTTCTCTGGGGTCAGAGGTTAGTAGCCTATACAGGAGACGCTTCATAAAAAAATGTTTGATGAAAATTATTCGAACTTATTTTAAATTTGATTATCCAAGAAGACTAAGTATTTTTCGGTGGCAATATTCTTCATGTACGTCAATTCTCATTAAATATGGTTATTTTTGTTTAAGTATAAAAATGTATTTTTCTCAATCCTAGAATCGGAGAGATTAAATTCTACTTGAGGACCTACTTTCTGCTTCCACTCAGAATAAAATTTGATGCCAGAATGATAAATTTAACATGTTATAATATAAAATTCATTACTGCGTCACATGAGATTATTTTTAATTTATATTAGTTAGTAACTCTATCTAATATAAGTTTATATCCGATTGATCATATAAGAAAGATAAGTGATTTTAATTCGAATCACAATTTCGTTTACTTTTACTTCATGAAAGTATAAAATTATTCAGATTCTATTTTTGAAGTTTGATAGAAATATTTAGAATTTCACAACAATTAGTTAAGATTATTTTTAAAAGCATAATTTTCTTAGACGAATTAAACCCATTAGGTACAACTAGGACACGACACACACCCAGTCCCAAGGTTGAGATTCTAAAATCCCTTATCCCGCCGGGAATCGAACCCGGGTAGCCTGAGTGGAAAACAGGGATCTAACCGACTACGCCACAGCGAGTAACAATGTTTTATCCAGTAATTTTTGTATTATTATTAAGCAATATTTACGTTTTTATTTGACAATAACTAACAACGAAAAATTTAATTACCTATTTAAGTTAATTTTAAGTATAAAAATAATATTAAAATACAAAATTATTTATTAACTTTATTATTTTTTAATTTTATTATTTAGACAATATAAATCATGCTTTATTCTACATGTTAAAATACCACATTTTAGTTTCACATTATTATTTTAGAAATATTACAAAGCTATAATTTTGCTAGTAAACAATGTTTTTATAGAATTTATTACATTTTAGCAGTTCAACTTGGAATGAATTTCTGATATACACAATCTAGGTTCTGTACACTGTAGATAATTCTAACATTAGCTTATCTTGTGAAAAGTCGTAAATTTCATAATATGCGGTAATTTACTTCATGTTTCTGCAATGAATTGTTGTTGCTCTTGTCAAGTTCATGTGTCGAGGGAAACGTGTTGTTAAAATATAACTTCCTGCCCCGCCGTGTACATCTCATTAAATAAACTTTTCACGTAGTTTCAGGATAAAATAGTAAGGGGGTCACCAGGTTCTACACATAACAATGGAATTTCTTCTTCTTTTTTGCGTTTTTGTTAATTTCTCAAAGTTGCTTTTATTGAAGTGTGCAAAATTCCTTACTGAACAAGATGGCTCACAGACAGTAGCGTTTGAGATTCGCTTGAGGAGGTTCCGAAATTCAAATCCCGGTGTCGGTCAACCTGAAGATTTTTTTCCCCGTCCTGTTCCTCTATCGTCAATAAAAATTATGGATTCTAATTTCAATTCCCATTTTGCAATTATTATTTTATATTTATTAAAATCAATAGATTAGATAGATCATCGGTTGATGTCTTTGACATCGTCCGATTTCTAATAGCCAATTTTGTCGGTCCATCCAATCTCCTGGTTGTAGATATTTCTCCTTCATGTATAAAACATATTCCCTGACTCCAGGAGGTTTTAGGTCTTCCTCTGCCTCGTCTTCCCTCAGTTTTCCATCCCAAAACAGATTTCGCTGGGCATGTCCGTACCATCTCAATTGCTGACTTTTAATATAATCTAAAATAGTGTCTTCAATTTTTATTTTCCCCCTTATAACTGAGTTCCTAATTTTTTCTCTTCTTGAAATTCTTGCTGCCCTTCGTATAAAATCAATTTCCTTTGCCAAAATATACTTATTTGTTTTTGTTGTTAATGGCCAAAGTTCTTCTCCATAAGTAATAATGCTTTAACAATTGTATGATATATATTCATTTTATTTTATTACTTATATTTTTATCCCACAATATTCCATTAAGGCAAGCAATTGCTAATTTTCCTTTATTATTTCTATTTCTTATTTCCTCTTCATAACTCCCATTTTTATTTATTTTAATTCTTAAATATGTGATCACACTACAAGATTTTATTGTTTCTCCAGTCTCCAAAATCAAATTTTGTTCTGGTTCACCAATTGATACTTTTTTTTCATGTTCTAAGTTAATCCCCATTTTTCGTATTCTTCTATTAATTTTCTAGTCATATAGGGGCCTATTCTAAATCTTCATAATCTTATGCAATTAACAATTGATCATCTGCAAAATGTAAGTTGTATAAAGTTTTGTTGTTTGAAATAGGAATTAAAATCAATACCAGTTTTAAAAAAAGTTCTGAATAAAATTTAACTTATTCTTATTCTAAAAAAATCTTCGAGCCAGTATTCAAAGGATACTGGAGCAAGATGTTTATTTTTCTAACTATTTCAGTTGTCAGGGTAAATTCTGGGTTGAAATCTCATAATCGAACATACAGTATATTTTTTCATAATCACAGATACTTAATGTCATTTAAAATTGTAACACTCTATAGAGAACACAATCCAAACACAACAAGAATAATTACAAATTCAAAGACTTTCGAAAGCAACCAAACATTCTAGATGTGATATATTGGAGAGTCTATAATTAAGAATGAAACAAAAATAACTTACTGTACCTAAATGGATTTGATCTGCATACACTTGACCCCTGTAGCTCTCTAATTAACACTAGCAAGTGCAAACTGATCATGGAAATGTATCTAACCTCACACAACTAACATAATAATAATGCATGCGACATAGTACCTCGCAAATAAAACCATTAAAACGTCCAATTAATACACAACCTAGGTGCCTTATTACACTGTAATATAGACCTGCAATATACCGTACTCAGTCTATAAATTAATTTGGAAACATTTATAAGTACCTTTTTACAACAAGTAGCTTGAACTTTAAACTCAAAAATGTACACAAATAATATTTGTTATTTTAAGCCATTTTTAAACTCGTGTTTGTTTACCATAATAAAATACTATAAATATGTTAGTTCTACGTTAATTAAATGTTAATTCTGTTCATTGCTTGTTTCATTCATATTTTTGCGCCTTGATGTTTGTAGTAAAGTTATAAGTTGCCAAGTTCACTATTTATTTATCTACTAGCTAATACCCGGCGTGCGCTGCTATACCTAAATAAATGATAATGTGTCTTTGCATTTAGTTGAATAAGTAATAGGAATAATAAATATAAATTTATATCGTTATTATTTTTAGATACCCCGTGCTGATTACTTGGCGTTGCTCGGGAATCTACGCATCCCGATGTAGCCTACTTGACATAAATGAGCTGAAAGGCAAAATTCGTTATTTTGAGTTATCCATAAAAGAATACCCGCCGTGCGCTGCTATGCTTGCTCGGGAATCTACTTATCCCGATCTTCTTGGCATCAATGAAAGACAAAAAAATGGTTATTGTGAGTTATCCTTAAAAGATAAACATATGCTGTCGCGGACTTTTCTGTAGGTTTTTTTTTGAGATATTCAATTCTGTGTACAATAATTTTGTGTGTCCGTTATGGTTTAGGCAGCGTAAACCATTAAAGCTTACAAAAAAAGCTACATTTTTTCACGTTTTTTCCACTACTGAAGATGATTTTTGAGGGTGAAGGGCTTGGGCATTAAAACTCTCTTATAACCTATAGGCCTAATCTTCCCGGGAAAATCCTGAACATTTTGCAAGAAGCTCCATGACAATCGGATGAATCGTATGGCAGAACATGTTTGCCCGGGAATCTACTTATCCTGATCTCCTTGGCATCAATGAAAGACAAAAATGACTATTGTGTATTATCTGTAAAAGATAAACATATGCTGTCGCGGACTTTTTTGTAGAGTTTTTTTTTATATTCAATTCTGTGTACATTAATTTTGTGTATTTGTTATGGTTTAGGCAGCGTAAGCCATTTAAGGGTAAAAAAGGGACTTTCTCACGTTTTTCACTACAAAGGGTGTTTTTAAGGGTGTAAGAGTTGAGTATCACAACTCTCTTATACCCTATGTTCATCCCGGGAATATCCTGAACATTTTGCAAAAAACCCGATCACAATCAGATCAACGGTATGGCCGCGCATAAAGTACGAACAAACAAACATTCATTGTTATATATTAGATTTAGCTTCTGGAGTTACGAGGTTTCCACTCCAACAGGACAAAAATTTAGCATTACATTAAAATGCAACAGTCACAATAAAATGCATCACTTATCTAAAAAAATAGCATTTATTGGCATAGGGCATATTCTACAGAATAATGTATTACTTTCGAGAGTTCATATAATTTATCGATTTATCTTACTGTAATAACATATTAAATGTGTTAAGTTATTTTCAGTGTCTACATTAATGATACGTTTAAGCCCATTTAAAAGAATGATATTAAAACGATACAGTTGTTAGTGAAAATATATTGTCTTCTTTATAGGCTAAATGATGTGAAATTATTGCTGCTGTACGTTAAATTCTCTGCCACGAGACAACAAATGTTGATACAGCATTAAATTATCATGTTTCCATATTTATGGACCTGAAATAAACAAACATTTTTTCCTAATATTTTTATTTTTTCGAACACTTTAATTTCTTCTTGCAATATTAACTAATCAATTAGACCTATAAAAATACTAGTCTATGTCAAATTTAACTCATCTTAAATGGACTAAAATTTATATAGGTTATAGGTTATATTGATAATAACGTGTAACAAATATTAAATCTGGTTTAAGGGAGGTAAATTACACAGGGGGTTGATTGAAATTTAGCTCAAAATAGGGACTTACGGAGAACTTATGTCCGCGCGGCCATGGTGTTCGATAGTGCCACTGAGTTAATTAGTTACACACTGTAATAAAACATTCATAACTCTTGAATTTTAAGGCTACCAGAAGAAGAAAAATTTAGATATTCGTATTAGTTTTTTAATAAATTTATTCTAAAAACGCTAAAATAAACAAATCTAGGTATTTTAGGTTTTAATATTGATTAACTTAAGAATAATATTTAACTTCATATATGAAAAGTCTAAACTTATCTTAATCTTTTTTTTTTTTTTAGTGCTGAAAGGCGTGATGAATGTAATTTGTCTATAAAATAATTGTTCATTAGTTAGTTGTGATCAATTATATTCTTACACTCTCACAAAATAGGCTATGTTAATCCTCCATAAACCGTTCAAATTATGTCAGTCACTGTCTTTGATATAAAAAAAATACCAGGCTATATGAAAAATAATTTCGTAAACTTAAACTGTCTCTCAAACAACCTAAAAAGCTGACACTTGCCATAAATGTGATGTTATAAAAATCAGCATTAATATTAAAACAAATGATGAAAAGAAGAAATCAATAGGCTAATGAAAAAGAAACTCATATTAAGGCTTCAGATTATGTTTTGTAAGTACGAAAGCCGACAAGGATGAAACAAAGAATGAAAATAACATCCGTAATTACAAGATAGACTTAGGCCTTCAGCAGTGTTTCCCAATGCATTACCAGGCAACGGGAGAATTTGTTTTGTGTGGGACGAATCGGAGTGAGAACGTGTTGCTAATCACATAGCTACTTGTGTTATAAGTACGACATAGGCCTACATATGCATAAAACAGATGGTGTTTAAAGCGTGGACAAGATAGTTGATAGAAATTCGCATATCGCAGCAATATTTCTTATTGTTAGGCCTAGGCCTATACAAAATAACCAATTTAATACAATTTTTTATTCACTGGTCATATTCACATGGAAATGGACATTGATCAAGGTCTTATATAGAATCAGAAGAAGAAGTTTGATGTTCTAATCCCTCAATCTTACCCAACTTGTATGTACGGTGGTAAAAACATCAGGAGTGTAAACTGGAAGAATTAACGCAAGTATTTCGTTGATTTTGAATTATTGTTTAAAACCAGTTCCTCTCTAACAAAAAAAAAAAAAACACAGAAATGACACAGAATGACGCAGTATTACGCAGTAGGCCCTGCCTATGTCCAGATTATGACACAGTGAATTATAAAACAAAACTTATTGAGACTGAAATGTTCAAATCAGTAAGTTAAGTCAGACGCACTTGCAGAAGTGATACTTCGACAAAATAGATTATAATTTGAAATAGACTTGCTATTTTTAAGGAAAAGAAAAGTATTAACTTCCTTTTGCTCCCTGCCATTTAAAAGGTACTTTTCAATAGCTTCTTTCAGATTTTAGGACACTCGATGTGGAGGACAGAGATCCAGATCTGGAAGATGATAAATAAGACATTCATTATTCACTTTATACATTTTTCATATCCATCCATAGTAATTCTGCCCGAGACCAGGTCTTTCACTGCAATCATAGCCATTTCCATGCTACGTTTTGCGGCTCTACTAGAGAATTATAGGTGTGGTAACTACCCGTTGCTTTCCATACTGATGAAGGTTGATGATGATAACGATAAGGATGATGATGGCCGGATAATTTTCGGAGACTGTTGGGCCCTAGGCTTCCTGACATTTGTCTTATAGGTGAGGAAAAAACCCCGAAAAAAAACCCCACACAGGAGCCTGTCCCGACCGGAAATCGTACCCAGATCCGCTGCGAGACAAGGCTGCACACTACCTCGTGACTACAGCGGTGGACATTTTTCATATAGGCCTAGCATCAGTTAATTCTTTCAAGAATTTCTTAGAATGTTTCCGTACGTTTACAGGTATTATGGAATCGGTGAAGTTCATATTCATGGAAAAAGGCACATCTTGAATTTATTTTCTGAAGTATAATGTCAATTAACATTACAAATAGATTGATTCTAATAGTTTAAGTGAGTTAGGAGTTTTAAAACATTTTTCAGTTGCAATAATACGATAAAATATTTTTTTCTTTAGCTAAGTGGTTAAAAAACAACAGGATGAAATTGTATGTTTAAATTAAGCAAAGCTGAGATGATCGAGGTTTTTAATTAAATTATCATCATCGTCATCACTCCAAGAATTAGGCAATTGCCCTTTCCGGCTTCATAATGCATCAGTCCAACGTTTCCTAGGTGTTCCGACATTACGTCTTCCTCTTGCTTGATAATTTCTTGCTAACAGTGGATATCTCTCCTTACTCATTCCATTCATGTGATCAATCCACTTTTGTCTATAATTCGTGACTTTATCGAATAAAGGCTGCACTTTTAATTCTACTCTTATATCCTCATTTCTTTATAAATTTAATTTTTGAACGTTCTTGTAGTATTGTTCCACATACCGTCTGAAATTTATTTATTTTGGAATCAATATCTCTTTCCATATTGAAACTAATATCGCAGCCCAAATATTTGAAACTAGACACCTGTTCTATGTTTTGGTTTTCTAAAATAATTTTTAATCTCACTGGACATTTTCCTCTAAAAGCCATTCATTATCTTTGTTTTTCTTACTGATATCTTTAGAACGTATAATACATATTTTATTTAATTCATACAAATGTTTATGTAGTCATCTTCATTTTGTCTGTATTTATAATTAAATCGTCTGTAAACAAAATAATATTTAGGCCTATATAACTTATTATTTACCCTTATTCCTGTATTCACTAAAACTTCTATTTATTTAAAATGGCATATATATATATATATATATATATATATAGTGTGAGTGTGTATGTGTGTGTGTGAGAGTGTGAGTGTGTGTGAGTGTGAGTGTGTGAATGTGAGTGTGTGTGTGTGTGTGTGAGTGAGTGTGAGTGTGAGTGTGAGTGTGAGTGTGAGTGTGAGTGTGTGTGTGTGTGTGTGTGTGTGTGTGTGTGTGTGTGTGTGTGTGTGTGTGTGTTGTGTGTGTGTGTGTGTGTGTGTGTGTGTGTGTGTGTGTGTGTGTGTGTGTGTGAGTGAGTGTGAATGTGAGTGTGAATGTGTGTGTGTGTGTGCGTGTGCGTGTGTGTGTGTGTGTGTGTTAAACAGAGTGGGCGATAAACTACATCCTTGTCGTAATTCGGTATTTGATTTGATTGTATCTGTTCTTCTGAATCCGGTATCAATAATTGTAGCCTATTTGTATCTTCATATAAGTTCTTAATTTCTTTAAGGTTTCAACAAGGCACAGTGGGTATCCTTTCATTCGTAAATTTTTCCCATAATGTTTGTCTGTTAACTCGATCAAAGGCCTTAACCAAATTTATAAATCCTATGTGAGTTTCTAAGTTGTTTTCTCGTCTCTATGAGTTGTTTCAATGTAAAGCCCACCATATATATATAGGCCTATATATACACGTGAAAGAATTGTAGACCAATTCATACATTTATGTTACAGCGAAATATTACTACTTCCGTCAATATAAAATTGACAATTCTCCTGGAACGCACTAAATTCATTCAGCATTGTCTACACGTATCGTATGTGTGATTTTGTGTAGATAATGAGAGCAAGAAGTTTAGAAGGGATTAGAGTCAAGTAGATCTACATTGAGAAATACATGTGCAATAAAAATTTAAGTAAATTAAATGTATATCACAATTTATACATTATGGGTCCTATAAATTTCTATATTTTGTAAGATTTTACTAGACTTGAAAAGTTTCCAAACCACTGCTCTGCATTATTTTACACATCCACTAACCGGTCAACGTTTACGTAAACTTAAACGCTTCCTTATGTCTTAATTACTTCAAAATAGTCTTCAGTAATTTGGGGTAGAACTATATATAACATTTTCTTTTTGTTCTTTTGCCGACGGCTGCCAACAGACAGGCGCGCGCAAGGATCCAAACAAACAGCTCAACTTATTATGTTATGAGTCATCAATCATCCAAACCATCAAACATTCAAGTGTTGACACAGCACAAAGCAACTATACATAGGAAATAAATATAAAAACTCACGATTTATACTTTTCTCATTTTTTAAAACACACAAATAGCCTACAAATACAAAAGTATGTTCTACACATTTTTTTTTCATTTCTTTGAGCTTTTATTACCTAATAACAGCCACTAAATCACTTTTTTCACTCTTACTGCTTTATTTTGTAATAAATGTTAATTGCAGTCTACCATTCCTCCATTTGTTTAAAAAAATCGTATTTTTAGTTTCGGCCCTATAGTAGACTAATACTGTTGTAGTTAGAAAAGTAATTCGTCTTTCCCACTATAGTAAATAGTCTACTAATTAGGAGTTGTTTATTATATATATATATATATATATATATATATATATATATACTATATTAATTTATTATATCTAAATGTATAATTTGTCTAGAATCTTTAATTTATAAGGTAGACTCCTATAGCTAACATTGTGTTTATATTTTGTGTCCTGCTGAAGTTCAATATTGTGTTTAAATTCTGCATAAGTTTAATAAACTTATCTATTAAAATTTTATAATTGTGTTCCAACGTAACATAAGTATGTTTGTCCAAGTGAATGGAAGAGAATGCGACATGATACATGGTATTAATTCCACCAGACAAAATAAATAAATAAAATAGTTTAGGCTTGATATAGATGGTCTACAGATAAATAATTTGAAATAGTTATCTCAACATTTTTGATTGAATATATACCATCTTCACTTCTCGCAACTGGAATTCCCTACCACAAGAAATAAGGGGCTGCCGGACATTGGCATCTTTTAAAAGAAATCTAAATTTATATTTGCTCTCACCTCGACTTCATTATTACCCAGTGTAAGGATATTACAGTGTAGGTATATATATTAATTGGTGTTTCTCGTATAATTTATCATATTTGTATTATTATATTATTCTAATTATTATCATTATGTATTAAATTATTATTATTATCATCTTAGTATTATTATTGTTATTATCGTACAAAATCTTGTTTGTACACGAAATTTACATTGCTACATTTAATGTAGCCTATCTTTAATTGTTTATACGTAATTAGTATAGTGTATATCTATATTTGTCAAATATTTATTTGTATTTATGCTGGTTGAGTGGAAGAGAAGGCCTTATGGCCTTAACTCTGCCAGAATAAATAAAGCATTGTTATTATTATTATTATTATTATTATTATTATTATTATTATTATTATTATTATTATTATTAAGTTATTAAGTTAACAGTAAATGTTACTAAATGGTATGCGACGGACTTAGGCCTTAATTAGGAATTGGTTGAAACCCAACTATTTTTAACTAACAACCGAATTTTCAAAATATAGAATTGTAAAATTGGCGACAAATAATAAGCAATTCTCTAAATGCTAGACTTTCAAAACTTGGACATACACAAAGTAGGAATTGAGCATAATTCAATCTACAAAATTAAATTCCTATGCAAATTGATCTACATAAAATCAAAGAACAGATTAAAAGTAGATTACATTAACAACGGACATAGAGAAAAGTATAGGCCCACTAAAATGGTTTAAACATTTAAAAAGAATGGAAAAAGGAAGACTATCCCAGAGAATGTCAAATTTCAGGACACGAGGAAAACGATCATGAGAAAGATGGATTGACCAAGTAAAGAAGTTGGCTTACTTAACAAGAAAGGGAACACAAAAGGGAAGATTTGAGAGAAAGAAAAGGACATTAGGATAGTGCTGAATTGAGAATATTTGCAATGAACTTTCCGAAAGAATACGAAAAGACAACGATGATAATGATGACTCTACTTCAGTTTCATTCAATTCCCAACTAAGATCTGACGTCGTCCCGATTCGTCCGATGTCAACATTTAATTTTAACATTGGATTATGAGTATCAAATATGTTGTGTGTGTGTGTATATATATATATATATATATATATATATATATATATATATTATATATAGCCTATATAATATATCATCGAAATATAGAAGCGTCACTGCTTCTTTATAGAATTGTTTTCTTTAATTTGCTTACTATTATAATGGCTACTAGAGGGCAGTAGAACCGAGTTTCCGTTACTCATATGTCCATCCATAGTAATTCTGCCCGAGGGCAGGTCTTTCACTGCAATCATAGCATTTTCATGCTATATTTTGCAGCTTTACTAGGGAATTGTAGGTGTGGTAGCTTCCAGTTGCTTTCCACACCGGTGAAGGATGATTATAATGATAAAGATGATGATGATGATGGTCGGATGATTTTTCCGGGGACCGTTGGCCCTAAGCTCTCTGACAGTTGTCTTACAAATGAGGAAAAACCCCGAAAAAAAACCTCACCTAAGAGCCTGTCCCGACCGGAATCGAACCCGGGCCCGCTGTGGGTAAAAAGGCAGCACGCTACCTCGAGTCCACAGCGGTGGACATATAACACTATATATATCTATAATATGCCTATATAAAGAAAAATAAATGTTTGTACTAGATTTGCTTGGATAGCAGTATCTGGCAGCGCACGGAAGTATCAATTCAGAGGTCTGGGTTCAAATCCCCGTCCTAGCATTTATTTTGTTTTTCATGTCAATATATATATATATATATATATATATATATATTTAGAGTTATAGGGCCTAACTATATTTGACATTTGGCAATGAAGGTAAATATGATATGAAAAGAAAAATGAATGCTTGAGTCGGGATATGAACTCGACTCAAGTATTCATTTTTCTTTTATTCATTTGCCTTATATATATATATATATATATATATAAGCCCACCGCTGTGGTCTCCAGGTAGCGTGCTGCCTTGTCACGCAGCCGGCCCGGGTTCAATTCCCGTTCGGACAGGCTCCTGGTTGAGTTTTTTTTTGGGATTTTTCCTCACCTGTAAGGCAAATGTCAGGAAGCTTAGGCCCAACGGTCCCGGAAAATCATCCGGCCATCATCATTAACATCATCATCCTTCACCGGTGTGGAAAGCAACGGAAATTTACCACACCTATTCCCTAGTACAATTGCAAAGCATAGCATGAAAATTAATTATTATGGATATACCTATATACACACACATCTTCTCTGAGTCTCTAAGATCCCTGTCTAAAATTCAGTGACTGCAAGTCCTCTATTAAAATAAATACATATCAACTCTTGTCCAGCTCAGGGTCGGGTCGAAGAATGAGATGAGATGAAGCCCCTATATTTATAGAGTTCTGTGAACGACAAACGTGCCGGCCAACCACTCCTCACGCAACTCCTCTATTATCGGGCAGAGGTCATTCTGTTTAATCAATTTTCATTATCACATTTCTACTTTATATAGGCCTAATTCCATTTCTGTATAATCCAATGATTAAAATTTTGATATAATATTATGCAATGACATAATCCAAACTTCGTCCTGTGGCAAATTCGTTACAATTTTTAAAGTGATGTTTTTGAGTTTAACTAAGAATGAATTTCGAAACGAATTCATAAAACGCTTTCAAAATTTGCATCCTAGTCTATATAACCTATTTTATTTCATATTATGTCGAATCTCATTATTTTTAATAAACAAATGCTAATAAGTAGAACTACAAGTGATACCAATGGCCTAATTAATCTTTAAACTAAACTCAGAATGAAGGGATTCTTATGTAATGTTGAAGTTATTACTGTTTTTCAAAATTATATAGCCTATGTGAAATAAAAATAATAATATATTCAGAATATTTACTTACAAAATATTAGGCCCTATACATTGCACAAAATCGCAGTTTTGAATGTATGTCATTTCCAATATGGCCTATTACATGCAAGATAAATAAATCCAAATCAATAAAATAATCAGTAATAATCATACCGTTTATAGAAAAGGAGATAAACTGATTGCAACTACTAGGCCTATAGGGGTATTTTATCGATGTTACACAACTTTTTACAAAATTGTAATAAATATATGCATGTTAGTATTCAGGCTTCCTGCTTATAGGCCTATACTGACGACATAATAGATAATCTTCAATGTGGATTTACAATCAAAGGGTCAGAATTTTAAGTATAAGATAAATTGCAGAAAAAGATATATGGATATGGTGGCAATGTAGGCCCTACATGAGATACGTAGACTTCAAAAATATAGGCCTACATGACTAAATAATTAGGAGAGAAAAATCTTATAGCATCTTTCCAGACTTCGAACTTACTAAAAGATAATAATTAGTCTTACTGGAAATACAAGCATCAGGGAGCGTGTGTGGTCACATGTAATATTATTAACTTGAAATGGGAACTTAACAACAAATGAAGAAAATTTTGAAGTGGTGAAATTCAAATATCTAGGAAGAATAATTACAAACAGGAATGAGGTGCAAAAAAGAATGAGACATATGCTCAACTCTTGAAACGCATGCTATTATGCATTTCAGGGTCTCTTGGCATTCAATATTCTCTCAAAGGTGATTAAAGGGACCGACTGGTGAATTTCAATTTTTGTTTTATAGTTTTCATCTGATTATATTGAAATTTTTATCACATACATTATGTGCTTACAGAAGGTGTTTCTGAAGTTTGGTGCTTATAAGTATAATAGTTTCAGAATTATGATTTTTTAAACTATTTTCTTAACATTTATTAAAAAATGCTCCTTATGATGCATTTTTAAATATTATCTGATGAAATTTGAGAATCAGAGTCTTTTTGATTCCACTAAACACCTTTACTATGCAAAAATATTCATAAAACGAGGATACTGCTTATTTTTTCATTTTTTTTAATATTATTTTTATCTCTCATATTTTTTTCCATCCCAATTTAAAAGAACACATGTCATAGACTAATACTGCATAGTAAATTTGAATTAGCATTTATTGAAGAGTCTAACCACTAAATTTCACTTTGATAACATAAAAATTGTATCGTAAAAAGCATTTTAAGTTTGGGAAAATGTAAAAAAAAATGGAAACAAAAGAACGCATATTAAAGTTTATGTAGAAAGTTAAAGCTGACCATACGTGCAAGAGTATTTAAATTATTACGTCATTGACTCAATTTTACTCCTACAATAAAAATGTTTACATGAAAATGATCCTAAAGAATAAGAGTTATTAAAAAGCAAATAAACAAAAAAAAATAATTTTTTGCAATTTTTTCAACATTTTCACACCAGTCGGTCCCCTTAAACTAAAATACAAAAAGTGGTTATTCTTCAAATTTGGCCTATATTATTATGAACGCGAAACATGGTTTTTACTTCATGGGAGGGAAAAAATTCTACGAGTAGATTTACTTGAGAATCCATCCATCCATCATAATTCTGCTCGAGGGCAGGGTCTTTCACTGCAATCATAGTATTTTCATGCTATGCTTTGCAGCTTTACTAGGGAATTATAGGTGTGGTAGCTTCCTGTTGCTTTCCAGCTCGATGAAGGATGATAAGGATGAATTGATAATGGCCGGATGATTTTCGAGGACCGTTGGGCCCTAAGCTTCCTGACATTTTGTCCCTACAGGTGAGGAAAACCCCCGAAAAAAGCCACACCCGGAAAGCTTGTCCCGACCGGTGATCGAACCTGGACCCGCTGCCTGAGAAGGCAGCACGCTATCTCGAGAACACAGCGGTAGGCTACTTAAGAATAAAGTTATGAAATTTTTTGAACCAAAAAGAGACATAGGGCCTACAAGTTTGGAAAGGAAAAATTTTCATAACAGTGATCTTGTTATAAAACCGGATGTAATAGGAACAGTCTAGTATGGTAGACAGCGATGGCCAGGACATCATGACAGGAATGGGGACTGAAAACTTCTTAAAGGAAAACCATCTGAAAAGCTTCCAGTAGGCCTAAGTGGCTAAATAATAAGGTGAGAGAATAGCATTAATTATGATGAGGGAGATTAGTTTTACAGGGAATAATTGAAAATAATAATGGGCAGGACATATGACAGGAATGAGGACTGAAAACTTCTTAAAGGAAACCCAGATGAAAAGCTTCCAGTAAGTGGCTAAATAATAAGGTGAGAGAATAGCATTAATTATGATGAGGGAGATTAGTTTTACAGGGAATAATTGTAAATAATAATGGGCAGGACTATGACAGGAATGAGGACTGAAAACTTCTTAAAGGAAACCCAGATGAAAAGCTTCCAGTAAGTGGCTAAATAATAAGGTGAGAGAATAGCATTAATTATGATGAGGGAGATTAGTAATACAGGGAATAATTGAAAATAATAATTAGTTCTGGATAGGGATGTAGATCTAAGCATGTGGAGGGTTTATGTCCGCGCGGCCATAAACCTCGGATTGGAGTGATTTAAACTAATAGTGGAATAAATTAAGTCCGGTTCAATCACTACTGTCATTTGACAAATTGAATTCAAATTTTATTATGTTTTAAAACTATATTTTTGTAACTGATATATTTTTAAGTTAGCCCTGCAATAAAATAAGTATTTATACTCAACTCGTGTCCAACTCAGGGTCGAGTCGATGGATGAGATGAGATAAAGCCCCTACATTTATAGAGGTCTGTGAACTACAAGGGTGCCGGCCGACCACTCCTGACGCACCGTTACAGGGTAGGATGAATGAAATGAAACGAAATGGATGAGATGAGTATGGAGAAATGGTGGAATGAAATTTGTTGCAGGGGAAAACGGTAGAAACTCAGAGAAACCCTGTCCAAGCTCAGTTTCGTCCACCACGAAACCCACTTGGAGTGACCGAGACTCGATCTGGGACCGCAGCAGTGAGAGATGAGCGTCTAATCGCTTGCGCCACGGAGCCGCCAATAAAATAAGTAGGGCTGCAAATGAAATAATCTAATAATTTATGTCCATATCATTTCTGTAGCTATACCTGCTAATTCTGAAATTTATTCTAAGAGTTTAGGCCTAACTATCCAAGCGGGATAGCCTACCTCTTTTCACTGGTAATATCTCTTTATTAACTTCATGTTTATTGGTATTATTGGGGTGTCATTCTTATTTTTATATTATTGTATTAGTATTAAGCTATGGTTTATCTTCGAAGAATATCTCTAGCGCATATCGTCGTTGTAATCGCTCCCCTTATTTTTGAATACATGTGGTTTATCATCTACAACGTTGATCGCTTGCATCAAAATATCATCGCTGGCGAGATTCGTTGTGTATTAAACTTGTTGAATTGCGGACGAACTTTGCCGGCGATTCCAATGAATACTGAAGCTATTCTCCGTACTCATTGGTGGAATTTCTAAAAACGAACGAAGATTTATGGACAAATTTCGACAAAAACAGCGCTTATTTTCTAACTTCAGCACATTTTACGACGAAATGTTGATTAGTTTTGTTGTGAATCATCCAGTTCTGTATGATATGAACATGAAGGATTACAGGAGATACACAGAAAAAAGATTTGTTGTGGCTTAAACTTAGCCAAATAAATAAATGTTGTAAATATTGTATTGTATCCTAGGGGATTTTATGGCATGTACATAAATTTTGTCTTCTATTAAATTCAAAACGTGATAAAACAGCTCAGGAGAATCAGAAGTATTCTTAAAATCTGATGTTATTAACAACCAGATGTTGCATTATTTAAAGGCCTGGAAGACGCCCTTCAGTAGACCTTTCAAACATTCTCTTCTTCTTTCGGTGAACTTCAGAATAATTTGTTACATAACTTACCCTCTCCAAGTTTTACAAAATAGAGCTATCAGAATACTATATAACTTACAATCCCGTACATCTTATAATTTTATTTAACACTTTTTCAAATATTTTAGCATTAAAGGAATTAAAAAATATATGATTTGTATATACTTATTTAAAATTATTAAAATCTATCTAACTAGGCCTATAACATGCCCTTAATTTTAATATATGCCCTAGATATACATAATTATTATACAAGAGGTTGTACTTTATTACACAAAGATACTAGTTTCTCAACAAAATATGGTGTAAAAGGAATTCGTTAGGATATATTAATAAACCATTACAATAATTTACCTATTGAATATCAACATTTCACGAATGTTAAACATTTGTCTGATTGTATTAAAATATTTTTTCTCGTTGCTTTCTTTCTTAGTTAATTTTGTTAATTTAATTATTGTTATTATCCTGTTTAAATATTGTATTTATGTGTGTATAGGGCCTATATATTATGCATTTATAGTAGTTTGTATTACTTAAAATTATGCCTGATTTGGTTTTCTTGTTTTTATTGTTAATTATTTTTTGTATATTGCCCCTTAATATGAGCAATGTTGCTCTTTGGGGTATTTGAAGAAATAAATACATAAATATTATTTTCCATAAGACATTCTTATGATGCTGTTACTCTAGGTAGGTTACTTTTTTTCCATCTTTACTAATACTTCGTACTATTTTTAACATTTTGCAAGATTACTTAAAACCTTTAAAAATAATTATTACATATTTATCTATCAATACTTCTAAAATTCATTGTAGAACATCGTTGAGGTTTATCAGGTCCCTATTTTAATATTTTAACATTTTATATTTTTCTATGTTCCCAATTTATGACATTTATCTCTCAATGATTTTTCCAAGTTCTATAGAATCGTAGTGGGCATGCGTGAACGCTTATAAAATATAATCCGCCAGATAGCAGGACATTCCTGTGAATGAACATCCTTCACAATTAATTCCAAAACATATTTCAAGAAATAAATGTTCACTCACTTAATTTTGATAGGTTCCGATGAGTCAGTTTAATGTAGGCCTATATAAGATTAGTTTATAGTTTACTAAATAATAAGTATGCAATTTATTGCATTCGGTTATGCAGGGATAGGTTTGTATAAATGCATTTCTTATAAACACCTTTGAGAATTTATTGCGAAAGTTGGTCACTTTAATTTAAAGGGGATAAAATTAATTGAAATATATCTACATCGGAGTATTATTAAGAAATTATTTACCCTATATGAACATTTATACTTTACCTAACACAGACAATAAAAATAATTCTATAACAGAAAAATATCATACTATTAAATAAATAATTTCTTAATAATACTCCGATGTAGATATATTCCAATCTAATTTTATCCCCCTTTAAATAAAACTTAAATAATGTTATAGAATAATTAATTAATATTAATATTCACGTATTTATATAAATGTTAATAAATTTTCCATATATGTAGTATCATCTGGCGACAATTCCATAAACATAAGCGATGGACGATATTCGCTCCACGTGACACCAGTATCTTACGAATAAAGCTTAACAAATCGCGGGCGATCTCCGCTGTATATTAAACCATAGCTTTAATCATAGCCCTAATTATCGTTAACGATAACTTTTTGTACTGTTCTTATCGTCAGTTTTTATTGAAGGGTACATTTTTTTATTTACCTGTAAAGGATAATATTAATTACTTACAATTAGTATTACACATTTTATTAAAGTTGTAAAAAAGTTAAATATGGGCTAAATAAAAACTATAGTTCTAATTTGAAGTTGCAGACCATACATTTATAATTTCATTTGTAAACCTTCTGAATTCCTGACTATTTTTTTCACCTTCGCAATATTAAAATCAATTGGATCTTTATATTATTTATTGTTCTCTGAAAAATGAACCGAATGTATTGGGACTATTAAAAATGATTTATTGTTCTACAAAAATTGTGAAATTAATGAATAATTTCGCTCGACATATTGCCATTTACAAAACACATTATTTTTCCTGCAGTATTTATCCGTAATTACGTTTGTGAGGTTTCTGCAAATTCCATAATTTGTGCTGACAACTGAAGGTAACAATAAAAAGAGTAACTTGGCAATTTGAAAGCAAGCGTTTCCGAATCCGGGTCTTACAAGCTAGTAGCCTAATGTTTTTCGAACCAAGAGATTCATGGCTGCGCGGACATAAGCTATCCATATATCCGTATCCTAAGTGATATTTTTAGTTCATTCCCTGTATAATTAACCGTCCTCAGATCGTGGTTAATGTTATTTCCCCACCTCATTCTCGACTTACGAACTGGGCGCTTTCCCTCTGATTTCCATATAAGTTTCCATGCACCTCTTTCATTCCTCATTTCTTCTTCCATTTTCAATCCTCATTCGTGCCACATGTTCTGTCTATCGCGGCCTATGAGACTTAAACTGTAATATCTAGTTTGCCATAAAGAAACGAGCTCCTTGTTATGTAGTTTGCTTCATTTACCTGTCCATCTCTCTCTTTGATCTAAAAGTGTTCCTATTTTAAGTATTTTATTCACAAATAGACCTACTCATAATCTTTTCTCCTCACTTAAAGTTAGAGATAGAGTTTAGCATCTATTAAATATACCCTAACTAAAAGAAAACATTTTAAACAGATTTTTAGTAACAAGAGTCCCTCCCTGTTAGTTTCCAGAGATAAGGGTATGTTTAATTTTTATTTCTGCACCTCATTTCAGTTTGTTATTAACGTTCCTAGGTACTCTATTTGAATTCCCTATTTCATCAAAATCTCCCTCATTGGTGAGTGTTCATTCTCATTTGGTAATGTATTTATAATAATGATCATATATTTAGTTTTATTGTTATGCATATTTACCTCTAGCCGGATGCGATTACTAAATATAAATTGTTTGGTGAGGAAAGATACTAGTTAGGTGGTTAGATGATTTCACTAGTTGCATTCAGTTGGTTATGGAATGTCGGCAAAGATCTTTTGAAGTTCTGAGAAAAGATTTATTTAGCTTAATCATGGATTTCTTGCATTAGAAAAGGTCTAGAAAAAACCTAAGACTAAGATTTTTTTCTAAGTTGACTTATATTAACTTTGATGCATAGATTTAATGGATAATAGCCTACTTTTAAGCGTGCCAGTTATCTGATAACGTTAAAATCTCGTAAGTGATAAAAATGCAGACTAATATTTAAGTAAAACTTCAACATTGGGCAACCAATGTTTCAAAATTCAGTCAGCCATCAGAAAAATAAAATAAATTCTAAATGCCATAAACCTACCATAGTTTAGATAAAGCACGACTGTTGGAAAACTCATCTACAAATTAAACATTTTTCCCTTCACTAAATTACATCCCATATTAATACCCTAAGGAATAAACGAAGTAATACAACACCACCTCTTTATTAATCACGAAGAACCTAAATGTCAAAGTGTTGGAGAGCAAAACTGTTATTGGCATCATAATAGTTGCAGAACATTAGATATTGGAAAATACGGTTTTACTATACCTAAAGAAATACATTTACATCTAAATAGAAATTTAAAAAAAGAAATATCCACTTTTATGCAGAAGTGCTGAGAATAAAATTTTCGGGTAAATTATTTTGGGAATTTCTTTGTAGCTATAGTTATAATGTAAAATAACATAAAAAGGATTCTTGCATATTTTGCCAAAAAAATAGTAATGCAAATCTCTTCGTGTGAAACTTTTTCCTTATAATGATATTTTTTTTAGAGCAGCTTATATTTCATAGGCCTACATATTTAGGATTGCAATGGACATTGCTAGTGCAATAACTTCTCCCAATTTATTAGCAATTGATCGTGAGTTGACATATGCAAATAAAAAGTATCATTTTAGCTGAATATGTACGGGGGTAACAAGTGTATTTGCTCTACAATTGAGCTGACAGAGGACCATGCTAAGTTTTGCCTTGTTTATTTTATTAAAAGTGTATTTTGTAAGTTGAAACATACAAATAAAACGCCAAAAAGGTATCTTCAATAATGTACTCTTTAAATATATTTAGAAAATTTCTTCTAACTGATCTCAAAAGAATTCTAGTGCAGATTCTCGTGGTGCCGCATTTTGATTATTGCGACATATTATTGACAGTTATTAACGATGGACTAGCACATAAATTGCAACATACTCATAACATGTATATCATTTACATATCCAATATTCGTAATATGGGCAAATTCCTTCAAAATTCCGCGAACTGTGCTGGCTCCGACTCCATATCGTAGAAAAATGCATTATCATATTCTGCTATTCAAAATTAGTTTATTTCTACATCACGCTACTTATCCTCTCGCTTCCATTTCCTATCATTCAATCACAATTTCGGTACACGATCACATCAGAACCTCTTACTTCACATCCCACAATGCAACCCCCCCCCATTAAGCCTATTCTAATTCCTGTACTGTATGTAGTACTAGAAGCTAGACTCTGGAACTCCTTACTACACAAAATTGAGACTGCCTTTTAAAAAAATTTAATATGTTTCTTTTGTAATTGGTCTTTCAATGGATTAATTGATGGCTTCTGATTTTTTGTTTCTCTAATAATATTGCCTTTAATCATTATCATTTTAGTTTGATTTGCAGAAACATGTACTTTTATTTTTAAATTGTGCAAATATTTTCTGAATTTAACATTTTTTACTAATTGAGTGGAAATTGTTATTCTTCCAGTTATATGGATACGAAACAAGGACTTTTACTTTAAGAGAGGAGAAAATATTGCAAGTATTTGAGAATAAAGTTGCTAGGAAAATTTTTGGATCAAAAAAGATGATCAGACAGCGAATGGAGAAGATTACTTAACAGTGAGCTACATTTTATGGAAACAAGATATAGGCCTAATAAGATCAGTTAAGTACATACACTGCGATGTCAGAACATTGGACACGAATGGGGAATGAAAGAGGGACTTGAAAACGCCTTGTAGGAAAACCAGAGGGAAAGCGTCCAGAAGGTAAGCCAAGAATGACCATGATGAAGAAAGCTTGGAATAGGCTGGCCATGTACAAAAGCTCTCACCATATCGAGCATCAAAAAAGGAGCTTACAGCGAGTTTTATGGGGAATAGACGAGTTGGAAGTTCGAAAAAACGATGGGAGGATGGTATTAAGGAAGATGCTGCAAACCTACTTAAGTGTTGCAACTGGAGGCTTGCTGCGCAAAATATAGGCTAAATGATTTGGAGGCAGAAGTTAATGGAGGCAGAACCTCGAATTTGAGCCAATCAGCCATTGGATGGATGGATGGTTGATAGGAAAGTAGATTATACAGGGGATGATTGAGGA
The DNA here is from genome assembly GCA_030220185.1 of Diploptera punctata. Taxonomy (NCBI): domain Eukaryota; kingdom Metazoa; phylum Arthropoda; class Insecta; order Blattodea; family Blaberidae; genus Diploptera; species Diploptera punctata. The sequence continues at coordinate 3,140,047 of JASPKZ010000046.1, forward strand.
GGGATGTATGGAGAGCTTATGTCCGAGCGGCAATGAACCTATGAGTTCGATAGTACAAGTGAGCTAGTTATTTAGTTTAAGTGGAAGAAAAGGTCTTATGGTCTTAACTCAGTCAGTTTAAATAAATTATTATTATTATTATTATTATTATTATTATTATTATTATTATTATTATTATCCTGCAAATGCCCCAGATTGTCATTTAGACATTTCTGGCATGGCGTACTTGTAACCCACTTCTGAGGTTGGCGAGCTTGGAAGGCGGGATTACGCTGCTCTGATGATATGAGAATTGATAATGATGTTAATGATGCGCCAGGAGAGGCCTTAAACTAAATTTAAGCTAATTAGACGAATATGATAGGCCTATTGATGATAATGATGGCCAGATGGTGTTCGGGGACCGTTTGGGCCTTAAAGTTTCCTGACATTTACCGGTAGGCCTACCTTACAGGTGAGGAAAAACCCCGAAGAAACCTCAACCAGGAAACTTATCCCGACCGGGGATCGAACCCGGGCCCGCTGCGTGACAAGGCAGCACGCTACCTCGAGACCACAGCGGTGGACTTATTATTATTAGGCTACTATTATTATTTTATCGAGGAAGTTTCAATTTTACAGCAATATACAATTTATTTAAAGAGACTAAAGTAACAGTTCGGTAAGTTATATCAACTGTAATTTTATAACGTCCTTATAAATTTGATCGTGGAAAACTAAGCAGGCAATATTCGTGACATGGTGTAGTAATTCGATGAACTCAGAATATTCTATAACCTACAATAACTTGTGTTATAGAAGACAAAATAGAGAGAAGAGCTCTCACTTATCTGCTTTTTATGGCAGACCTATAAGCAATAAAGTAATGCTTTATTATGAAAGCTTTTGGATTCAGGTTCGATCTGATTTGAATACATTTTCTGTTTTCAATACAACGATTATTTATTTAAGGCATAAATTTAATATATTTGCATTATTTTAATATCCTGTTAAGCAATATGGGATAATATTTTGAAGAAAATAGAAGGTAGGTAGACGATATGTTCTGCAAACAAAAGAAATGTATATAATTCTTGTCACTTTAGAGTCTCCATTTAAATTGTAGGCCTGTTTTCCATGCATTAAAGAGTCCTACAGTAAGGTTCGTCTTTAATTGTATTACGCGATAGGTCTAGAAGCCTCACGTTCCCATGAGTAGTCACAGAGATGGACACCATCCATGCAGTGGTCCTATAGAGGTAACAAGTAGACAATAATGACTGGTCTATCAGCTGTTACAGCTGATTTTCCAATCTAGAGCCACCCAATTCCTCACGATGGCTAAGTGGGCATGTCTGGACCCTGATCAGCCCGTGGTTTACTCGGGCGAGTTGCCCATACACTTAAGACTGATGTTTATGTGCCCCTACTCTACGTACAGATCACCACCTCTCCAAGTTCTCAGGCTTGCTCTTTTCGACGTGTTGGTTGAGCTAATAGTAGTCTAACGCTAGAATGTTCACTCCCTAACGATACCCTAAACCCATCAAGTTAGTCGGGAGGAGCATGAAAATGGCTCGCAGATCCACCGACCTTCCCCCTGTACGACAGCTGAGGATGTATTCTGTCTCCGTTTATGGGTCCGGCGAGGAGTCTGTCAGCAGAACAAGCCCCAACGGGGCACTATACGCAGCTCCTGACTTGGCCCCGGTCCGCCAGCAGGGGACGCGTCCTGCCGCTGCTATGAGACCAGCACAGAGCTACGCAAGCTCCATCAGAGAGCCACATAATACGACAGGACGCTTATCTCCTGCCGACTCGACACATGATCCACGAATCCTCAAAGTTAGTGGGGATCCCATACATTGACCGAAATGCAATTAGAAAATTCATTTCTTGATGGAACTCGAAGCAGTTCTTCGCCAAGATATAACAATTTAGACCACTCGGGCACATTACGGGACAAACATAACATACTCAACTGTAAGAAAATACACATGGGTGAATTGTGTCTTGCCTTATTTGTCCGTGTTTTCTTGATGATATTCCGGTATTGATCTGATAACCTAACTTATGCGGATCTTTGTGCGGACAAGAATATATGTAGGGCTATGCTATCTACAGTTAAAAATCATCACCCTGTAAAATCCGGAAGCCATAGAGACTAGAAATATCTATAAAAGAAGAAACTATGCAATGAAGAAGAGAAATAATTATGAATTACGTACTGGGAGATGATAATGAATATTAACTCAGCATTTGTCTTGGCGAGTGAGCTACCGTATATATCTTCCAGGCCAATTAAGTTAAATTCTAGCATTAGAGAGAACCAAACTTATTTGTGATATCCGAACGGAATTACTCTCTCTTCATGCTCATAAAAAAATTGAAACTTGGCGGACAAAATGTTGGGACCCACTATGTAAAAACAAAGCTTGAAACTTAGTGTTTTAAATAGTTCGTAAAAAGAACTATCTTGTCTATGAATATTTTACTTAGAATATAATCTCGTCTATCGTATCCAGTTTAAAATAATCTAGTTTTCAAACATGATGACCTATTCTCATTGTGATTAATGTAGGCATAATTTATATAGGCCTATAGGCTATATAAGTTATATATAGGCCTATATAGGCCTATATATAGTTCTTTTTTTAATTCAGAGTTTTAACTATGTTTCCTGTAAGAGGATCCGGAATACCGTAGGCCTATAGTCTATTGTTAATGCTTATAAAGCACATGTTTTCTTAGAACCTATTCACAGAAGTGAAAAGAAATTTTACAAATTTCTAAGAATTTTTTTTATAATTTTATAGGTTTTCTGGAATTTCAGCAAATTCCGGTGGAATTTAGGTTGTTTTATACCAAGTAGGCTATATCTTTATGATGATTTTTATTAAGATAGGTTTATTAATCATGGTTATATTAGGGCCTAAGTTGATTTTCCTTATTCCAATATGTATTTCTTTACCTACCTATTTAAATTTGTTAGTGATTTTTTGTATATAGGCTGAAATTTTATTTTTTTCGCGACGAAATTCCATATGTGCCATTGAAATGAACTAGAAAGTTACTCTCCAAAAATCAGTGAAATCCACCATTAGGAGTGGGGATTTCTCTTCTTTTTACCCGAAAGTCAGGTAGTAGGTAGACACACGATTTATTGCTTCCTCAATTTACAGTAGGCTATGAGTCAATGTTTATTTCCTCTGCTCCATCTATCTATAATGGAAATCGCAATTCTACTGCTGAAGAATTAGCTTTTTTTTATGTTGCTCCTGCATTGCGGACTTTTAAACTATGTACGCTTAATTTTGTAAATATGACTTAATAATTTATTTGTCTCCATACCATACAGTATGGATGAATAGGCTCTATAGATATCAGGTACAGACAATGTACCTAGATAAATTACAGAATATATAAATTATAGTGTTAAATTAAAAAAAAATCTTGAATTACTGTAAATTCGGTTTAGCCAATGGAACTGATTCTCAAAGATAGAGATTGAAATTTCTTATTTTAAATAGTAAAACAAATAGGCCTATGAAAGAACACGATAATTATGTAAAAAAAGAATATTCGTAGTGGCACGTAATTATATTTCTATAAATTATTGTGGGTAGAAACCATAAGAAAATATAAGTAGCTAGACTATTGTAATTCTGTGAGTCTTTAATTAATGGCACAGCGAGCAAATGTAAGTCAACAATTTAAATCACAATGGCCTACGTCATAAGATGTCACGTCAAAGACTTCATGTAGCGTATATCATAGGCCCTATTGGAGATAATTTTTTTAAATATTAAAATGAGTAACTGATATATCAGTCCTCAATTACGATCGATTTCTGTAAAAAAAATCAGTTAGTTAAAACCAGTAAGCCTTTCAGAACATGTTCCATCTTCGGCATGTCATTTGGTAAATTTGATATATCAGGTACTCATTTTAATATTTAAAAAAAATACTACATTACCTCAATTGTGATTTACAATGGATTTTAGAAGTAGGGCCTATTGACACTGTATCTTGGAGATAATACTAGCAAGGTAATTAATATGGGTAGCCATCCAATACCTGCCTCATGAGGATGACATGAAACTCACAGAAGAATGCAAATAAAAATGTGTTCTACTGAAGTAGAAATTAACATTAGTCTTATTCTGATTTACGGTTAATTTATTAGCAAATCACCACGCCATAATCTTGGACGTATAGAACGTTAAATATGTCGTTCTTAGAAACCAAGTTTTTATTAGAGAGAATTTAGGTCGCTTCTGCGTATGACGTCACAGATTTCAAACCTCCCAGCTGACAGTCTGCGCGTTTACGAGTAAATCACAGGTCGATATAAATTAAATATTGCACATATTTATGCATCGATTTTGAAATAATTTCAATAAGTTGAATTATACAATTCACAGATTCCATTGAAGTTTAAAACACTGTATAAATTATTTTATGGCCATTTTTTGCCACGTAAATTGAGAAACAATACTTTTACTGTTTTTTAAATGTCATATATACTTAGGCCTACGTATATTTTACGAGTAGACCTATGTAACATATGTGAACCAAATATTTAATTTCCGTTATTTACTAGTTATTAAGTTAATAATGCGGCATTTCTTAAACTAATTATAGTTACGAGTATAATGTAATAAATAATGATTTACCTGATTTTGTGAAGATTGGGATAAAAATAAATTACGTTTTATTTGGATCCAACGTTTTATTTGCGTAATTTACAATTAATTCTAAAATTAAATAGGCCTATAATGCAACTGAATTAACATAGCTATTTTAAAACATTCCCTAGAACACTTTTGAATTATTATGCTACGTAATAACATTTATTAGGCTTCATATTAACAAAGACTAGGAAGAAATCTATTCTTGTAACAAAAGTAGCACAAACAAACATTTGTTATTAACATTAACGAAAATATGCATATAAAAATATTACTAAAGGTATTAAAAAAGTTAAATAAAAATAATGCCACATTTTAGAAGTGTGTTTTTAAGGATAATTGAGAAAATTGCTATTGTTTATCAAGCTTAACTTGGCAAAGAGAGAGATGGGAGAAATAAGGGTAGATCCTTGACCGCTTTCGGCCAGTTACAAAAGAAAGAACCCACCCTGTTGTCAGTTTTCATCTTCATCCCGTTTGCCCCTATTGACATCTGGTGAAGAAAACCGGCAACACTGGTGCGAGTGAGAGAGATAAGCATAGTTGTCTCTACAAATTTCTTGCAAAGTTAAGCCAGATGAACTATAATTTTTAAACGAAAAAACCGGTAGCAGACATGAATACGGCAACAAATAGGCCCCTAAGTATTGTAATGCACAAAACACCCGCTGCCCGTATTGATGTCTTGCTTGTTTGTGGGTTTTCCAAAGAGTTTCTTAACTTGTTTGGGACGCAGGGCAATGACCTCTAGTGGAAGGGAAATAATTTAATTTGAAGTATTTACGTGTAAATAACATACAAAATGATGTGAATTTCTTTTACAGTGAATAACAAACTGTAATTTTAGTAATTTTGAAAATGAACATTTCTTCATCATCATCGACAATCACGGATTAAGCCCATGTGGCTTGTTCCGGTCTCATAGATTCCCATTCAAATTGTAATTTTTATGGACGGGAGAAGAACAAGAGGAAGACCAGCCAAGAGATGGATAGACAGTGGATGCACATCCAATACGTCTTCTTCCGAGGAGTGATTTTGGAAATAAACAGGATGAAAATCCTACAAATTGAGAAGAAGAAGCATTTTTATAATAATAATAATAATAATAATAATAATAATGATAATAATAATAGCTTTATTTTACCTGGCAGAGTTAAGACCTTAAGACCTAGTCTGCCACTAAATCAGGTTTTAAAAAAAATACAAAAAAAATAGTTTTACATCTAAATTACAATATACATAAACGATTAGGCCCTACATGTTATAAATTCAATACAATTAATATTTATAATGTATTTTGATTTACTCTAGATTTAACGAATTAAATATATAATCTATGTACAAGCTATATAAAAGAACGAAAAAAATATTAATGACATAGTACGGTATAAATTTAAATAAATAGAAAAAAAAGTATTATTAGACAACAGGTAACTGTATAAGCGTGACTTAAAGTGCCAAGTGTGCGACAACCTCTGATATCTTCAGGAAGGAAAATCCAGGAGCGGGCAGAGGCTACTGTGAAGGAAGTAGAATAAGAGGAAGTGCTATGAAAAAAATTGTTAGCAGACTGTTATCTTGTGATCTAGTGTCAATATTGTGGTAAGAGGATAACTTCTCAAATCTGGACGCCAGGTAAGTAGGAGTGTAGGAATTCAGAAGCTTGAAAAGTAGTGAAAGAGAGTGCAATTTACGTCTGTCAGACAGAGCCAAGAAGGTTATTAAAGTGTTCGGAAATATGGTCATAACTGCGGATATTGAAAATGAATCGAACGCAAGCATTATGAACCCGCTGCAGTCTCTGCGACAATCATGGTTTAGATCATTATATATAATGTCACAATAATCGAAGTGTGGCAACACACTTAGGTATTTCATTTAGTCCAATTTTCATTTAGGCAACAAATTTGATTGAATTTATGTGACTTGCATTAATAAGGGCGGCACGCCGTAGCGTAGTGGTTAAGGCACTGCGCTACAAGCCGGAAGGTCGAGGGTTCAAGTCCCGGTGGGGTCAGGATTTTAAACTGACCCAAACCCTTTGGCGGCACCATGACCCTGGGGTCGACTCAGCCTCTAATGAAATGAGTACCAGACGCTTGTTCTGGGGGTAAAGGCGGCCGTCACGCAGGGCTGACAACCCGGCTGACATCAATGCCGATTGTCCAGAAAAAGTGGGAGCCTTAACCTCCTACTACCACAAGGGCCTCTTGAGGTCTGTAGTGGGATTATTTTACTTTACTTTTTTCATTATTAAGAGTATTTTAAAATCAACTATTGAAATTATCGGGATGTATTTGGCTGTTATATTAAATTCAATTGCTAATTGTAATGCTATGTAAAAAAAACTTGTGCATATAAACAATTGTTTGTCCTCTAATGAACTTTAATATAATAGGCTATATAAACTATACAAAAATAATTAAATTACTAGACTACCTAACCTAGCTTCTTCTTTAGTTTAATCTCTCACCTTATAGGCCTATGTACTTTTACGTGTCACACACCACTCCCCCGGGCCTTACAGTGGCACGATCTGTCGGGAGAGGGATTTTAACTATGGATAATATCTTTTTGTCCACACAAGGACATGGAGGGCCTCAGCTGAATTGAGGACCTTCTCCGAGACGTAACAACATTAGACGAAATACACCATTCACATAGGCCTAAACATTCATATTTAACATGGTGAAAATTACGACCCTAATGATTATTATGATGGCCATATGATATTTGGGGATCGTTTGGGCCTTTAAGTCTCCTGACATTTGTCTTGCAAGCGAGGGAAAACCCCGAAAAACCTCACCTAGGAAACATGTCTCGACCGGGGTTCGAACCCGGGTCCGCTGTGTGGCAAGGCAGGCAGTACGCTACCTCGAGATCACAGCGCGAAAATTACTAATTCCAGAATGTAATTTTATAATTAAAAAATCTAGACATCTAAAGTATAATTAGGCCTAAGTAACCAGGGTAGGCCTACTCTGTTCAAAAAAGCAAGACATAAAATATATATGGAATCTATTGGCTACAGATTCGTATGCATTTCTAATGAAGGATAGGAATCGCATTACAAGTAATTGGATAAAATCATGTCATGATACCAATTATTTTTTTTAATAATGAGCTAAGGTAGCCTATATGATGCGTATAGCCTATAGATACAGTAGGCCTATCTGTACGCTTTCTAAAGTTATGATCTTTTATAGCATCATATATCCAGCCCAATCATAATTATCATGAAAACTTGGCAGTGTTAATAAAGATAATTGCAATACGATAGTAATACATTATTATTTTAATCCATGGCTTAGGTCTACTTCTCTACTAATGCGATATTAGTCTCTATACAATTATTTCAGTAAATTAAAATACTTTACACCACTTTATAAATAATTTCTACTGTCAAAAGTCATCAAATTACATTTTTTATTGTGCAGCATTATAAAAAAGTTTTGTTCATAGTCTATGTGCATTCTTCTGTGAACCTTAACACTCTTAATAATAATAATAATAATAATAATAATAATAATAATAATAATAATAATAATAATAATAATAATAATTGCTGTTAACTAACTCACGGGCACTATGGAACCCTTAGGTTCAAGCACTTCCATGCATCCCTATCCTGATCATAATAACTGATACCATTATTAGTAGTAGTAGTAGCCTAGTAGTAGTATAGGCCTAGTAGTAGTAGTAGTAGTAGTAGCAGTAGTAGTAGTAGTAGTAATAGTGGTGGTGGTGGTAGTAGTAGTAATAGTATATTACTATTATTTATTGCATTTTTATTATTATGGTGCCAAAAAATGTGTAGACCTAGCCTATGCTAAATTCATAGTGCCCATTGGATTAATTTAAAGAAATACAGAGACTTAAATGAACGAAAAAGGATTCATAAATTTCTCATTATGTCGGAAAGAAAACTGTAGGCCTGTGTTTTATAAAAACAGTTTTCTTTTTTAACCAAGGTTAAAAGTTATAATGCATCTATCCTAATATAGTTGTAAATATAATCGATTATCCTCTTTACAAAATAGAGTAGGTAGAAATTCAAGTTGTGTATTCAGTAATTTTGAATAATGGTATGATTACAATATTTACATTATTGTTGATAATTATTCAAATGGACACTAGTTCATGCAAACAAAATTATTATTAGGTGTAGCATTTATAGAAAATGATTACTGCTTCTAATTATTTTACAATTTACCCTTTCCATTAAGATTATGTACGTCTATGTTTTAAGTGTAACCTAAATTTTTATAAAAGTTCGTATTTACAAAATTACATCAAATACTCACTTTCCAGACAACTGTGACTCCTGAAGAATTTTCTTAACCAAATTGATCTTAATCCGTTTATATAGGCCTACTTTTTTTCAGAATTTTGAGAAACAATTTAATTGGAAAAATAATTTTAGGGAATGACAATGGTTTTTCACTTATAGTTCTGTTTGGAGAATAGTCAAGTAGTTGTTACAGTGATTTCTGAAAATCTTTCTGGAAATATAGGCCCCTTTTAAACAAATGCGTGTTGAAAATAATAAAAATAATAGCCTAATAATAATAATAATAACAATAATAACATATTTAAGAAAATCGTATGGACTTTTTTAAAAAACACTAATAGTAGTTAGGCCTACTGTTAAATGCTGATAAATATATATATATATATATATAGGCTTATAGGCTACATAATACGCGCCATAGCCGAGTGGTTAAGGCAAGATGCCTTGGCGCAGAGCTATGGGATTTGCGCTAGTTGAGTCCTCATAGGGGAAGAAATTTTCTCATGGAATTTCGGCCAGTATGGGACCGGTGTCCACCCAGCATCATAAGGATATTTAGCTACGATAAGTCGCGACTCCGGGTTGAGAAGACCAGCTATAACGGCTGGAGGACCCGACATGCTGACCACATGTCACCTCTACTCTGGCTTATGATCGTCTACCTCTGTGATTAACACATGTGGACATGAGAGCAGCACAGCCGGCTGGTAGGCCAAGGGCCTTCTAGACCTGTCGCGCTTGGAGTAAAAAATACATCACTAATAACTTATAGACTTACCTGATTTAGGGATTCCATCTTTACGTCTACAAAAATTGTCTCATTTTCTTTCCATTTAGTGCCTCATTTGTCGGAAAACTAAAATATTTAATGTCGCTATTAGGAGTGTTGCGATAATAATTGTTACACTAATAAATAACACAGGAACTTAATCTAGAAAAATAATCTGATGTTTGCAGTTAGCGCGCTCAGTTGTCACCAAGATGATGTCACGTCCGATGCACAGTCCCACAACATTAATAGTTACATCATGGTTGTAGGGTCTCCCCTGGTCTCTCCTTCCCCGTGATTGGTAACAGTGTTTTTTCATCGGTAACACCGGTTAACATAATTTTTGTCTCATGAGTACCAATAGTTGTACATAACGCAGTTTTTTATCGTGTTTTCAAATATGTATTCGAAATTTCTCCATCACCCACAGTGTTTTTATTTCAATTTCAATTAATGGATTTAAATAATTATTTTTTTAATAAACTTTTTTCGTCCATTTGTCCATTGTAAAATAAAACCAAATGAGCTAACTCAGGAGATTTCAGCTATGGAAAAGAGATATCAAGGCAAATGGAATCCTAATATGCTGGCCGATTATTGTTGGACCATCAAGAGGGATGCTCCACAGGAGAAATATAGCAGAAAATCGTCATTTCTTACTTTCTAGGTGAGTCCGAATGTTCGAATATTGTATAGTTACGAATGTAGAAAATATTAAAGTATTTGAAATTATAAATTTCCGTCTCTCGGAAACCTTGCGTGATGGAGGAAAACCTTGCGTGATGGAGGAAAACCGGTATCATATTTGAATTCAGGAGAAAAAGTACTATCAAAATCACAAATTTTTCTTTCTGAGACAAAAAAGTTTATTTTTTGTTGCTCAGTGTAGTCAGTCTTCTGGCATTCTCAAAACATATTGTTTTCATTTAATCTTATAGGCCTACTTATAAGATATATGTTTCTTACAAGCTCTTCCAGATTCTATTTATTTCTTAGGTCTTCACCAAGTAGCCTATTTTGTTTTCAACTTGAAGAACCACGCCGTAACTCTTAGGAATGCACTCATGTGATTGTAACAGGTGGGAGAGGGGAAGGCGAGTATCCAAGGCCATAAGTGAACCCATTTGTTTAAGGGGGTAGGCCTACACCCCTTCAGAAAATAATGCATATCCAGAGATATAGGCCCCTACAGGTGCCGATCCCACGACTAAGCTTACCCATCTATTGGCTGGTGACAGCAATGGGAACATTTAAGCTACTTGAAATACTACAGTAATATTAGCCTACCCTTAAGGAATACAGATAAATGTAAAGTTTATAAATGTTATATTATTCTTGCTAAAATAATAAAATTGTGAATTTTAAATACAAGAATGTCATGAGAAAGGGTACCAAAAAATTTGAACAAATTTAGGTATTGAGTGAATTATTCCACTCGGTCCACACCAGCAATAGGCCTATAAGTACTTATTTCATTTTACATAACTAATTGTATGTGTAAATTGTGCACTAGGATTTGAAATATTCCCTAAACATTGAAAGAAAATCAAGAGTAAATCTCACTTTACAAGCAGTTGCTTATTTTAACATTAGCTACATAGGACTTTTCGTATTCTCTTAATACAGAATAAGTTTTTAGTCTAGGAATTCAAATGGACTAGGCATCAAGGCATCAAGGTCTCTAGACACAATAATAGCATGCTTTATAATATTATTGATTTATTAACTCTAAGAAAAATAATATTTTTAAAGCATATAGGCTAATCCAGTATAGGGTATGGTTACTATCGTTGGGCCGAATTATTCAATAAGCCATTTCGATAACTCTATATGTTTTAACAACTAGCATTCCCTGATGACATTTTGTATACTTTATGGTGCTGGTGAATCTCCATCTTAGTTGACATTTGTTCCATGTAACAAGGCAATTGTAATGGAAGGTGAGTTTTTTTTTATATATTTCTTGTCGTTTATTAAGATTAATTAAAATATCATACGAGTGAAAAAGTAAGGTGATTACATTCCGTATAACGGCATTTTAAAACAGCGCAAAATGTGTTTCTTAGCCACATTTACAAAAAAAGATCACTTTTATATGAACAATGATGATATAGTTCTGCGAAACACTGTTGCCTTGTTGCCTTCAATGAACCACGTTCAGTCTCCATAAATGAGCCTAAACTTGCATAGTAAGCATATATTTAGGATAAAATTGTTTCAGAAGATTTATTGTAATGTTATCAACAATCCAAATAAATCTTGATGAAAGAATCTTACTCTCGAAGTTAGAAGGGAAGTGGATTCCATAGCCTGAGGAAAAAAAAGGTTCCATTACCATCGCAATTTGCTGTCAAAGTCCTCTGGGCAATATGTCCCACTGCTATTGATTTATAAACACATATTTTGCAGAAGGCTTAGAAGATTGATGTTCTCCAGAAAAAAAAAAAAAAAAAGGTCTTAGGATTAACCCGGAAAGTGAATTTATAAACAAAAATATATTTTTGAAATTGTTGAAGTCTTTCTTCATTACAGTGTATTCATCGAAAGTTCTACATGATGATCAACACCTTTAAAATTCATATTAAAGCACCGTTGAGGTTATGTAGTAAGATGTTAAATTTAAAATTAGTAGTTTTCAACGAAAACATACTCGCTGACATACATAAACCCGTAATACAACCTGTACAACAAGATAAGTACCATCAGTACCAGTTAAAATGCAGAAGATGAAACAGTGATTTTGAAAGGCCTCCATATTGGAACTATTTAATAATTTAGTTGAGGACGACTGACTTACCAGGTACAAATTTTATATTTAACATCTTCTACTTGATGGTCATTCCACACATAAATCTATTCGGAATTTGGATGCTATAGATATGACCCAAAAAATGTGTTAACTTGCTGTCATTTGCAGGACCATAAATTGTAGCCGTTTGCTTGTTAAACAGTTGAATCATCTTCTTCACTGTAAAAAAAGCGGATACACGAGAAGTGTGCTGGTATTTTATTGTGTTAATTGTAACTAATGTTCATCTGATAGAAGTATCATACCTTTTTTAAATTTTATTTTAAGTCTAAAACACAATTTTCAATTGATATTTTTCCATTTAATATTAAATATTTATCTCCTGTTTTTCCCTGTCATAAATTTCATTCTATAATTTCTCCATACTCATATTATCCATTTAATTTCAATCATCCGTCCCTCTGGTGGTGCTTTAGGTGTGGTCTTGTCTTTCACAGACTTCTAAAAATGTAGGCTACTGGCTTCATCTCAACCCTCTAGCCGACCTTGAGTTGGAAACGAATTGAGTATATTATCCTTTTATTTTGTAAAAAAATGTTAGTAGCCTATATTTTACTTACCTTTTGCAAAATATAGGCTCCGAATGCTAATATTTCACTCTTCGTATTGTTCTGGTCAACATAATTGCTATTATTCAGTTGTGTATTGTAGGTTAATTACTAACCAATATTGCGTAATAGTTCATTCATGTTTGAATCGCAATAGTATTGGAATGATTTGTTAAAAGAGTCATTAAATAAATGTTACTTAGGCCTACCTGTAGTTAGTAGTTATACTCAAATTAAAAAATTTAATCAGAAGAAAGACCGTCGTAAGTTAACTGTTTGGTTTGTAACTATTAGGCTATAGCTTGATGCCAATATAGGCCCATCTTATTAATGTAAAATGATAACACTAAGAAATTGGGACTGAAAGTAAATATCAATACAACTAAATATATGGTCACACATAGAAATATATTATATAATGGAAATGGACAGCTAATGAAAAATGAGGGAAGTTTTGAGGAAGTGGCTGAATTCAAATACTTAGGAACAATAATCACAAACAGGAATGAGATGCACAAGGAAATTAAACATAGGCTCAACTCTGGGAAATGGGTGCTATTATGCATTGGAGGGACTCTTGTCTTCCCAACTCCTTTCAAAAAACGTTAAACTGAAAATATATAAAACTATTATTTTACCAGTTATATTATATGGATGCGAAACATGGACTCTTACTTTAAGGGAGGAAAGGAGATTATGAATGGGGAATGAAAGACGTGCATGGAACCTTCTTGTAGGAAAACCAGAGGGAAAACGCCCAGTTGGTAGACCAAGAATGAGGTGGGAGAATAACATTAACTATGATTTGAGGTAACTAGATTATACAGGGATGATTGAAAAACATTGGCTCAGAATAGAGATATATGGAGAGCTTATGTCCGCACGGCCTTGAATCTATGGGTTCGAGAGTGCCAGTGAGTTAGTTAGATAGGCTACTATAGATTGTAATAATTATTTTTATAAGCCTATTTTTGGAAGCGATAACATTTCTTTTGGATTATTTTAGTTTATTGGATTTATGTTTTAATAATTCAGCTAGGTGTAGAATTTATATCTTGTCATATGAAGTAGGCTACTACCAACAAACTTGTTGGGAGATTAACTCCATCTCAAACGGAGCCATCGATAAGACTGCGCTAGATTAGAACCCACAAGGAGTAAGAAAGAGGGGACGACCTAGGAAAACATGTAAGTGATCAGTAGAGGAGGAAGCAAAGGAAAGAGGGAAAAGCTGGAAACAAGTGAAATTGCTGGCTGGAAATAGAATATGCTGGAAGAACTTTACTGCTGCCCTATGTTCCACTTAGGAACTACAGGAAATAAGAAGAAGATGAAATTATATATGCAAGGTGTTTTAACTGAAATTTTATTTAGTTGAGGATGACTGAGGTCTCGGATAAGCCTACATATTTTTTTTTTTTATTATTCAACATTTTATATAGCTCTAGTATCCTCAACGAGTCCACCGCTGTGGTCTCGAGGTAGCGTGCTGCCTTGTCACGCAGCGGGCCCGGGTTCGATCCCCGGTCGGGGCAGTTTTTCTGGGTGAGGTTTTTAGCGGGGTTTTCCCTCACCTGTAAGACAAATGTCAGGAAAACTTTAAGGCCCAAACGGTCCCCGAAATCATATGGCCATCATCATCACCTTCCTTATCATTATCATCCTTCATCGTGTGGAAAGCAACGGGAAACTACCACACCTACATAGCATGAAAATGCTATGAATGCAGTGAAGGACCTGCCTTCGGGCAGAATTACTATGGATGGATCCTCAACGATGGTTCATAATGAATTGTAGAAGTATTGTAACTTCATACAGTAGCCTATATGCCTATTCGAAAGAGTTTTTCAGTGCAGCTTTAGATTAAATAGATCAACTGTAGGCTAATGATCAAATATTCAGTTTTTGGCAAATGTTAAAAATAATTGGGAACTCAATCGGCCTGAACATCCCCCCATGGGCGTATGCTAAACTGACTCCAGACAGGCCTAGGAGGCCCTTGGTCTACCAACCGACTGTTTACCTTACATCTACATGTGTTAATCACAGAGGTAGACGATCATCCTGCCAGTGTAGGTGTGACATGTGGTCAGCAAGTCCTTGTCCCCAGCCGTTATAGCTTGTTTTCTCAACCTGGAGCCGGTACACAAATTCCTCACGTTGTTGGTTGTGCAACGGTCCCATACTGGCTGAAATTCCATGGAGACTCGAACCATCGCATGATCCGTAGCTCTGCGCCAAGGCTTCTTGAGTTAACCCTCGGCTATAGCGCGGGACAGTCATAAACAATGGTGATCTATTAAAATGATGAGTGGGATTAAACGTGGAGGAAAGGAAGTCAATTTTTCATTTATTTTTTCGCAAGATAAAAAGTCTGCTCCACTGTGCGATGGAAGATCTTGGTGAATACAGCATATAACTAACTCACTGGCATTATCGAACTCGTGGGTTCATGGCTGCACAGATATAAGCCCTCCATACATCCTTATCATGAACAATTTTTTTCCAGTCATTTCCTGTAGGCTATAGGCTAATCTACTTCCCTCAAGTTATGGTTAATGTTATTATCCCACCTCATTCTTGTCCTACCTGCTGGCCGCTTTCCCTCTGGTTTTCCTACATGTCCATCTTCCATTTCCCCATTCGTGCCCCATGTCCTGCCTATCGCAGTCTGCGAAACTTTACTGTTCTTATTACATCTGTTTCCTATAAAGATCATACAGCTCACTATTGGGTGGTATTCTCCATTCACCTGTCAGTTCGTCTCTGGTCCAAAAATTCATAATTATTGTTTCTAGGTATTTGAATTCATCCACTGCAAAATGTTCCTTAGGCCTAATTGCTATTACCTGTCCCTTTCCATTACGTATTGTATTTCTATGTTTGACCATAGGCCTATATTTACTTTTTATTACTCTATAATGTTTACTTCCAACCAAAATTTCTTAGTATAACTCAATACAGTGTGCATATTGGCCTTTAGCATCTCCTCACTATCGGAATTCGGCACATGGGCTCTATAATCTATAGAGTTTATTAGTTGTTTCTTATATAATAGTAAAATTGTATGCATACGTACCGGTATTTATTATAAAATAGTGTAGCATAGGCCTATGCTATACATTCCATTGACATAAATAGAATATAAGTTACATATTTATTGAGAAGTAAATGGTAGGAAATAATTGAATAATTTGTATTGTGTAATATCAGAAATGCACACTAAATCTAAAAACTGTTCTAATTGATTTAATTTTTCTCAATTACTAGATTTTGGAAACATTATTTTATGTTATGATCTGAAATTACATGATAATTAATAGGCTATGATTTTCGTGTTTAATTAGACGTATGTAGTATTGGTTTAGGCTGTAATAATTATAAAATGAAAAATTGCCATATGAATATTTGAGTGTTTTTTTTTTCTGGCTTTCGTCAACCGTAAATGCAAATTCTCTGTTGGAATTGTATTATTGAAGTAAAGTAGTCCCACTGCAGGCCTCAGGAGGCTCTTGGGGTAGTAGGAGGTTAAGGCTCCCACTTTTTCTGGACAATCGGCACTTGATATCAGCCGGGTTGTCAGCCCTGCGTGACGGCCGCCTTTGCCTCAGAACAAGCGTCTGGTTCTCATTTCCGTTAGAGGCTGAGTCGACCCCAGGGCCATAGTGCCGCCAGAAGGTTTGGGTCAGTTTAAAAATCCTGACCTCACCGGGACTTGAACCTTCGACCTTCCGGCTTGTAGCGCAGTGCCTTAACCACTACGTTACGGCGTGCCCCACTGGAATTGTATTACCAGCATCCATTTAATAGCAATCACCTTATTCATAATATCAGTGTGCAATAATTAACTGAATGGCTAATATTAATGAATTTACACATTTACAACTACACTCAAAATCTTTCTACCTTATTACTTGTTTTTAATTTTTGTACATAAACTCACCTACGAAAATTCAGTGGTGTGATGGGGCTAGAATTGGTATACCAGCTGGGTGCTGCCCTCACAGCTACATATTTTAATCACGGAGGCGGACAATCATCCAGCCAATAGGTCTATATGGCGACATGGTGGTAAACATGTTGAGTCGTCCCGCCGTTATAATGGTTTCTTTAAATCAGAGTCGCTACTTATCCTAGCTGCCAGTGGCGAGGCGTGAGTGAAAGAAAGAAAGAAAGAAAGAAAAAAAAAACTTTACCAAAAAATGACACGATTACTCGTATGTATAAAAAAGATATGTTAGACATAGTGTTACGAATACATAGTCTTTTATATAGATTTTTTATTGTTTTATAGATTATTTTAATTATTCAAGCAAAGTCCCTTGAAATAGAGTTTAGACATGATATAGTTCAGAGCAAAGTTTTGCATAGCTAACTGTAAACATCCCTACATTTAGTTTATTGGAATGTTAGTGAGTGCAGTTAGGGTAACTAGAGGTCAAATTGAGTATATAACACTTGAGAAGTGAGGGTCTCGTGGCTGTCTGTTGATGTGTGACAACCAGAGGTGTTGATGGGTGAGTAAGCTACATTTTTCTTAATATGTATTCTTTACTTTTATGATATGAATCAAGTACAATTAACATTTTTGATATTAAATTTTCAAAAAGGGATATAACATTTTAATCATGTAGATTAGGTTAGATTTATAAATTCCACAACTCCCTCTTCTCAACCCCCCAAGGAAGTACTGTAGTTTTTAATATAGGCTTAGATTAGATTTAGGGCTAGAATACTTAGGGTTTCTAATTATTTATACTTTAGTAATAAAATAGTTTAAAATAAGACTCCATTTGTTTATTTCAAAACATGTATAGGCCTACTGTACATCCTCATACTAACGCTCGGCTGGATAAGCACGCTACCAGATTTTCCTAGTCCCGAAGGTCCTTTAAGCCTAAGAAATCCAGTTGGGTTTAGGCCTATAATACATAGCCTAATTGAATTATTGTTTTGCCGAACTATTTCAAGGCTTGTTGTGTGAAGAAATGAGAGTTCGTGTCTTTTTTTGGGCTCCATCATCATCAACAACTAGGATTAGGCTAAGCCCAATGGCCTGTTCCGATCTCATTATAGGTAGAATTGGTCCTTCCATCTCTTCAATGGTCTTCCCAACAATCCTCTCCCTTTTGGTTTATAGCCTACATAATTATACATTCTTCTTGGTATGCGCTGTTCATTCATTCGTAATACGTGCTTTATGAAAAATATTTAAATCCTCAAAACCTATCTTGTTCCAAACGTTCATTTTCAGGCGAGAACAAAAGACACGGCCAGCAGAACAATTTTTTTGGAGATTATTGCAACCACATAATCAGGGGATGATTTGATAGGAATTTGGATCGAAATGTCCTGTGAACATTTTACGGCCTTTGTATTGAGCATTTAATTCAGTGACAGGCTGTGTAGATCTACAATTTTCTATTAATTTAATTTGTCTTGAAATAAAAGTTAATTAAATGGGTGTTGTAAATATTCTTCAATAGCACACTCACATATTACAGGTTCATGATGCTGTTCCAACTCCGTTTGAACGTTCGCGGCACAACTACTAGCATGGAAGGATTCTTGGAAGCTCATCGTTAGAGAGCTTCTATACGATTCACTCATGATAAAAAGCGGAATAAAATAAATTATAAGAAACTTTTGAATATTCACTATTTACATTTACACTATTTGTCTAGTGACAAGGTCACAAAAAAATATAAACATTTAAACTAGGTAAAACGAATAAGACTTTGCTGTTTCAAAACTAACTGCGGGCAAGAAATTTGACTTTTTCTCAACTGCTCCCGCATGAAATGACACCGGTAACACGCGGCTAGGTGTAGCGCATCCAAGCCACCGAAAATGTATAATGTAATTTAGAAGAGCTCCGATAGGTGGCACTAGCGTACAGATTTAACTTACAAATTATTTACTTATTAATTTATTTAAAAATAATACAACTTTTTAACGTAAGAATTCTATAATTTCATATTTTTAAATAATATTTAAAATAGTTTTATTTTTGTAAAAATTATAGGGAAGCGCCGCATCCAGCACTTCCATTGACGCCTCGCCACTTTGTGTCATAAACTGGCCGAAATTCTATGTTAAAATGTTTCCCCTTGCAGATACGAATGATTTTTGTAACTCTGCGATAACATGCGATGTTAATTGATGTCTTAGATCGCTAGATCATAGCTCGGAACTAGCTTATTTACCTATAAGAACTAGCTCTATTTTATTGTATGAATTGTTATACTACATAGGCCTACATGGCCTGAAAGCCATGAACACTGAGTCCATCCATCTTTTCTTAGGTTTTCCTACTGGCCGCTTCCCAAACATCTCCTCCGTCATCACACTCTTAGGTATGGATTCTTTGCCCATTCTTTGAATGCGTCCGGCCCATCGCATTTTTTTTATTTCACAAGAGTTGATAAATCAGGTTCCTTCAAAAGGTCATAGATTTCCTTATTATAGCCTACATCTTCCATTCTCTTTTACCGGTCCATATATCCTTTGACTTTACCTACACATTAATCTTGTTAAATTAATTTATATTCCTCCGAAGGTATCATTACCTTGTCGTGGAGAAGTGACTTAAATGGTCCTAGAGCTATGAAGGCTATGCTGCCAAAAGATCACCCATACCGGACAGGTCAAAGAATATAAGCAAGATGAAAAGAGTAGGCTACATTGCTCGAAGGAATGATCTTTCACTTTAAAAATACAACCGCCAAGTAAACGCGGAGATGGGTTCCAAAATTTGCGTGATCATGAAACTCTTGAGTTTGGTAGTGTTGATGGGTTAGTTATGTACCTAATATGTTTATATTAAATAATTCCTAGCTATATTTATCGAAATCACCATCACTTAAGTAAACACTTATAAAATATTATTAGACCTAAATACATCTCATAAATATTGGAGTATTGTTCAACTGAAACTGGAATTTTTATAAACGTCATAACTAAGGCCTAGTTGTGAAATATAGCCAAGTTTGACATTACACTACACTGTTAATTCATTAAATCTGTAACCAATAAGACAAAAAAATTATTATGATAGTAAAATCATCTAAGAAACAATTTTAATAAGTTGAGATTAAAATGAATAGTTAATGCTTTGAATTTGCCCAAATCTTTATAGTAAATAGTCAGTTAGGCCAGCTATGTGTGTTATTTATAAACTTCTTAATTTAATTTTTTGGGTGTTTCAATATCTTTAATGGTAATATATGTGTGTCCTGTATCACTGAGTCATGATGGATATATGATAACTAGAGCCTTTTGTATAACTTAAAACTTTATAGGGCCTATGTCTTCAAGAAATTCACTAAATATTTGTTTAACGAACTACAGAATTATTATTAATGGATCATTGTAATCGATCATGACAATTGAAAAAGAAAAAGAATTAAACTAATCCTCAGTCAAGTTAGTCGGTACCGGAATTCGGAATCTCCCAAATTCGACTTTAAATGTTACCGTGTTAACTCATTTTGTAGACTACATTTGTCATAAGCTACAACACATAACATAATCCTCGAATATAGAAGTAGCATAATTATTCGCACTAAAATCCGATAAGTGCGGAAATCTCATTACCTTAGAAAATATTTAAAAAATTCATAATCCTCATTTCGGCTATTTATGAGATGGTAGTGTCATATATTAAGGGAAACCAGAAGCTTTCAGCCTCAGAAGTTAATTCTAAAAGGTAATATCGAAACTCAAAATATTGGTAATGTAATTTATCAGTTAAAATATATGTAATTTGCACCTACTAATTTAAGTTAATTCTAAACACTTTTTAATATAATTTCATTAAATGAAGTAGCATATTAGAAGCTATCAATCACACTGATGTAGGCTAATTTACCGTAGCCTACAGTAGGTTAAGGCAGTTAGAAAAACCAATAAAAGGCATTCTTAGGCGGTAGCTAAAACATTTTTTAAATGATCTTAATTGTTCTTAGGATAGGTCTATATTTGTAATAGGCTATTTCTAATGCGCATTTTTATAAAATTTCATTTTCATAACAATAGGCTATGACTTCTGGATGCCTTAGTAAGACAATGTAAACATATTTTGACTATTATGAGTCCAAATAACGATTTGCACTAAAATTTACATCTTTCAAAATTTTATGCGAGACCATATTGAAAAAAAAGCGTCAATATACGAGTCTTAGAAACACTTGTTTTTATACCACATACATATTTATATCAAGCACGAAACAGTTTTATGAAATAATAATATATAAAATATAAATAGGCCTACATAGGCAAATATGAATAGGCCTATGGGAAAAATCATCCTACTGAAATTAGACTATAGTAGGTCTGCATCAACTCTCTATATAGGCCTACCTACAACAGTCCTATACATGCCTCGGCAAACAATCTGCATTCTTCACAGTTCCATTGTGCCTTTCGGCGTCGGCCCAATCTGTAGTCTATTAGCCTAAGTAAAAATAATAAGTATGCCATGTATATAATTTTTTTAATGTAATCTATTAAAACTTACCTTTGTCTGTGAAGTTTAAGAGTAGTAAAATTAACTTTAGTTCCTGAAACCTAATTTATGTAAGCGTATAGCGTTACATAAATGATTCATTTCAAATTATCACGTTTTGTCATGTAGGTGTAGTGTAAAATTTTTGTACAGATATGAACGGATAATTTAAATTTGATAAATTTCAATGTATGTTATTTAAACGTAGTAGGGCTTTTACATTACAGTATGCTAGAAATGTTAGGCTACTATTTAAACATATCCTCTAGGCCACATAATGTTTGAAATGTTGAACGTCTTACTTGTGAGATAGGCCTAATGATATTGTTTCTGAATGAAAAACAATGATAGGCCCTACATATTATTGGAAATTAAAAATCTAATCTTCATCTTACAATAGTTCATAACGAATTGTTGATTAGTTAAATTGTTAAATAATTTACTCTGTAAAAACTAGGTCTATATATTTTTTAAATATTGACTTTTTAAGAATTGGCAACAGGACAAGTTTTTTATTTTTTTTGGAGAATTGTAAGCCTGTATCTAAAATCGATAACAGTTTTGAAATTTTGGTTATCTAGCCTATACAACATTGTGTATAGCCTAATTAAATTCAGTTCTAAAATCCATAACAGAAAATGAACTAAGTGGGCTACTTAAGAGTTAAGAGAATATTTGGACTAAAGATAATCTTCACAAATTGTAATGTTCCCGAAGATAAGTCTTATGGTATAACAAGAAATTAAATATATATTTATCGAAAATGTTCCTTATACCCTATGAGGAAGTAAGCATATTTATAGACAGATTTATAATAATTGAGCATACAAATTGGCAGCTGTGAAAGGTTTGAGAGCCTGAATTTCGTAAGATTTAAGAATAGCCTACTATTTATAAACAAAAATGTTATTTATAATTAGATTCGTGTAAGAAAGGGTGACAGAATATCTTACATTTCTTTAATGCGAAACCCTTAAGAAAAAGACTATTAGAAAGGCCTAGACGTAGGTCGGAGATAGTATTCAGAAACACCTTAGGGAAAGGGATAGGTAGACTGAGGATATAGATTATAACTTTTAGTATAGGCCCTTCAGCCTAGGGATTCTATAAGCCATAGAATCAGCTAAATTGAATTAGTTCATATATAATAATTAAGGCCTATAACAAAGTCGTTCCTTGAGCCTGTTACCATATGCTTCACAATGTTCGCCCATTAGGGTGAACGTTTATCATTATTATTATTATTATTATTATTATTATTATTATTATTATTATTATTATTATTATTATTATTATTATTATTATTATTATTATTATTGTTAATGTTCACATATGCCTAGCCGCCAAACTTTGTAGGCCCTGCATTGGCATATTTTTACATCCCTCTAGATAGGTAGGCCTATGCCTAATGGGTCTTACTGGGAAATATAAAATCCACATTTTAGAAGGATTCTTTTAGGCATAAAAGGTTTTTTATTAATATCAATTTTATTCCTATCTAATAGTTATGTATTAATGTCCTAATGTAATTTATTGTGAAAGAAATTAAACGGACATACGCTATTCTTATTTGCCTTTGCAGTGCATCATAGTATGTCATCCTATAGTCTATATCTTTTACATTAATATCAGTATGCCTACATTTTTTGTGATTAAAAAAATTGAATCTGGTATTTGAAATTTTATTGACACATTAAATCAACTCATCTTTAAAAATAATAGGATAATTAATTTGTAGGCAATAAAAATATTTTTCACCACATTTGTAGCCTATTACCTTTTGGGGGAAGGACTAAGACTCGGTGGTCTAGGGACAGGTTTGGAGGAATGGACTTATGGGAATATGGAATGCTCTATTCCTTATTGCTAATGAAAATAATAGGCTAAACTTATAAAGTGCATGCTTTCGCAGAACCTATTAAGAATACATCACTTAATTTTTCTCGTCATTTATGAACATTTTCACTGTATTTCTTATAGGATTTTATGAAGGTTTTATTAATAACTATGATTTTCTATAGCAACATGGGTCTATTTTATTGTTTTATTATAATTTTTATGTAAATTCAATAGACTAATTCTAATTCTAATAATAATAATAATAATAATAATAATAATAATAATAATAATAATAATAATAATAATAATAATAATAATAATAATAATGGGAAATAATTCAGGAAAATGGAATTGAAACTAAAGCCAATAAAAGTAGATGCCAAAAAATGGAAACAGCATTTCGGCTTACTCACAAGACTTACAATAAAAAATGCATATCTTTACATACAAAATTGCGACACTATAACACTGTAATTAAACCAGAGTGTCTCTATGGAGCAGAAACATTAATTTTGAACAGAAAAAAATATTTCGAAAATATAGTGAAAAAATAATGCAAAATTATAAGAAAAGCTTTAGGTCCACAAGTCATAGGTGAAGCATTTAGACTCAGAAGTAAAAAGGAAATAAAAATATATAGCCTACAGACATTCATAGTGATATTAGAAAACGAAGGTTAAAATTTTATGGTCATATTAAACGAATGAACTCAAATAGGCTTACAATACAGATAATGGAATTCTACGAAAACAGAAGTAAAGCTCCAGTGATACTATGAAGTGGGTTGATGAAGTCAAAAAGGACTTAAAATTGGCAGGAATTACTAAAGAAGATATCCCAAACAGAGATATATTTAGAATTAAGGTGAATAAGTGGCAAGTTGGCCAAGAGGACAAACCGAAGAAAAAAACTGGAACAACTTGGACAGATGATAGAAAACAAGCTCATAGCAAAAGAATGAAAGAAATTTGGGCTCAAAGGAAACGCCTCTAAGTACTTTGCGTAGTCGTACATGGGCTCATCCGCAATAAAAAAATAGGCATAATAATAATAATAATAATAATAATAATAATTTAAATCCCTCTGTCAAATTGTGTAGGAGAGGACTCCTTAAAAAATCTAAAATGTTGAAACAGATCTATTCACCATCACAACAGCGTTTTTGCATTAGGCCCTACAATAGCAGTATAGGATACTCTTTTCACAAGCACCAAATAAAATGAATTGGTAACATAACCTACACATTAATAGGCCTACAGGTTACACACTTCACAAGCACCAAATAAAATCAATTGATGTTAACAAAATAGGATATATAGGCCTATAGGATACCCTTTACACAAGCACCAAATAAAATTGTTTGGTGAAAGTACTTATTAGTAGATCTATGGGTAAAAATAGTAGGTTCTTTTTTTCATGATAAATCTAGAATTAACTTAGTAAGGAAACAGTTAATTCTAACCTGGATTGGGTTGATTCTGGTAGGACGGTTTCTTCATCCATTCATAAGGGCTTCGAACTGGGATGGGTCGGGCAGCATGTTGTGGCGGTGTCACGGATCCCCCCACAGCCCCGGGGCTCGATAGTTCACTACTAGATACCGTGATTGGCGGTGAAGGCAATTGTGGGTCCTCGAGCCCAACAGAAGACGGTTGATGACTTTGTAACATTCCAGGAGGACTTCCGAAATCTGCGGTTCCTGAACTTGCCCATTCCGGCTGAAACATGTGATGATGGTGATGATGCCATGCTCCCGTACCTTGCTGTTCATCCTGCACGCAATTTGGATATTGTTGCAAGGGCGGCGGTGGTACTTGGTGATGGTGCGAGGGCTGGTAGCCCGTGGGGGGCCCATACCACGTGGCTGCGGGACTTGTTGGATGGTGGAACTGCGGTGGACCTCCCGGGGCCGAGGTCGGTTGTTGCTGCCTATACATTGATAATGGGTAATATGAAACCATTGTCTTCACATCCACTGTTTTAAGGAATGATAAGTCAATCCTAAAGCACACACGCCACACGCTATAACTGTACCTAATATAACACTTTATTAATTAAAACACATGTTTCTGTTCAAAAAAATATTGGGTGTATGAAAATCCACTGTTTATTAATAGGCACAAGTGCATGATTTTTGCTGATAAAGGCCTATATACATGCTTCAGTCCTCGCGGCCACTGTCACACAGAACACTGAATACCACACGATTCCTGTACGTGAATCACACGAAACTTACACCCGAAGAGAGTCAAGGAAAAAAAAAAAAAAAGAAATACAGAGCTGTTGGTGCCTGCACCACACTGCCAGGCCAGCCATTCAACATGACCTGTTCCTCCCAAGATAAGAGAAAACCACTTTGGCACCCGCACTACGACCAATAGAAATTCAGAGGCGTGGTTTCATTCATCCAATGCAGAGCAGAGCTAGTGAACATGGCTGCAATGAAGCTAAAATGACACAGCCAATGAGAACGTCGCCACATTCTAGACTACTAATCCTATAACATCTGATTAATGTACAGTCTGGGCGAGTTAATACTCTATTCTAACGATAGCCTTAACTCGTATATTAAACCCTACAGAAATATTTTTGTTACAGGCCTGTAATCTTTAGCAGATACAAACAATAGTTCCTTAAAATAAAACAAATTAACACTTTTATGTCCCTTGTGCGCCCCCTATTATAATGCCCCATAAATTACAGGAAGACATTCATTTAATGGTTTTTGTAATAGTAACACATGGAGATTTTTTCGTTCTTATTAAAGATCTTTTAACATTTTTGGTGTATCGCGTTCATTATCTTTGGGTAAATCATTATAAATGGTTGGCTAGTAATTTATTTGACGACACTCTTTCACAAAATTATCAGCTTTTATTCAAATATGAGCATAGAAAGAATGACGAATTTTGTACAAAGAACATATTTTTTATTTTTTTTATTTTTTAGGGTTACCTATCATAAATGTATGGGCACGGCACGGGATCCACAGCTAGGCCTATACTTTCTTTCGGAAAGAAAAAACTTTCATGCCTTGAAGAAATACATAAACTGTGTTTCAGCATCTCAAATCCAGTTCCGAGCATGATAGGGGTATGCCTACCTTATTCAAATAATCCATGTACCATATGAAGGCTTACTTATTTCCGTGTGTTTTCTAGAAGTATCCTACGCTATTTTTATAATAATAATAATAATAATAATAATAATAAGTCCACCGCTGTGATCTCGGGGTAGCGTGCTGCCTTGTCACGCGGCAGGCCCGGGTTCGATCCCCGGTCGGGACAGTTTTTCTGGGTGAGGTTTTTATCGGAGTTTTTCTCCACCTGTAAAATAAATGTCAGGAAAACTTTTAGGCCCAAACGGTCCCCGAAATCATATGGCCATCGCAATCATCATCATTCATATTCATCTTAGGTTAAGCTTAGGATTAGGGACTCTCCTGGCGCACCATTATCATCATCATCATCACCCATCATATAATCGGAGCAACGTAACCCCGCCTTCCAGGCGCCCCACCCTCAGAAGTGGGTTACAAGTACGCCATGCCAGGAAAGAAACCAGGAATGTCGAAAGACAAACCTGGGACATTTGAAAAAAAAATAATAATAGTAATAATAATAATAATAATAATAATAATAATAATAATAATAATAATTTTATTTAGGCCTATATACAGAATTTTAATGTTTACACATCTTTCTGTTGCTAAAGTTTTATTTTTCTTCTCCACTCGTCCCTCTCCATCCAATCCATGTCCTCCATACCTCTTGCTCTCATTCCAGTTCTTATTTCCTGCATCCACGAGTTTCGAGTTCTTCCTCTCCTCCTTCTTCCAGGTGGACACCATTCCAATGTTTTCCTGGGTAATCTATCTTCTTGCATTCGTCGTACGTGCCCATACCAATTTAATTGCTTATACCGTATATAATATACTATTGAATAACCAATATCCATTTTTTCTCTTATGACAGTATTTCTTATTTTGTCTAATTTTGAAAATCTTGCTGCTCGCCTCAAGAAATCAATTACCATCGACATAAGTTTTTGTTCCAAGTTTTTGTTGAATTTCCAAACTTCAGCTCCATATGTGACAGTGCTTCTCACTATATAGGCTTTAAATCTTTAGGCTTTTTAGCATTGTTATGTTTTTGTGACGAATAGGGAGCTGGCCTGATGCATCAACCCCCAACCTGGAGGACCAGGTAATTTTTGGTCAAGGTTTTCTTCCTCTAGCCTTTGTCAAACCAATGACGAACTGCAAGGCAGCAGTATCTGTACCCTAGATGAGGGGGCCCTCACAGGGTAGGCTACTAGGCTATCATCCGGGCGTACTGAACCCTGGTTTTTTTACGAGGTTGTTACTCCTCCCCCTCACCCTTTTCTAACCTGGCTTGGGACAGGCTTTGGCAGGTTTATATATAATAATAATGTTTTATTTATTCTGGCTTCTCTTCCACTCAACCAGCTCAAATGCAAATAGGCCTAAATATTTGACAAATATAGATATAGGCCTACACTATACTAATTATAAACAGTTAAAGATATATTAAATGTAGCAGATATATTAAATGTATGAATTATGATTATTAATGACGAAACGGAAAATCCATCTCAACATTTGATTTGATGACTGAGGAAAAACATTGGAGAAAGTAGATTTGCCGGCTCGGAGATCTGAACCCTGCTCGCGTATAGGCCTAGCCTAGATCTAAGATTCTCAGATTATACTTAACTACACACATCATTTTCGGGTACCTATTTATAACACCACTATTTTTAATCACAAGATATCATTCTCTCTGCATTTCAGATAATTAACATCTATCGGCTTGGGTCAGATAAGAGCTCAAAATTTTCTAACCCAATGAAGAGGACATGTTTACAATTAAGACGAAGACCCTCAAATTAAATGGAAACATTTATATACCTCTCTTAGAGAGGGCACTCACTCTAGCAGAGTGAGGAAGTTTATAAAATATAAACTCTGTCTTCTCTAGTCTTTCTCTCTCTATCCTCTGGCATTACAGCCTAAATCCAGCCTGGGTATTTTGAATTCTTCGCCCCTCTCTTACGTCAACATTTCTCAGTTTTGTAAAGTGGGCCTGTAACTACAACTATAATAGACAATTTCACTATTCCTTGATTTACCCATTAGTATTTTCCCCATTATTGCTTGTTAGGCCTAGGCCTATATGAATTTTTAATGGAACTCCAGTTCAATGAAATTCCTATTTAATTACATAGGCCTACTCTATGCTATGGTGTAGGCCTATTTGTTTCTTACATATTGATTATTTTATTAGACCTACACCTAATTATCCAGATTCTATTATTAAATTAAATCTATGATTTTTGATAGTCCTACATTTAGGCCTATAGATCTAAATACATGAAAAATTAAATAAAAGGGAGGTCTAGCCTATATGATAGGCCTAAGTGTGAACTCGGGAAGAATGACATAGACTTTAATTAAATAAATGAGGTTATTTCTATGTTTGTCCCTAAAATAGTCAATAATATATGCCCTTAAGCCTAAGCCTAGAATAACCATATTATTTTATACTCCATAATTAATTTATTCAAGTCTGAAAGTTTTTACCTTATAACGTTTGTTGGATGAGTAAAATTAAGCCTATTAGGCCTAATCGTATTACTTAGACCCAGTAGCAGTTAACTCTAGACTCATTCGTCGACAATACGAATGCTTCGTCTATCAACTCTTATTGAAAGAATTTCAATAAACAACTCCATTAATTGAACCTTCCTTCTCTAATTACAGGCCTGTAATTATTCAGACTATTTAACTCATGCCTCAAATGGGAGTCAATGACCAATCACATTTCAGTCAAATTTTGAATTACAACCGATCACAGACTTTTTCACCTCAATTTTATCAATTTAATTTTATCACATTAAAATCAACTTTGTCCTTTTTAACATTCTGAATAGGTCAGAGCATTTTTTGCAGTGACTAACTCTCTAAGAAATACGTTGAATATAACAATTTATAGGCTATATAGCCTATTATGATGTAAGAATCGTACAATTCAAGTGGCTCCTAGATTGTATATATAGGCCTAGTGCACGAATGTAACCAGATAGGCCTACTGCGTGCGGGGTATAATAGAAAAACATTTATAGCAATTGATTAGGCCTATGCCAAAAAAAAAAAAGAAACACTGTTTGCACTTCCTTAAACGTATTATTTCCCACGTATTCATGTTCCAAAAAATATATAATTGACATAGCCTATGCATATTTACATCATAGGACATCAGAAATTAATTAATAACCTATAATGTTACGTTGATTATAATTAAACAGTTTAAATAATTATTTGTGAGTAAACAGCTTAATTTTATTCGTTAAATAGTCCTAACAAATGCCACTCTTTTTCCAAATTCTCTAGAATAATTCACTCGTTAGTTCGTGAATTTATTGATAGACTCTAATTTGGAAATCGCTCGTGGCATTATTAATGATAAAACTCTTCTCCTTGTAGCATTATGGCCAAATTGCTGTCCTTTTATTACAAGTAGGCTAATAAAATAAAAATAGATTTATTTAATGTTGTAATCGCTAGGTAGGCTATAGAATTTATACGTACAGTTATATCCCTACAATCACTAAAGGCTACGAAGGTTCCTGAATTTTCAATTCTAATTTCCTTCATGGTAGAATCAATTAATAAAATTGTTAAAGTTGAAATGTTTATTTACACTGAAGGAAATATTCTGAAGTTCAGTTTTAAATAAAAAATATTAATTCAAAAAATAATATAAAATAATATAAAATTACCTAAGAAAGCATTTAAAGAGGAGAAAAGTTGTTTACGAAAAAAAGTTCAGGCCTTAGTAGGCCTATAAAGAAGAGGAAACTATTATAAAATCTTACATTTTTGGGCCGGTATTCAGGAACAAAGCTTCACACATAGAGCGACTCTTTTCCCCTCTCTACGTTATGCATTTCACAGTCTATTTCTTACAGTCTGATCAGAAATTACCGTCCCAGTTGCTGTGCGTAAACGATTTTGTAGATATCTGGCTGTAGATTTTCTTCTGCCCAAAGCTGATAAGACAAGAAATCTATCCTTTACGTCTGTAGTCTTCTTGTTACGACCTTGTCCGGGTCTCCTCTTGTATCTATGTGTCTCTCTATATCGCCTTCATAGCCTATGGATGATGGAAGGGCTGACATCAAGAATCCTAGAGACATGGCGAATGGAACAACCATCTTCAATTAATGCAACTGCTCGTGCAACTGATGTTTCATTCAGATGTCTCATTGCTCTGCATTAGCTTCAGAGAACACAAAAATAACAATTCCCTACCACAGATTATTCTTCAAACCTGTTTTTAAAAACATAAATCAGTACGAACTCATTTTGGTTTCAGCAACTCTTGGAATTTCACTAACATATTCAGAGAAAAATTAATAAAATCCAAAAGATCTTCAATCTGATTTTAAACAATACTTGAACTCAAAACATTTGACTCTAAAAAATTAAATTGTTACAATATTTAATTTGTGGCTTTGGCGCAGCCATCGCTGCCGGAAGTCATGAAGAAAAAGGAATTTGAGCTCTTTTTGTTATGGCGGCTAAAATAACCAGTAAACTAATTAATTCTATTTCCATTCTATTCCTTATACAATCCAAATAATAAACAAAATTTCATCTACCAAAATTTAGTATTCAAGCAATAGCCATTAATAAAGCCATTAAACATATGTTGCTCTAATTTTTTTGAGTAGTGTAATTTATTACATATGGGTGATTCATTTGAATCATGCTTCAGTCGATTCTCATTAAACAAAATGGCTGAAAGTATCGAGTCTTCTGTTGCTGTGTCGTCATCTCCCTGTCAAAAGTGACAGTAATTGTGGCGCGAATGGCGGAAGAATGTTGCTTCTACAACGTACATCGGTGTACATAACCAATGAAAAGAAAGCAGGTCACATGGTTTTGTTTTGACGAGGATCACTTTAAGAGTGGACAGGATATAGTAGCTTACTGGATGAAAAAGGAGATAGGTCACCACTATCCAATATTAACTAATTGTAGAAAAAAAAATTTTTGATCATATAGGCCTACTCTGTCACTATGATTTTCTTAAAACAATTTTTAAAAGGAAAAGTTTGGGCAAAATTTAAGGAAGACTGTTTTTGAAGATGCAAGGACTATCTTGAAACAAAAAGGGTAGCTAAATGAAGAGAATAATGTTTACATTGAAAAGGAATTGTCTTTAGAAGAAGAAGAAAAAGAAGAAATGGTGATGATGATGATGATGATGATGAAGAGTTCAAATTGCGTCCGTTTTATTAACGAGACCCGAGATGTGTGAACGTCTCAAAATATTCCCCTGTAAAAATAGAACAAATTATTTAAGTTTGGTTTTTAAAGGTTCTCAGAGTGAATATTGGTCTCTCAGACTCTCTCGTAACCTAAGACAATTCTTGCCGACTAGGCAGTTTTATAGCGTGAATTTTCGAAGTTATAGGCTAATGGAATTTGAAATCATATAGGCCTATATAGTTAGGCCTATACTGAAGTTATAATGGAATTTAAATCATATATGGGGCCTATAGGCCATATTTATAGGGTAGGTTCTATGTTAAAAAAAGGATGGTATGCTACGTACAGGCTTAATTTATAAATAGGCCTATATTTGTTTGTATGCGTATGCTAATGTGTATGGTTAACTCACTGGCACTATAGAAAGCGGAGGCTCATGTTTTCGCTGACATAAGCCATCCATTCATCCATATCCTGAGCTAATATTTTCTAATCATTCCCTTTTTAATTTACTTCCTTCAATTCATGATTAATATTATTATCCCACATGGATAAGCTCAAGGTTTCACTTTGATTTATAACTCATAAGCGGCAGAATGGTTTTTAGGGTTTACGGTACTCCCAAACCAAGGGTATGTTTTATAACAGCGGTCTGCTAGACCTGTAATGTGTTCGAATGGTGGAGGTAGAATAACCTCTCACCAAGGTCGGCGAACCGAGATCTTCCCCCATGCAGAGGTGACTAAGGGCTTGTGCTTCCGTTGTGAAACAGACTATTTAACTTTTAAATTTGATGGTAAAAATGAACGGCACGGAGGCACGAAGAAGTGGTTTGATATTTTGTTTCCATTATCTCTATAGAAATGCAGATCTATCCCTTAACCAAGCTCTATTTCTTGAAACTTTCAGATAGGCCCTATACAAAATACCGCATCTCAACGGACTCTGATGCTGTCGATTAGTTTATGTATAGCGTACTTACCAAAAGCAAAATCATATTATTGATTTTGTCTTTATTAGCATGCCTATACAAAAAAAAAAAGCCCAAATAAAATAAGAACAGGAGTTGGAAACCAAACGTAGAGAAACAATGCTGCCACAAATTCCACGCCACCTTAGGCAATATAACTTACATGATCATAACTGTAGTAAGTTTATCAACAAGTCACAGAGTTTTAATATTCTATCTTAGTGGACCGACAGATCTAGAAGTCCCTTGGCCTAATAGCCGGCTGCTGGCCTAGCGTCCACTTGTCATTTACAAATGTGGACCATAATCTAGCCAGTATAGGGGTGACATATGATCTACATGTCGAATCCCCCAATCGTTATAAATGATTCTCGCAACCTGGACCCACTACTTAATGTAGCTACCCAAATTCCTCATGATGTTGGATGGTCACCGGTCCCCCCATACTGGCCTGAAATTCCATAAGAGAATTTCTTCCCCTGGAGATTTGAACTAACTCAAGTCCTGTAGCTCTGTAGCAAAGCATAATAAATAAATTTAATCTAATGTGTGGCACTATTAAAAGAATCCTTAAAAACACAAGAAAAGAAACAAAAATTAAATTTTATAAAGTAATGGCTGTTCCTGTATTGATGTATGGATCAGAATGTTGGACGATCACTAAAAGACAAGAACAAAGATTGGAAGCAACTGAGATGCGATTTTTAAGAAATATAGCAGGATATACTCTGCTGGATAAGAAAAGAAATGAATATATAAGAAAGGCACTACATATTTTCTAACTTACAGACCGAATAATTAAATATAGGAACGATTGGAAAGAACATATTGATAGAATGCCTGAAGGAAGATTTCCAAAATTATTGCTGAATTATAAACCGCACGGAAGGAGAAATGTTGGACGCCCACACAGAAGATGGTCTGAACAATTTTAACAATTCTAGCTTTCATGAAACCGGAACGAGCCAACAGGCTTAATCCCTGCATGATGATGATGATGATGACATAATTTTGGTAAATGAAACAATTTGTAAAGTGTTATTTTGCCTGTACGTTTCTAAGGGACTGAATACCGTTAGGTAGATACTTATTTTTTCTGTATACAAAGCAACTTATCCTTGTCCATAATACCAAGAGTTCATTGCACTTTTACAAAAATTTCAGTGTCTAAACAATTCACAAAAATATTTGTGCAAAAGGGGTGAGTTCGCGCACTGGAAGGGGGTTGAGATTGCGCGACCAGATACTTTCAGCTCCATCTCTGACTTCTTGTATGTTTTGTGCCTGAATGAAATGTTGGGATCGAAATGATATAAAAATACATTAATACAAAAATATTTGTTCAATTTTAGTTGCAAATTATTATTGAAGAAATTTAATATAGAGGGCTTAAATGAATTCCACCTTAAAAACTATATATTAAACTATAGGCCTATTTAAAAAATGAAATGAGAATAAAGTAATGTAAATTAAATTAAAACGAAATGTACCAACTTTATATACAATCACTAATGTTTATTAAAACATTATTTGTTTTATTAACATGATTAACCTGATAAATAGACTATTAAACAATTAATACACAGAATAGGCCTATAATAATTTTGTAATATACATTTTCTCATGTAATTTCAGCCAGTATGAGACAGATGCCTAACCCAGCATTGTGAGGAATTTAGGTAGCTACAATAAGTAGCGGCTTCAGAGTGATAAAACCGGCTATAACGGCTGGGGACTCGACATGCCGACTACATGTCGCCCGTATACTGGCTAGATGATAATTCTTTTCCATGATCAATATATTATGTGGATGTGAGGCCAACAGCCGGCCGGTAGGCCGAGGGCCTTCTTGGTCTATCGCGCCATGGAGTTAGTTATTATTATTATTCATAAAAAACAGATTGGATTAAATACATCTCATATTCCAAATGGTTACATGAAACATGTTCCATTCATGCTAATATGTGTCCCCTATGTGGCAGGAACGAAAAGAGAAAAATCAAAGACCAGGAAAAAATAAAGAATTCGTTATTATGAAGTGCGTGTCTAACCCACCCTGGTCCAAGTGATGGCACAGCACTCCGTATTTTTCAAAGTATTTTTTTGTCAAATAAAATGTAGAATTTGTTGCAAAATGGTTACACTCGTTTATTAAATGTATGTAAAGTATATATTTTTTTAATTAAATACAGTATGACACACCTGATTTTTAAATTATGTATGATTTTTTAGAAGTGCGCTATCTAACCCACCGTTACCCTATAGGCTAAGATGGAAGAATCCAAGGGACAAGACCTGTGGGGGAGATTTTTAGCCGTGGATCTCGAGTCCAAAGATATTCGTGCTAGTAAAAGAATATCAAGCTTGAATCAGTGCCTCTGAGAAAAAATTAACCGGCTTTCTCCATTCAAGCCTATCTCAGTAGTGCCTAATATAAGTATCATTAAACGATGCACTGACCACATATAACTCATAGACATCTATAGGGAAATAAACGTAAGTATGTTAGCTTTATCAAGCAACTCCTGCAAGGGGAGCACCAAAATCTCCATGAGGTAGGCTACGTAGGGGGTACATACATAAATACTTACATGCATTCATACATCATACATGCATACTTACTTACTTGCATGCATGCCTAGCCTTACAAGCTTACATGCATTCAAAAATAGGCCTACAAACAAAAATACAATAAGTTGCGGTTCCAGATTGAGAAAACGAGCTATAGGCCTACGTAACGACTAGTGAACCACATGTCGCTCCTATACTAGGTGGATGATCATCCACTTCTGTGATTAAACACGTGTGGATGCTAAAATTTTAAGAAATTTAAAACAGTAGGCCTATATATAGGATATATATATATATATATATATATATATATATATAGGCTACAGAAGTTATAGATACAATAGATGAATAGGGCCTAATTAATAACACTGAGCAACAAAAAATAAATTTTTTTCGTCTCAGAAAGAAAAATATGTGATTCTGATAGTATTTTTTCTCCTGAATTCAAATATGATATCGGTTTTTCTCCATCACGCAAGCTTTCCGAGAGACAGATTTTTTATATGATGACAGTTAAAAATTATAATGTAGGCCCAACCTGTTGGTAGGTGCCGTCATCCTCAACTTTTTTATAATTTCAAACACTTTAATATCTTCTACATTCGTAACTACACAATATTCGAACATTCAGACACATCTCGAAAGTAAGAAATGACGATTTTCTGCTATATTTCGCCTGTGGAGCATCCCTCCTGTAGCTACCCAAATGCCCCACGATGCTGGGTGGGCACTGGTTCCATACTGGTTACCAAGTTTTGTTTACCAAGTTTTGTTTACCAAGTTTTGTTTCTTGTATAGGCCTAGGCCCTATGTTTTTTATCTCGTGATTCAATATCATTGAATAAATTACGCAACTGATTGTATTATATAGGCCTACATATATCATCATAGTCCATTCACGAATTTAGGCCATTTGTTGACCTGTTTCGGCCTCAGGAGAAACACTATTCAAAAGTCTTTTGAGTGGACGTCCTGGTGCGTTAGGTTGAGAAGACCAGCTATAACGGCTGGGGGACCCGACATGCTGACCAAATGTCACCCCTATATTGGCTTATGATCGTCTACCTCTGTGATTAACACACGTGGACATGAGGCCAGAAGCCGGCTGGTAGGCCAAGGGCCTACTAGGCCTGTCGCGCTTGGAGTTTTTCTACTCTTACAGAATTGCAGTCTGTTATCATTTTTATTACAAAACTACTCCCAGCATATATATAGGCCTAGGCCTATCAAGGTATTATTCACATACTATTAGAATAATTTGTGCATTAATATGAATAAGCCAACTTTTTTTCTTATTATTGCAGACTGTTTGCACTATAATCCTCCACTTCTTCTCCAACCAAGACTCTGAGCCCATATTACGTTTATTATTGGATTAAAATAGCCTACATTTAGCATATTGTATGTAAATAGGCCTAAATCTAGATCAATAAAAACTTACCTTCTCCCCTCATATTCTCAATCCCGCAGTAGCCACTGGCAATATTGTCATGTAAAAATCAACCGTTTTTGTTCATCCTATAATCGAAAGAAGTTTTCATTTCTCTGAATGTGCACAAAGATTGCACCTTCTTATCTACAAATACGGTATTTAATTGGTCCAGAAGTTATAGCTACAAGAGATGAATAATTAATAACACTGAGCAACAAAAAATAAACTTTTTTTTTGTCTCAGAAAGAAAAATATGTGATTCTGAAAGAATTTTTTCTCCTGAATTCAAATATGATATCGGTTATTTCTCCATCACGCAAGGTTTCCGAGAGACATATTTTTTATATGATGAAAGTTAAAAATTAAAATGTACCTGTTGGTAGGTGCCGTCGTCTTCAACTTTTTTATAATTTCAAACACTTTAATATTTTCTACATTCGTAACTACACAATATTCGAACATTCAGACACACCTAGAAAGTAAGAAATGACGATTTTCTGCTATATTTCGCCTGTGGAACATCCCTCTTGATGGTCCAACAATAATCGGCCAGCATATTAGGATTCCATTTGCCTTGATATATTTTTTTCCATAGCTGAAACCTTTAGAGTTAGCTCATTTGATTTTATTTTACAATGGACAAATGGACAAAAAAAGTTTATTAAAAAAATAATTAGGCCTATTTAAATCCATTAATTGAAAATTAAATAAAAAAACTGTGGGTGATGGAGAAATTCCGAATACATATTTGAAAACACAATAAAAAAACTGCATTAAGTACAACTATTGGTATTCATGAGACAAAAGTCATGTTGACCAGTGTAATAATTCCATGGCGCGACAGACCTAGAAGGCCCTTAGCCTAGCATCCGGCTGCTGGCCTTACATCCACATGTGTCAATCACAGAGGTAGGTCTATATGATCATCTAGCCAGTGTACGGGTGACATGTGGTCAGCATGTCGAGTCCCCCAGCCGTTATAGCTGGTTTTCTCAACCTGGAACCGGTACTTATTGCAGCTACCCAAATGTCTCACGATGCTGGATGGGCACCGGTCTCATACTGGCCGAAATACCGTGAGAAAATGTCTTCCCCCATGGAGACTCGAACCAGCGCAAGTCCCGTAGCTCTGCGCCAAGGCTTCCTGCTTTAACCACTCGGCTACGGCGCGGGACCTACAAGAGATGAGCTTGTGGAAATTCACTGGTTTTTATATGCCTAATAACTTGGTGAGTTTATTTGTGTTTGTAGCAAATAGCATTTAGGCCTAAATAAAATTTATTAGTTTCTGTGTTATAAACTCCTTAGCACGACAGGCCTAGAAAGCCCTTGGCCTACCAGCCGCTGATGGCATCACATCCACATGTGTTAATCACATAGGTGGACGTTTATACAGCCAGTGTAGGTGTGACATGTGGTCAACATCTCGGGTCCCCCAGCCGTTATAGCTGGTTTTCTCAACCTGGAGCCACTACTCATTGTAAATACCCAAATTCCTCATGATACTGGATGGGCACCGTTCCCATACTGACCGAATTTCCGTCAGAAAATTTCTTCTCCCACGAGGACTCGAACCAGTGCAAGTCCCGTAGCTCTACACCAAGGCGTCATTCCTTAAACCACTCGGCTACGGCACGGGACTTCAGTGTTACAGGCCCTAACAGTTCGTTATTGTTAATGTTAGTCCCGAATACTCTGTATAATGCTGAATATAATATAATAAGCTCATATTTCGAAGCCTTCAACTCCAAATTCTGCAATTTATTGATCTAAATTATTTATTAAACACGTAGACTATTAGGCCTAAATTTATTTAAGTTCAGAACTGGTTATAAACATATAATAACTATGTATAGCCTAATTTTATAAATGTTATCGAGGAAACATATTTCATTCTCAATGTTAAAGATTTAAGTGTCGTGTTCACAATATATTTTTATGCTCTAAGAATTTTAGAAGAAGTATTTTCATACAAGATTAAAACAGGATAAAAACAGTGTCCAATATTCAACATGAGGAACACGCATGTTATTCTAATGGATATTCGCGTACTCTTACTGTGATTTAAGTGCGACCAGAAATGGAACGACTTGTAGCACGACATGACAAGGACATATGCCTAATGTATAAGTTATAGCCGTCATCCATATATCGGTAAAAATGCAAAACATCAGATTGCTCTCCGAAGGTGACGTAATCGTATATTCCAAAGCACTAATAAATATGGGTAGTACACTCACGTTAAATTCAAACATGTCGCCAAGAGGACATGTCATTTATCACGAGGTAAGGATGGATGATACGAAATGTTTGGCGATTTACAAATTGTGTATTTAGAATTATTAATGTACTGTACATTGGCATAGGGCCTATGTGGTCATTATTATAGAATTATTGTATACTGTCACATTAATATTGCATAATAAAGTAGCGCATAATGCATTAAATATTATATTTGTAGTAGGCCTATGACACTTTAGGCTCCTTTACTTCACCTGTCACTCACTTTACAAAAGCTAGGGATTTTTAGGCCTATTAGACTGAAAATTAAGATTACAACACACATCGAATGTATTGTTCAATTGTTTGTAGGCCTACGTGGAACCAAGACAAAAGACAGTCAGAAGCCTTATCTCGTTATATTATGTTGCAATCTAAACTTTCAGTACATAACGATCTTAGCCCTAATAATAACTAACGAGTAGCCTACAGCATTACGGCTGCAGCGCTCTGTCCACGTAGATAAGCTAATAAATAAGTTTCCTCTGTCGGATAATACACTATTATTACCGGTAATTACTAAGGGTGGTGCTTTTACGCAAATGCGATAAAACACGAAATGTTTATAAAGACTTGCACTCGTGTATTTTCATTTTACACGAAATGTAAACCACTTTTTAATGTGTTTTGAAAGTAGGCGCTATGACAAAGTCGAAATTGGCTCAAAATGAGAAAATTATACCAAAATGCTATATAAATGCCAAACTGTTGATTTTATAAGTTATATTTGTCTCTATTTTCTTTTTAAAACTTCAAGAAAAATAAAAACGTGGACTGTTTGCAAATCCGTTAGCTGTTAAGTTCAAATACCTACAGTTTTCCCAAGCAGCACCGTAATGAACTTGGTGTCCTACTAACAGTAGGAGATATTGAAAGATATTTCAGTAAATAACTTATTATATAATTGTAATAAAAGGAAACCAGAGCGACAGAGATAAATTTTGACGTTTATTGCATGATTGCTTTCAACAGTGTTATTGAACTTTCAAGACTTAATTTTGTATATTTTTGTTGCCCCAATTTTAGCTAATTTTATATTTTATTAGTCTATTGTCTTTTTTTATATTTTTTATATTTTCTTTGTATTATTCTCTTTTGTATTAGTAGGCCTATACATTTGTCTTTTTTTTTCTGCGTTATGCTTTAGCTTCCATCAATTTAGGCTATTTTATTTTTGTGTGTTTTGTTGTAATCAATATCAATTTAAAATAAATGCACAATTTAATTTATGCATTTTTGTCTCAATAACAATCCTTTACAAATGTGTTTTTTTTAATTTCACAATGAAGTAATTTCAAAAGTCATTCATTACTTGTTTTTAGAACTAACTCATAATAACTTGTAGGTGCTATAAAATTCGAATTTGCAAATGTATAAACCCTTCAAAATACTAAATTTTTGATTTAAAAATACTAAAAATTATCATAAGTAATGCCACGAGTGATTTCCAAATTATCGATAAATTCACGAGTGAATTTATCTAGAGAATTTGGAAATCAAGAGTGGCATTTGTTAGGACTATTTAACGAATAAAATTAAGCTGTTTACTCACAAGTCATTATTTAACTATAGTTACTTTAAAATATTTATATATGTAATGTAAACGGCGATGTTTGAAAACAAATGAGAAACGATAGGTACGCTTCATCTGCTTCTTTTGTTTATCACTGCAACCAGATCATACTATTTATTGCCAAAGGAGCGCAATATTGTAAGAATGCTCTCTAGTGGAGAAAAAATGAAACACATCAAACTGTATATTAATTCATTTCTGATGTCGTATGATGTAAATGTGACAATTATATTTTTCTGGATTATTACCTGGGAAAAAATACATTTAAGAAAGTGCAAACAGTGGTTTTTTTTTTGGTGGTATAATCAATTGCTACAAATGTTTTTATATTAACTCCTGCAAGCTCTATGTGTTGACATCCATGCACTATATATACAATCTGGTAGCCGTATTTCTTACAGAGTTCTATGTTATAGAGTCAGTCACTGCAAAATAATGGTCAGACCTGTTCAGATTATTAAAAAGGAGGAGCTTTCTTTAATATGGTAAATTTAATATTGATAAATATTTGGTGAAACACAACTGTGATTGGTTGTAAAACAGAAATCATTGAAACGTGATTGGTCATTGACTCCCATTTGGGGCATGAGTTAAAGTCACCTATATTAACTACACGTCCCACGCCGTAGCCGAGCGATTAATGCATGATTCCTTGATGTAGAGCTACGAGGCTTGTGCTGGTTCGAGTCCCAATTGAGGAAAAAATTTCTCATGCAATTTCGATCAATATGAGACCGGTTCCCACCCAGCATCTTGAGGAATGTGGATAGATACGACAAATAGCTGCCCCAGGTTGAGGAAACCAGCTATAACGGTTGGACCCGACATACTGACCATGTGTTGTCCTTATACAAGCTAGATGTTCATCCACCTCTCTAAATGTTCTAGTGGATTTGAAGCCAGTAGCCGGCTAGTAGGGCAAGAAACTTCTAGTTCTGTCGCACCATGGAGTTTTTTTTTACTAAAAACACATCTGTGTGACGTGACCCATAGGTACCTGTAATTTCTGGTTTAAATGCAGGCTTTCATCAAACGGCCGGTAATCATAATGTTAAAAGATTCCGGTCTATGTGGCCGAGGTCTATACCTGGTATTTCTTTCCAGACGTTTCTCCCTCAACTGCGGAGGGCATCTTCAATGGTGAGTGCCTTCGTGGACGCGAAATGGTAATATCACCTAGAAGCACTCAACCACTGAAGATAGGCCCCTACCCTCCGCAGTTGAGGGAGAAACGTTCGGAAAGAAATACCATTTATAGGACCACGGCCACATAGCCCGGAATCTTTTAACATTAGGTAAGTTATGGGTCTGTGTATTTGAATACAGGTAGAAATTTGCGAAATATCTTTACAAACTAAAGAGCTCCATGAGATAAGCCCAAATAAATTAATTATTTCGGTAATGGAGACACCGTTAGAAACCTATCAGATTAAAATCCAACGATTAATTATCATATATCATATATCTTATTATGTACCGGTACGTCATAAATCATGATATAGCATAATACCAGCATGCCTATGGAGTTTGTAAATGATAATAGCACAGAGTATAATATGGTAATAGGCTTATAACTCAATCTGAATGTTAACAATGAGTTCGTACAGGCTACCCTTGGGAGTTCGCGAACCACAGGTTGGGAAGCGATGTAGTATTGTATGATAGCAATGTTCATTGATTTTTTATTTAAATATTATGATGAAATATGAAGCTGTATGAACATGAATACTGAAGAATTTCCAAATTTAAATGTTAAACCTTTATGTAAAGAATTTGTGAATATTGTTTTAATGTTGTAAATGAACTTGAGTGGACTATCAGAAAGTCCAAGAATGTGTCAAATTATTTCAAGAAATAACTACCTATTATTGAATTGAAGAATATTCACACTTTAAATTCAGAGAACGATACGAAACTCACAGAGGTAAATTAAAAACTACGGTAGTTCTCAATATTTTTAAGGTTTTTCTGGTGCAACTGATAGTCTATTAATTTTACAGTTTTGACAATTCTCAGTTAACTTTGTTTAGGTGAAAGTAACCCACGTGTTTGTATCAGTTTATTTTAAAATTAAATTTAAATATCTTTCTTTTAGGACTGTATTGTCAACAGATTAATTCTTAGTTTCTAATCTTATGCATTTCTAATAACAATAATTTTATTAATTTTTAGTTTCATTTTAGCGTATTCCGAAGAAATGAAGCTATTGAGATAGTTCTCATGACAAAACTTTAAAAAAATCATATGTTCATCGTTCCTCAATTAATTGCTCCCAATTCTTGATCTTACACTTTTTATATTGTTCACTATCAGTCCCAACATCGAATCCTGGATTTTGACCTCGTCTGCTGCCGATTTTGATTGCGAATATCAAACATGTAAGTTTCTTGATATTTTAGAAAGCCTGTATACATCTAAAAATAAAGATAGAGTTATGAATGATGACAAAGGCTCTATTCATGTCGGCGTCCTCTTTTCGTTGGTTAAAGGAAAAGAGGGTTACTATGTTGGGAATAATAAGCAACCTAATCAACTCACGAGACGTAGCCTAAGATTTAGATGAACTGTTTTTTTCTTTTTTTCTGAGTTAGAGTAATGCTTTTAATTATGTCATCGTCTTAGGAATGACACCATTGCTTTCGAAATGTATCGATGCTTTATAAGCGTAGAGTTTTGTTTATAGGTTTAATATAGGCCTAGTGTTATATTAATGAGACTTAGATCTGCTGAAATGAGATATCTTCGGAGGACTGCAGGATACACACTACTAGATCACAAAAAAAATGAAGACATCTTAGAAGAATTACACATGGAATCTTTAGAAAACAAAATTTCTGATTATAAGTCAAGATAGATGCAGCATATTCATCGAATGGAAGATCACAGAATACCCAAACAAATGTTAAGATATCAACCTGCAGGAAGAAGAAGACCAGGACGTCCACTCAAAAGACTTTTGGATGGTGTTTCTCTTGAGGCCGAAACAGGTCAACAAATGGCCTAAATTCGTGAATGTACTATGATGATGATGATTATATTAATGAAATTAGAATCAAAATGTCCACCAAGAAGATAAAATGCCTTCGCGTTTTATCCGTCCTGCCAATATGACCAATCCATCTGACTCTATTAATTTTGATGTAGGCCTATGGTTTATCACTATATGCAATTCATTGTATATTTTTTCAAATCCGTCCACACTAATTTACATCAAAACAGATTGTTTCATTCAGATGTCTCTTTGTTTTGTATTAGCTTCAGAAAACAAAGTGTAACAATCATCTCATTACTTTCAACTTCGTACAAAATTCTAACAAATATATTAGTAAGCAGACTTACTCCCTATATTGATGACATTCTAGGAGATCATCAATGTGCATTTAGAAGAAACAGGTCTACAACAGATCAGATTTTTAGTATAAGACAGATTTTAGAAAAGAAATGGGAATATAATGGTACTGTACATCAACTATATGTAGACTTCAAAAAAGCATATGGATTCAATTAAGAGGGAGAGTTATATAGTATCCTGCTGGAGTTCGGAATTCCTAAAAAGTTAGTTAGACTTATACGAATGATAAAATATATATACAGTCAATATGCCCATTTCACCAATAAATGTTAAAAAGTGGACCACTTTTTAACATTTATTGGTGAAATGGGCATATTGACTGTATATATATTTTAACATTGTATCACCAAGAAGATCAATTGTGTATTAAATTATACGAATGTGTCTAAATGGCTCAACGAGTAGGGTGCGTGTAGGCAAACAGTTTTCAGGACACTTTTGAAATCCAGAATGGGTTGAAGCAAGGAGATGCACTATCTCCTCTACTATTTAATTTTGTACTAGAGCATGCCATTAAATCTTTAGAGAATGAGGAAGGCTTACAACTGAACGGTATTAATAAGCTGTT
This sequence comes from Diploptera punctata, assembly GCA_030220185.1. Classification (NCBI taxonomy): domain Eukaryota; kingdom Metazoa; phylum Arthropoda; class Insecta; order Blattodea; family Blaberidae; genus Diploptera; species Diploptera punctata. Next base: position 3,184,524 of record JASPKZ010000046.1, read on the forward strand.
AGTTTATGCTGATGATGTAGTAGGCCCTACTACTGGCCGATAGCGAGGAGATACTAAAGGCCAACACGCACACACTATTGAGTAACACTAAGAGAGATTAGGACTGGAAGTAAATATCAGTAAAACTAAATATATGGTCACACGTAGAAATACATTATATAATGGAAATGGACAGCTAATGACAAATGAGGGAAATTTTGAGGAATTGGCTGAATTCAAATACCTAGGAACAATAATCACAAATAGGAATGAGATACACAAAGAAATTAAACATAGGCTCAATTCTGGAAATGCATGCTATTATGCATTGCAGAGACTTTTGATGTCCCAACTCCTTTCAAAAAACGTTAAGCTGAAAATATATAAAACTATTATTCTACCAGTTATATTATATGGGTGCGAAACATGGACTCTTACTTTAAGGGAGGAAAGGAGATTACGAGTATTTGAGAATAAAGTTCTTAGGAAAATTTTTGGACCAAAGAGAGATGAACAGACAGGTGAATGGAGAAGACTACATAACAATGAACTACATGGTCTTTATAGGAAGCCAGATGTAATAAGAACAGTTAAGTCCCGTAGACTGCGATGGGCAGGACATGTTGCGCGTATGGGGAATGAAAGACGTGCATGGAAACTTCTTGTAGGAAAGCCAGAAGGAAAACGCCCAGTTGGTAGACCAAGAATGAGGTGGGAGAACAACATTAACTATGATTTGAGGGAAGTAGATTATACAGGGAATGATTGGAAAGCATTGGCTCAGGATAGGGATGTATGGAGAGCTTATGTCCGTGCGGCCATGAACCTACGGGTTCGATAGTGCCAGTGAGTAAGTAAGTAAGTAACAATTTTGAACCACAGATTATTCTTCAAACCTGTTTAAAAAATAGCTCAATGAGCACTCACTTAGGTTTTCAGCAACTCTTTGAACTTCACAAACTTATTCAGAGGAAAACTAAAGAAAAAAAAAAGAGAAAACCTTCAATCTGATTTTAAACAGTGCTTCAAATCAGAACATCTAACTCTCAAAAACTAATTGTTTCAATATTTATTTTGTGGCTTTGGTTTAAATACATGTTCCTCTATTTTTTTAGTTGTGTATTAGAGACAATATATATTTTTGTCATATAATAATTAATAACTAACAGACTTCATTGATTCTCTGGAATCATCGCCCTGCGGACCTAAGTGCTCCATACAAAAAAAAAAAAAAACTCCTGGCGACAGGCCTACAAGGAACTTAGCCTACCAGCCGACTGCTGGCCTCACATCCACATGTGTCAATCACAGAGGTAGATGATACTCAGCCAGTGTAGGGGTGACATGTGGTCAGTATGTCGAGTCCCCCAGCAGTTATAGCTGCTTTTCTCAACCTGTAGTCCGCTACTTAATTGTAGCTACCCAAATGTCTCACTGATGCTGGTTTGGCACATACTGGCCGAAATTATCATGAGAAAATTTCTTCCCCCATGGAGACTCGAACCAGCGCAAGTCCCGTAGCTCTGCGCCAAGGCTTCCTGCCTTAACCACTCAGCTATGGCGCAAGATGTGCTCCATACATGCCCCATATAATTTACCTCCTTCAATATCAGAGGTATGTTATTCTCCCACATCATTCTAGGCCTACCTTCTTAGCGCTTTCGCTATGGCATTCTTGCATAAACTCTTCATGCTCTTCTTTCATTCTCCATTCAAACCATATGAGACTTAGTTGTTATATTACATCTGGTTTCCCATAAAGATAATATAGTTTCACTGTTATGAAGTCTCTAAAACACCTGTTTTTTCCCTCTCCCTCTGGCCCAATTATTTTACTGAGAACTTTACTCTCAAATAGGCCTACTCGTTTTCATTTACTCTCCCTTAGGATGCATTTCCAGAATAAAGATAATATAGTTTCACTGTTATGAAGTCTCTAAAACACCTGTTTTTTCCCTCTCCCTCTGGCCCAATTATTTTACTGAGAACTTTACTCTCAAATAGGCCTACTCGTTTTCATTTACTCTCCCTTAGGATGCATTTCCAGAATAGAGCCTATGTTTAAATTTATTTGTGCATCTCATTTCTGTTTGTAATTATTGTTCCTAGGTATTTGGATTTCGGGAACTTCTAAATTTCCCTCATTTGTGATTAACTGTTATTTTCCATTATACAATGTATTTAGGCCTATATGTTACAAAATATTTAGTTTTATTCCAGCTCCAATTTCTTAGTGCTAGTTAATAAAGTGAGCGTGTTGTGACTCTTAGTATCTGCTCGCTATAGTCCCTATTAGATATTTAAATGTGAAGCAAGTACGTTAATATGGATTTAGTTTTGTTTTCTTGATTCCTACAATTGTAACCTACCACCGCTGTGGTCTCGGGTAGCGTGCTGCCTTGTCACGCAGCGGGCCCGGGTTCGATCCCCGGTCGGGACAGTTTTTCTGGGTGAGGTTTTTATCGGGGTTTTTCCTCACCTGTAAGACAAATGTCAGGAAAACTTTAAGGCCCAAACGGTCCCCGAAATCATATGGCCATCGCAATCATTATCATTCATATTCATCTTAGGTTAAGCTTAGGATTGGAGACTCTCCTGGCGCACCATTATCATCATCACCCATCATATAATAGTAATAATAATAATAATAATAGCTTTATTTTACCTGGCAGAGTTAAGGCCTTAAGGCCTTGTCTACCACTCAACCAGGTTTAAAAAAATACAAACAAAAAAAATAGTCTTAAATCTAAATTACAATATATATATATATATATATATATATATATATATATATATATATATATATATATAAACGATTACAAGTTATGAATACAATACAATTAATATTTATAATGTATTTTGATTTACTCTAAATTAACGAATTAAATATATAATATGTACAATATATATAAAAAAACGAGGAAAAGATTAATGACATAGTATAAAATTATATAAATAGAGAAAAATTAATTATTAGACAACAGGTAACTGTATAAGCGTGACTTAAAGGTTCGAAGTGTGCGGCAACCCCTGATATCTTGAGGAAGGAGATTCCAGGAGCGGGCAGAGGCTACTGTGAAGGAAGTAGAATAGGAGGAAGTGCTATGAAGAGGAATTGTTAGCAGACTGCTATCTTGTGATCTAGTGTCAATATTGTGGTAAGAGGATAACTTCTCAAATCTGGACGCCAGGTAAGTAGGGATGTAGGAATTCAGAAGCTTGAAAAGTAGTGAAAGGGAGTGCAATTTACGTCTGTCAGTAAGACGGAGCCAAGAGAGGTTATTAAAGTGTTCGGAAATATGGTCATAACGGCGGATATTGAAAATGAATCGAACGCAAGCATTATGAAGACGCTGCAGTCTCTGCGACAAGTCATAGTTTAGATCATTATATATAATGTCACAATAATCGAAGTGTGGCAACACAAGATTCTGCACAAGGATTTGTTTTAACGAAACTGGGAGAAAATTCTTTAAACGTCTAAGATAATGTAAGATGGAGAAAGTCTTTTTACATATGTGTTTCACTTGTGTTTGCCAGGTTAAATTTGCGTCTAGATGTAGTCCAAGATCTATTACTGAAGAAGAATAAGGGATAATTATATTATTTATAGTAATGTTTGGAAGTGTAGATATGTCAAAGGTTGTAAGCAGTCTTTGTTGTCCCATTAGAATTACTTGTGACTTGTTAGGATTTAGATTTAGACCGATACTTGAAGACCAGTTAAAGATGGATATGAGATCGTCATTCATTTTTGTCAAGCTGTTATAGAGAGAATGAGGAGGTGAATGTAGGTAAATTTGGAGATCATCAGCGTAGAGGTGATAACGGCAGTGCTTTAGTACAGTTGGCAAGTCATTTATGTAGATTGAGAAAAGAAGAGGTCCGAGAACACTGCCCTGGGGGACTCCAGCCGGCACGTTGCGCCAAGACGAAGATCTAGAGTTTAATGAAACGTATTGTTGACGACCGTGCAGGTATGAGTCGAACCAGGATACAGCGCTGTCAGACAAGTGTAGGTGCTTGAGCTTTATCATAAGTAAGTCGTGGTCTACTGTGTCAAAAGCTTTGCTGAAGTCAAGTAAGGTTAAAGGAGTCAATTGACGTCTGTCCACGGCTTCACGAATATCTTCAGTAATTTTTAGCAAAGCTGTGGTGTGCTATGATCAGATCTAAAGCCGGATTGATAAGGATCAAGGAGGTGATTTTCTTGGAGATATTCAGTCATTTGCTTATGTACAATATGTTCCAGGGCTTTAGATAAAGTCGGAAGGATGCTAATCGGTCGGTAGTCATTACAGTTAGTTGGTGTACTTATTTTTGGTATAGGCCGAACTCTAGGCTGTTTCCATACAGTAGGGAAGATAGAAGTTATAAGGGAAGCATTAAAAATATGAGTCACTGTGGGTAGTATAATGTCAATGATTTTATTTAGCATTAAAATGCTGATGTTATCTGTTCCTTGTGCATTGGATTTAATCCGTTTGAGTGCTTTTTTAACGTCTATAGGCGAAATGTCGTTAAAGTAAAATTTATCTCTTCCTATATGGGGGGATGGGGATAAGTCTTTAAGAATGTCTATTTTAGTCTTGTTGTCTGGAGGTGTCATGGGTATTGAGGTAAAATGTTCATTTAAGTCATCTACAGAAATGTCTATAGAGTCAGTTGAGGGATTCAACTGCCTAAGTCCCATTGCACGGAGATTTCGCCAAGTGTCCCGTGCACTTATTTCAGGTCCGATTATACTGCGGGCGTGTCGTAGTTTGGCATTGCGTATAGTTTGTGTAGTTGTGTTTCTAAGTTGTTTGTACAGTTGCCAGTTCTCGTCATTTTTATGTCGTCTGTATGTTCGGTATGCTTTGTCTCGTTTTGACATAAGTTCACGTATTGAGTCATTCATCCAGGGAGCAGGGGCGCGGGAAAATCGTCGGGTTTTTACTGGTGCATGTCTGTCATATAGTTGTAGTATCAGTGTATTAAATGTGTCTACTTTTTCATCAACTGATCTAAGATTCCATATTGTGTACCAAGGTAGTTCTAAAGCGTCTGATTTTAGTTTAGTATCGTCTATGTTTTGTAAATTTCTGTACGTAATCAATTTAGAGCGTCTTTTAGGACATTGGAGTGAGTATTCTACGAATACAATGTCATGAGCAGATATGCTGGGAGCAGGAATTTGTCCATATGACAGTACTTTCTGTGGATGTGTAGTCACTATTAAGTCCAGTAGAGTGTCGGTAGTAGTACTATGATGTGTGGCAGAGAGAGGAACAATTGTCATATTTAAGCTTTGGAACATATTTTTAAGTTGTATGGCTGGTGAGTCAGTCTGAAGAAGATTTGTATTAAAATCGCCTGCGACAATAACGTGTTCATAATGAGGTAATGAATCGTTCAGAGAGTTTTCTAGATCCGAAAGGTGCCTTATTTTTGGAGGTTTGTATACAATGCATAAGAGACATTTTTTTAGACTGGCTTGAATTTCTACGAATAAGAACTCGGGGCGAGCGGAATATACAGAAGGGGACTTGTGGACAATTCTTGGATTAAGCTCATTTGATATAAAGGCACAAACTCCTCCACCTCTTTGATCTATTCTGTCATTTCTGAGCAGTGTATACCCGTCTAGGTGAACAAGGGACGAAGGTATGGAAGGGGTGAGCCAGGTTTCCGAAATTAAAATGGCGCTCAGTCCAAGAGATGAAAATATGGTTTCAAACTCATCAAAATGGGACAGAATGCTTTGTGAATTTACGTGAGCGATTTTAAGTGATGATTTATCAATAAAAAATGCATTCTTAAGTAGACTAGTAGTAGTTGTTGTTGGAGGGGATGGTAGGGATTGAGGAATGTTGCTACCTGCGTTAAAAGTTGTCTGCACAATAAGAGGGTGATTGGAGAAGGTGAGTGAGTCAGAGGTTGCAAACAAGTCTTCATTTGTCAGCTCAATGTTGCCAATAGCAGAAAGTAAAAATAAACTATGTACTGTAATAACTCTAATAAAATTAAAATAATTTAGCTAAGAACTTAAAAAATTAAAATAAAACAAGTAAGTTGTCCTAAATAAAAAATAATACACTTTAAACTTACCTAAATTAGAAATAAATTAACAATATAATTGTTAGCAAAGAAAAGACAAAGTAAACATATTTTACACTCAGGTCCTATCTAGTTGATATCCGTAGAAGATCTAATTTTGCGTTTTTCGCCATTTACTTTAGCTATGACGGCACCGTCCATTGTCCATACATTTTGAATACCGTATTTCTGTATACTGTCTTGTAGCAGGCGATAGCGACACTTCGTTAGGTCCTCGCGAACAGTGACCCCACTTCCTTTCAACTTTTTCTTGCTTAGAAAGACTTCACTGCGCTTGCGGTAACTAACAAATTTCACTATTATAGCCCGCGGTCTTTCAGCATTACTAACACCAACACGGTGACTTCTGTCAATGTCAGTCACTGATAAATCGACACCGATTTTTTTGGCCACCTCGATGGCTTTCTGGTCAGTGTCCTCTCCGGCCTCTTCTTTCACACCAAAAATCGTGAGGCATTGACGTCTCTGGTATTGTTCTAAATCGTCTATTTTATTTTCCAACACCTCAATCTTTCTGTCTTTTTCATCGAGGGTCTTTTTCAGATCCTCAATTACCTTAGTGTTGTCCTGGATGGTCTTCTGCAGTTCCGCCACTACCTGGTCCCGCAACATGGACACAAACACCTGCAGAGTGCCGGGATCCTGTAGTGCCTCTTTCACCACACGTTTCACTGCTTCCTCCGGGCAACGTAACCCCGCCTTCCAGGCGCCCCCCCAAACACCTCAGAAGTGGGTGACCAAAGTTACGCCAGGCCAGGAGAAGAAGAAGAGAAATAGGAATGCGAAAGACCAACCTGGGGGCATGATTAAAAAAAAAAAGAAACAATTGTAAACATTAGTGGCCACCGTGACAATTAAAACTTAATAAAACATTGTAGTATTGGATCATAGGCATGTTCATTGAATTTTTATTTGGATATCATAATGAAATACGACATCTTGTTATAAAACATTAAGAACTTTCCGTAATTTAAAAGTTAAACCTTTAGGGAGCCTATATTAAAACATTGATTGAGATATTATGGGTATATTGTAGAAAAAAACGTTGAGCGGAAAAGCAGTAACCCATCAGAAGGAGAAGAAAAGTACAGTACAAGAACTTGTCAAAAAAAACTATTCAAGAGAGAAAAACTTACCTATTACTGAATTGGGACGAATATTCACACTTTTAAATTCAGGAAAAAACGATACATTATATTGAAGAAATAAAGTTACCGATTATCAATTGAGAAAACATTTCACACGTCCAAATTCACGGAAAAAACATATTAAACCTCACAGAGGTTAAATTAAAAATCTAGTTATCAATTTTTTAAAAGCCATTCTAGTTGCAAAATGATAGTCTATTCATTTGGGGGGAGGGGACAAATCAAAGTGAACTTTTGATTTTAGAGCAGGTAATCCCACATCGATGTATTAGTTATTTTTAAAAATAAATTTAAATATATTTCTTTTGTAACTGCTCTCTTCCCGCAGATTAATCCGATGCTTTGTTGATCTTAAATATATCTATAAGGCTAATAGTAATTTGATTCATTTTAGTTTCATTTTAGGAGTTTCCGAGTAGGGAATGCAAGCACACCTGAGATAGTTTTCTTTACTTAAAAATTAAAAAAGAAACATATCGTCATCTATATTGTAATTAATTTATTAATTTGATACCACTACTTGATCTTAATTTTTTGGTGTAATATTCACCTATCAGTCACAACATCGATATCTTGGATGGTTTTCTCTTATTCCTCGGACCCTTTTTTATGCGAAAATACGAAAACTGTAAAATTTCTAGATATTTTCTTTCGTTCACCTAAATATTGGTCTCTCTTTGGGCCAAAAAGTCTAATTTCAAATAACTCGTAAACTATTTGCCTCTGAGTCCCATGTTTTGCATTCAGATAATACAGGCCTACCTAATGGATTTGTTCTATATTACTATTATAAAAGTCATAACAAACATAGGTTAATAATAAAGCATGGGTAACACAAACTGATAAAAAATGTATCGAGGATAAGATTATTTTTTAGGGAAAAAGTTAAATATCTAATTATTTATATTAAAAATGTAAAACGAGTGTGGCTATCGAGGTAGTGTGCGGCATTGTCTCGTCAGTAGGACCGGGTTCGATTTCCGATCGGGACAGGCTCCTAGGTGAGGTTTTTTTTCGGGGTTTTTCCTCACCTCTAAGACGAATGTCAGGAACCTTAGGGCCCAACGGTCCCCAAAAAATCATCCGGCCATCGTCATCCTTATCATTATCTTAATAATCCTTCACCGGGTGTGGAAAGCCGGAAGGGAAAAGCTACCACAACTATAATCCCGTAGTAAAGCTGCAAAGGCCTAGAATAAAAAATGAGAAGATTGCAGTGAAAGACCTGCCTTCGGGCAGAATTACTATGGATGGATGGATCTTTTTGTATAGAACATAAAACAAATGCAACGATTAAAAATAATTCACGTAATTTAGATCACACTAAAGTAGTCATATGTTGTTACTTAATGGTGCTGCATACTGACACTGAAGTCTTGCTTTCCTATACTGTGAAAGTCTTTTAATCTCCATGTTTGACATCGATGCAGTTGTTTAGATGGCCTTCGTCCATTTCTTCATCTAGATTATTACATAAAATGCATTTCTATGAGGTCAGAACATTGATGTTGTGAAGGTTTTTTGACAGACAGTCGTGGTCCGTTGACATTCTAAAATGTGCTACATATGTTTTTCTTGGTATGTCTGCAATGTCAATATTTTTGTTAGGATCCCCATTCTTGTATCTACCTACTGTTTGAAGTCTATTGTCATTCATAATTTTGGATTTCAACTTTATGTGACGTTTCACTGTGGAGTAAGGTGTTGGTTTAGATCTAGGCAATTATAATGTTGAGTGATTCCGGGTTATGTGGCCGTGGTCCATAGTTGGTGTTGATACCAGACGTTTCGCCCTCAACTGCGGAGGGCATCTTCAGTGGCGAGTGCTTCTAGGCGTGTTTCCTGGTCGGAAGATCTACTTAGAGTGAGCGCTGCGGACGTCCGCAGCGCTCACTCTAAGTAGATCTTCCGACCAGGAAACACGCCTAGAAGCACTCGCCACTGAAGATGCCCTCCGCAGTTGAGGGCGAAACGTCTGGTATCAACACCAACTATGGACCACGGCCACATAACCCGGAATCACTCAACATTATGATTACCGGCCGTGAAAGCCTGCATTCAACTATCTAGGCAATTGTTCAATACAAAATCCTTTTTGTTAAGGAAATCATACTTACTTACTTACTCACTGGCACTATCGAATCCGTAGCTTCGTGGCCGCGCGGACATAAGCTCTCCGTATATCCCTATTCTGAGCTAATGCTTTCCAATCATTCCCTGTATAATCTACTTCCCTCAAATCATAGTTAATGTTATTCTCCCACCTCATTCTTGGTCTACCAACTGGACGTTTTCCCTCTGGCTTTCCTACAAGAAGCTTCCATGCAAGTCTTTCATTCCCCATACGTGTAACATATCAGCTGTTTCATTGCCGCCATTCCAAATGAGACGAAATAACAATATGAATACTATATTTTACTTATATACAAAAATTTAAAGTTTACACATCTCTCTGTGCCTAAAGTTTTATTTTTCTTCTCCACTCGTCTCTCTCCATCCAATCCATGTCCTCCAGTCCTCTTGCTCTCATTCCAGTTCTTTTTCCTGCATCCACGTGTTTCGAGGTCTTCTTCTCCTCCTTCTTCCAGGTGGACACCATTCCAATGTTTTCCTGGGTAATCTTTCTTCTTGCATTCGTCGTACGTGCCCATATAAATTTAATTGCTTATACCGTATATAATCTACTATTGAAAAACCAATAGGCCTATTCATTTTTTCTCTTATGATAGTATTTCTTATTTTGTCTATTTTGAACATCTTGCTCCTCTCTCAAGAAATCCATTTCCATCGACATAAGTTTTTGTTCTAAGTTTTTGTTGAATTTCCAAACTTCAGCTCCATATGTGACAGTACTTCTCACTATTGAATTATATATTTGTAACTTATTTTTCCTGGTTATATGAATACTATATACTCTTAATAAACTGCTCTAGCAGATCCCTTTCACCAGAATGATAAGCTGTAACATCAGACCCGCTTGTCGTCGAGAGGCACAGTGTATAAATTATTATAAAATTATACAGAAATTTATTTGTATTTCAGGTCCACTGAAAAAAAGAAATATAAGCATATTAGATATCTCGAAGAAACATTAAAAAATCGTGTGAAATTATAAATTTATTATCATATAAAAATTGCATATAGCCTAAGAAATGATGATTTAGAACATGTTATACAAGTTATGTAAATACTAAAAATATTACAGAAGAATTGATATATTTATCGCATCAATTTGGAGAATTTCTAAATAAAAAATAATCAGATAAATTCAGAGCTAAATGAAATCCTGAACAAGCTAAATGAAAATGAATGCAACCAACTCTTTTCTTCCAGTAGAATTTAAAAATTGTTATGCAATCGGAAATATATCTCTTTAAAGCAGAAATTTGAATAAATAGCATGTTGAAATAACGTTCAAATTAATTAATTACTATGTTTGCAAATACTCTTTGACGACCTTTCAATAATATGTCAACAGATTTCCAACAAATTCAAACTTTTAAGGATGATTTGGATGCAGATTTTAGAGAAGGCGAGAACATAAATATAAATGTAGGCCTAATGTATTTTCCTTCCTCTTTAGATTCGTGCCTGACGTAATAGGTCTACCAGGTCACTGGTTGATATGAAAAAAAAAAACGAAGTCTATTATTGAAGATGTGTGATATACTGGGGAGAAGTAATAATTATGCATTACTCAATTATGATTCCACGTATAGTAAAACTGTATTATCCTCTTGCGTCTCGAAAAAAGTTTAATAAGATATATAGGCCTACTCATTTTTTGTGCTTAATGGCTTTCTAGGAACCAATAAAAAAAGAGGGTTCAATAAAATGTTGGGTGGGGAGTTCTTTAATGTGGGTCCTGAATTAAGATTTTGTCAATTAGGCCTATAATTTTATTTTCATGTTTAATGGGTTCATAGGGATCAAAGTAACTTATTTTCAAGAAAGAAAAAAATATTTTAAGGGGGGGGGCATTTAAAGGTTTTTTTTTGCCAGTTATACTATATTAATGTTTTCTCTCAGTCAAGATTTTTCCCTGAAATAGATGCTGCAATCTAAAGATCGCAGTTAAAAAGAGAGAGAGAAGGAGAGAGCTTGAAGTTCTGAAGGTATCGAAGATTAAAATAAATCTCAAAACGCAACATGCCTAGAAGACCCATATCCTACCATCCGGCTGCTGCCTCACATCCACGTGTGTTAATCACAGAGGTGGTAGACGATCATCTATCCAGTGTAGGGGTGACATGTGGTCAGCATGTCGGGTCCCCCAGCCCTTATATCTGGTTTTCTCAACCTGGAGTCGCTACTTTTTATAGCTACCCAAATGCCTCACGATGCTGGATGGGCACCGGTCCCATACTAGCCGAAATTCCACGAGAAAATGTCTTCCCCCATGTGGACTCGAATCAGCGCAAGTCCCATAGCTCTGCGCCAAGGCTTCTAGCCTTAACCACTCAGCTACGGCGCGGGACTGTATTAGTATAACTATTACTTTATAATCACGGAGAGTATTGCTTTGACTCTCAAATATAGGCCCATAGATGTAGTGTAAAAACGTTTTTTCTTAAATTAAAGCACATAAAATGTCCCTTGCAATATTGCCAATTATCCTTGTCTATCATTAATAAAAAAAAGTGGGATCTACGCTGATTTTATATAGTATGAGTTAATTAGTACAAAGTCTACGTTGGCTGCACTGGAACGCAGAATATTTGTTAAAATAAATAAGGCTGCCACGTCTCCATGTAGTTAAATTTTATTCTGCCCGACGGCAGGTCTTTTTCATGCTGTACTTTTGCAGTTTTACTAGGGAATTGGTAGCTTCCCGTCGCTTTACACGTCAGTGAAAGATGATTATGATAATGGTAAGGATGATGATGGCCGGATGATTTTCGGGGACCGTTGGGTCCTAAGCTTCCTGACATTTGTCTTACAGGTGAGGAAAACCCCGAAATAAACCTCACCCAGGAGCCTGTCCCGACCGGGAATCGAACCTGGGCCCGCTACGTGACAATGTAACAAGGCAGCACGCTACCTTGAGACCACAGCGGTGGACATGTAGTTCAATATCGTGAATATATATATATATATATATATATATATATATATATATATATATATAATCGATAGAAAACATGTAAAAATAATTTGAAAAATGAAACCCTAAGAATAAAATTTGACAGGAGTTTATGAAATAATTACAAAAGTCGCGTCACAGGTTGTAAAGTTTAGCCAAAAAGTGTTTATTTCATTCCGTATTTTGTGTTACATTATGTGTTCCAATGTAGCCAACATGTACTTCCAAAGTTCAATTTGTTACAATGCAGCCAACATAGTTTATGAGTTACTGCATACTATTAATTCAGGTTGAGAAGACCAGCTATAACGGCTGGGGGACACGACATGCTGACCACATATCACCCCTACACTGGCTTATGATCGTCTACCCTCTGTGATTAACACATGTGGACGTGAGGCTAGTAGCCGGCTGGTAGAATTAGGGCCTTGTAGGCTGTCGCGCTTGGAGTAACATGCTATCAATTAACTGTGCTGTAATATTAACTATTTACACTAAACGCACTTATTCACAAAAACATAGTAGTCTACCTAATAATTAACTAAAGCCACACTTACTATAAGCAACTTCCTGCATATCTTCTACCAGTTCTTGAAAATGGCTTGCCGATCTATTTTTGCTAAATATGATCAAACTCCTATCTAGCGTAAATCTATGCTAATCTAGAGTATTTGTACTTTGATTAACTTTTTAAATTTTAAGACTCCAATATAACACTGTCCACCGCTGTGGTCTCGAGGGAGCGTGCTGCCTTGTCACGCAGTGGGCCCGGGTTCGATTCCCGGTCGGGACAGGCTCCTGGGTGAGGTTTTTTCGGGGTTTTTCCTCACCTGTAAGACAAATGTCAGGAAGCTTAGGGCTCAACGGTCCCCGAAAATAGCATGAAAATGCTATGATTGCAGTGAAAGACCTGCCTTCGGGCAGAATTACTATGGGTGAGAATTAATTAGAGTGAGTATTCGTATTTTGGTTATCTTCATAAATTAAAGAATTCAATATTGGGGCACATATGTTTGTGGTGTTTCTCCTGTGTTTGGCAACGCGTTCCAATATTTTGTACAATGTTAAGTTTCCCCATAGGCAATCAATATTATCGTCAATATATCACACAACATATTGACGATGTCCACCGCTGTGGTCTCGAGGTAGCGTGCTGCCTTGTCACGCAGCGGGCCCGGGTTCGATCCCCGGTCGGGACAGTTTTTCTGGGTGAGGTTTTTATCGGAGCTTTTCCTCACCTGTAAGACAAATGTCAGGAAAACTTTAAGGCCCAAACGGTCCCCGAAATCATATGGCCATCATCCTTATCATTATCATCCTTACAATTATAATTATCATCATCATCCTTCACCGGTGTGGAAAGCAACGGGAAGCTACCACACCTACACAGTTCCCTAGTAAAGCTGCAAGCATAGCATGAAAATGCTATGATTGCAGTGAAGGACCTGCCTTCAGGCAGAATTGCTAGGATGGATATTGACGATAATGTTGCTGGGCGATTCTCTGATGCAATATTATTTCCCAATAAATTAGTTCACGACAAATATTTCTGCAGTCAACATGTGGAATTCCTTGCCCCTGGTCCCGAGGGTCGCGGGTTCAAACCCGGCCGGGGTCGATGGATTTTTTTAGGACCGAAAACCCAAGGAGCAAGTTGTTACGGATTGGAATTAAATGAATTACCGCTTAAAACATAGATTTCAGTAACCTCGCATAAAATTGCGTTCAATACTCACAGTGAGGTTACCTACGAGTTTGACCTTTTTTTTATTGTAAGACTTTTGTTACATTATTATACAGAAGAAGAATGCTTTAATATTATATGAAAAGTTTCATAATTTCATAAGTAAAATATTGTATTATTATATTAACATACTCAGCTTCTTTTTCCAGATCTCGGTTAATTTTACACAATTTAAATTGACTTCAGTTTCACAATTTCTGGAGTAATTTAAATTTACTTTAAATGCGCCATTTTTTATAATTATTGATTTTCTGTAATTACACAGAAATAATAGATGATATATTCAGTGAAGGATGATGAAAATTAAAAATATTATAGTTGTTGAATCTATTGGACTAGAAGAATAACAATAGGAATAAAACAATAGTAAAGAAAAAAATAATGATGCACCGTTTAGAAATATTGAGTGATTGCATATGTTAAAAATATAATCACATCAGTTGACTGGGTATATTTTTTACATTTTTTCTCGTCAGATTTTAAACTCCGACTTGGAATTTAAGACAAGTCTCCGGAAAGGGCTTTAAGCCATGGGCTCAGAGTCTGAAGATTTTCAGCCTCGTAAAAGATCCTTAAGCTAGAAAAAGATGCCTGCAAGCAAAATTTACCAACCTCAATGTCCTAGTAATACCTTAGTTGCCTGTTATAAATAAGTCTGATTGAGTCTGTGCGTTGACCGCATGCCATTCATGATATCAGTGGGTAAATATAGTAACTAAATTGAGCTTTTGTAGGAAAAAAAACTTCTTCTTCACTTCCTGGTTTAGGTATTAATTGCCTGTTCCGTCTTCGCTAATAGATCTAAGACCATCTCTTCCGAGGACGTCCGACATCTCTTCTTCCTCTCGGAAAATAATATAAGATTTTATTTGGTAATCTGCTTTATTCCATTCTTTCTACATGTCTTTTCCACTGATTCTTGTTGTTAACTATATTTTATTTTATGGAGTAGATCTGCAGTTCTTTATGGATATCCTCATTTCTTATCTGGTCCATTCTAGTGCATCCTTTTACTCTTCCTAAACGTTTTATCTCGGCTCTTCACAATAGAAACTCGGACGAAAAAAATACTATGAGGTTTAATTTAAGATCAAATTAAAATAGGCTAGTTCATACTTCATCTCATATCCAGTCTTCTAATTATACTGCAGTTTCAAAGCCTTGGTAGCTTCATCTTCAGTAATATCTCGTCGACTGATGTTATGTCGATCAGAAAAACCACTTGTTTCTTCTTAAATAATATCTCGTCGACATAACATCAGTCGACGAGATATAACTGAAGATGAAACTGCCAAGGCTTTGAAACTGCAGTATAATTAGAAGTCTGTATACGAGGTGAGGTATGAAGTATTTTAATTTAATCTTAAGGTAATTAAAAATTAACTTGGTCTGGCAACTCCTAATAAAGGAGAGTCTATGGCTCAACAATGGGCTATGCCATTAATAATAATAAAAATAACATGTGGAATAAAAGAAAGCAAGTTATGTGGTCGTTGTATTATTATTTACAGCTTTAAAAAAGAAGGGGGAAAAGAACCGCAGGTGGATGATGGAATGATTTTAAAAAATAAATGAGTACACTCATGAGAATTTAAGTTAATTAAGAATAAGTGAACCACCTGATTTTCGAAACTTTCTGCGATCAGATGGTATAGTGTTTGAAGAACTCTTGAGAATGGTTATACATAAAAAAAGATAGGCCTACTCTAATAGGAGGTGCTATTCTGTAAGTTAGTGTTTATCAATAACACTACGTTATTTAGCTAACTTACATGAAATACTTTTAAATATTTAAAATTCACAAGTGCTGTATCTCTACAATCCATAGGCATAATTGTAATGGAAACTTCCATATCTATAATACACAGTGTTAAAGATTACATAAAGGTAAGAAAATACAATTACTCCAAAAATTATAAAAAAAAATTATTTGATATAGGCGTAATTATATACCGTATATAGTTTTTTTTTTTTGCAAATGCCCCAGGCTGTCTTTCGATATTCCTGATGTTCTCTCCTGGCATGACGTACTTGTAACCCACTTCTGAGGTTGGGGCGCCTGGAAGACGGGTTACGTTGCTCCGATGATATGATGGGCGATGATGATGAAAGTGGTGCGCCAGGAGAGTCCCTGATACTAAGCTTAATCTAAGATGAATATGAATGATGATGGTTGCGATGGCCATATGATTTCGGGGACCGTTTGGGCCTTAAAGTTATCCTGACATTTGTCTTACAGGTGAGGAAAAACCGCGATAAAAACCTCACCCAGAAAAAGTGTCCCGACCGGAGATCGAACCCGGGCCCACTGCGTGACAAGGCAGCACGCTACCTCAAGACCACAGCGGTGGACTCATTTGACATGTAGCTACATACATTTTATTGAACATTTGAAATACGAAGAGAAACATCAGAGGGATTAGAATTGTTTCCATTATCTGATTACAGTGAGTAGATATCGTGCATATAGGGAATCTATAATATTAATACGCGAATGAAATCTATATATTAATACGTGAAGGAAAAACTTTGTACTTCTTTTTAAACAAATTGCGCGCATGGAGGAGTGTAATATTTGGCATAATTAAAGTTAATATAGAGAAGGAGTGCAGAAAAATAAAATTTATCTATGATATGTGTTACAAATAGATTAAATTAAACAGAATAAAATTAATTGTCTCTAAGAATTTATGTGTATTATTCATTTGTGTACTCATTCATTTGTTTACGTTCATACTGAAAGTGCATTGTTGCAAAAAGAAAATTGTGCAGCAGCAATGTGAATTGACTTACTCTCGCGTATTTATTATTAGTGGTTCATTCTTAGTGATTTAAAAAAATGTGAATTGACTTACTCTCGCGTATTTATTATTAGTGGTTCATTCTTAGTGATTTTAAAAAAAAGTAAGTTACATCTTAGTTAAATTTAAATTAAATCCCGTCTAATCATTGTTTCATTAATTTCATTACATATTTCTTTATATTTACATATTCGCACCTACTTCCATTATGCCTCGACATAAAACATTGACGGGTTGGAGTGAGAGACAAAGAGGAAGGGGTATATATTCCCGTACACATAATAACAGGCCAAATGCAAATTTAAATAGTATTTTTGAATTTTTAACAATTTAATAAACATTCTGACTTAAATTTTATGTCACTGTAACAAAAGTACACACATTCCAACATTGATATATAAAATCAGAATCCGATTTTAGTAGTAACATTATTTTAAATAATTTATGGAAAAAAAAAACTGTGATCTGTTGCAATTTACCCCATAACAGGGACACATTGCAACAGTCAGAAGAATTCAAATGAAAAGATAAATTTTCACAATCTGATATGTCACAATTATTTTCTTTATTTACACATTTTATACACTTGTAAAATGGGTCATAGTTGGCACATGACCATTGAGACCATAATTATAGTATATCACCCAACCCACCATTTTCAACGACAGGGTTGGTTGCCCGGTCCATTACATCTAAAGATGTAGTGACTTTCTGTCTTCCGCTTATAATTCATCATATTTAGTAACTGGATAGAAACACTAAACTCTTTAGATAAAGTAATTATGAGACTTAAACATTAAAAAATCGTTACTAAAAACACACTAAAAAATTTCGCGGGGTAAATAGCAACATCTGTTGTAACACGCCCCCATCCAGTTTCTTATATCAATTCTATGTCTTAGGGTCAGTTTCACCGACAGAGGTAACTGTATTACGTCAGTTTCCTCCATGTATAATTACATAGCTTAAACTGGCGTAATACAGTTACCTCTGTCGGTGAAACCGACCCTTACCTACTCCTAACAGTTACTAGTAGTTTAAATTACTTATTAAACTATTAACTGTAAATACCACTCTACAAATTGGTTGTAAATATCCACTGTATTTTCAAAAAGTATAGCATATATCGTGAAGTAAAATGTTGAAAGTTATTCATCAATGAAGATTTCGAACATATCGTTAGAACATAAGGAATAACTTTAAATCGCGGTAACTATGACCATCACATTTACGGGATGAAGTAGTTAAACATTTTTTTCCGCAGGATAGTAGCACTTGCTAGGTTTCTTCATATGAGAAATTAAGATATTGCAATGTGCCCCTGTTGCTAATTGCCCCCTCTTCCCCTACAAATGTCAAATGACGCTTTTTTTTTAATATGGCTTAGCGAAGCTGTACCACACATTTCCTATCGTTCGTATTTTAAAATAAATCGAAAATTAATGCATAATAACGTATTTGTGACATACTTAAAAATTTAATGAATTGTGGTCGAATTTCGACCGCTGGGCGACCACTAGTCATAATAAATATGCTTGATTGCATACAATTATATGGAATAGATTTGTGACTTACTTAATTCACTGGGTCTATCGAACCCATAGGTTCATGGCAGCGCGGACATAAGCTCTCCATACATCCCTATCCTGAGCTAATAGTTTCCAATTATCCTCTGTATAATATATTTTCCTCAAATCATGGATAATGTTATTCTCCCACCTCATTCTTCGTCTACCACTGGGCGTTTTCCCTCTGGTTTTCCTACGAGAAGTTTCCATGTACCTCTCTCATCCTCCATACGTGCCAGATGTCCTACCCTTCGCAGTCTACGAGACTTACCTGTTCTTATTATATTTGGCTTTATGTAGCTCACTATTAGGCTATGTAGTTTTTCTCCATTCACCTGTCTGTTCTCCTCTCTTTCTGGCCCAACAATTTTCCTAAGAACTTCATTCTCAATTACTCGTAATCTTCATTCCTCCCTTAAAGTAAGAGTCCATGTTTCGCATCCATATAGGCCTAATGCGAGTATAACTGGGAGAATAACTGTTTTATATAGGCCTATTTTCAGTTTAATGTTTTTTTAAAGAAGTTGGGAAGACAAGAGTCCCTGTAATGCCTAATAGCATGCATTTCCAGAATTGAGCCTATGTTTAATTTCTTTGTGCATCGCATTCCTATTTGTAATTAGAATTCCTAGATGGTTGAGTCAACATTTGTGACTTACATAATTAATTTGCACAGAATCCCTGTGCAGGAGTGTCTATTTAGTCTTCAAACAATATATCATTAATGGCCTTTTTTTGCAAACAACTGTTGCTGCAGCTTCATTTTCTGAAGTTCTACTGCCAAAAACTAAGCTTTCTTTTTTTCAGATTCAATTTGAGGTTGTTCAAGGTGTTTGCTTACTAACGATACTAACTCTCCGGAATCATCACTTTTCTTAGCCTTCATTTTTGGAGGGCCATTTTCCGCGCTGTAAATAAATACATATTTTAAATAAAAACATTACATTTATGTAATACTTTTATCTGCATTGCGGTTACCAAAAACAGAACTTGAATGGAAGCTATTACAAATGGATTTAATCATCAATGGAATTTTCCGAATTGCTTGGGAGCAGTAGATGGAAAGCATGTGTCCATTAAAGAACCATCATAATTATACAGGCTCATATTACTACAATTATAAAAAAAGTTTTTAGTATTGTATTGATGGCAGTTGTAAATTGCAATTATGAATTTATTATGGTAGATATTGGTATCAATGGGCGATTATCAGATGGAAGTATTTTAGGTTATACTGTAGACCTATTTGAAAAAGCGTTATCAGATAAATTACTTCAAATTCCAGTACCTGCTCTATCACCAACAGTGAAAATAAACTACCTTTCGTCTTTATTGGCGATAACGATTTTGCGTTAACAGAAATGTTTAATGAAACCGTAAGTTAGGCCTAGTCAAACAGGATTAATCGTGGAAAAACGAATATCCAATTATCGAATAAGTCGTGCACATCGCGTTGTAGAAAACTACCGGTAGTTTGGAATTTTAGTGCCAAGTTCGGTGTATTTCGCCGACCTATTGCGGTATCTCCTAAGAAATTTCAAATAATTCTCTTAGCGTGTTGCCATTTGCACAATTATTTAAGAACAAACCAGACACGAACATACATATGTAGAAACTCTGTAGAACTCGAAGATTTTGAAACAGGAAATATCGTCGAAAGAACTTGGAGAACAACTGAACTCATTCTAGACGTTCACCCGCGACTGCAAAAGCTGCCAGATATAGCCTAGTTATTGCGGTTTCTTTAATAATGAGAATCAGGTTTCATGGCAACGTTGATTTTCATGAACATTACTGTAGATATGAATAAATAAACTGTAGTTACTTACCCTTATTGTAACTAACTCACTGGCACTATCGAACCCGTAGGTTCATGGCCGCACGGACATAAGTTCCCCATACATCCCTATCCTGAGCTAATGTTTTCCAATCATTCCCTGTATAATCTACTTCCCTCAAATCATAGTTAATGTTATTCTCCCACCTCATTCTTGGTCTACCAACTGGGCGTTTTTCCACTGGTTTTATTACAAGAAGCTTCCATGCACGTAGTCTTATTGTAGCTGTATTAATTATTCCAATATTGTCCACATCATTCACATCATCCTCAGTCTCTTCTCACCATCCTCTATTGAATAGTATTTTGTGAGGAACTTAGTTGTTCCTGACCTATGAGACATTTATTTTTTTTCAAAATACCGTAATCCGCTTCAACTACCTTCTGAAGTTAGTGCGCAACGAATTCAATTATTTTCACTAGCTGTGACTTATTAACGTCTGGATACATTTATTATTAGGCTATATATTAACGAATCAAATGTTCGTATTGTTCATTTCTGAACACCTAAATTGGTAGAACAGTAATTTCTCTTATTATTTACATGTGGCGGACTGCACTGAAAACGTTCATAACTGTTATTACTTATTACATTAGGTAAATTGTGTAATTCCACACATATTTCAGTAATTATTTATTGTTAGCTTTCTTCTGTTTTATTAAAACTGTTGGATAAATTAAAACAATTGATGTATCCTATAGGATACATGGCGAATTTAAGGGTTAAATAATTTTAGTCTACTGTAAGTTGATCTTTACTCTTCACATTCCACAAAGCTGGTAAACTCTAATACACCTCGATACATTGTAAAATGAATGTTCTTTCATCTCCTTTTTTCTTTGTAATCATCTTTAATAATTCAATATTTAATGCACGACTATGAAAATAGAATTGAACCAGTATTGCGCAATATTACCCACAGACGATTAGACGAAGCAACATTTAGGCCTCTTACCAGATTACACAATAAAAGAATTCAACTCTTTTAGATTGACACAATATATTGCACAATCTGTCAATATTATCTATAGACGGTCAGTAATATAATTGTACAATATCAATTATTGTGCATTGTATTGACGGTAATGTTGATCGTCTAGGGGTCTCTTTAGATGTATCCTGTGTATTGCATCCGCTTTGCATCTCCTGACGTATGCGCATAGTGTATGCTTTGGATTTAGCAAACATTTGCGTGACATGTTGGAAACCATTCCAAAATACCGATAATAGCCTGCAATTTGCCTCAACGGCTGAGAAAACCCACAAAAAAATCAGTTTGACCGTTCTGGACATTTCCGAATAAGAGACAGGACGGTTTCGCCATTTCCGTCCATAAATTGTTACAAGTATAATATATATATATATTATTTATTTATTTATTTATTTATTTATTTATTTATTTGAAGTATTATCAGCAGGCAGCGCATTTTCGTTTCGGAAGATAGAGGGGATCGAGTAGGTTCTTCTTGTAGTCTTTGACGTCACGAGAATGTCTAAGCAGTTTACTGCAAATAGGTATTTATACACACACACACACACACGGACCTATGCACACGGACGAATCATAATCTTAATAAATACAGACGTTCACTGCAACAGAAAAGGATTTGATAAATGAACAAATTTGTAATTAGGCCTATACATTGTGTAAAATTTAAGCATTATTATTTTATAAATTGAAAGTTGTCATGGCTCCATTATTATTATGTACAAACTATAGCTTACCTTTCGTAGCATCCTGACGTAAAAATTCAGGGACGCAGTTTGAACCGGTTTGAACCCTGAGACTTCCAAGCTATACTAATCGATAACTTTTCTAATTTGTTTCAGAACGAAAATGCATTGTCTGATTATGTGGTATCAACTGGGCGATAAAAAAAAAGTGAAGTGATCCCACTACAGGGCTCAGGAGTCCCTTGGGGTAGTGGGAGTTTAAGGCTCTCACTTTTTCTGAACAATCAGCACTTGATGTCAGCCGGGTTGTCAGCCCTGCGTGACTGCCGCCTTTACTCCAGAACAAACGTCTGATACTCATTTTCGTTAGAGGCTGAGTCGACCCCAGGGTCATAGTGCCGCCAGAATGTTTGGCTCAGTTTTAAAAATCCTGACTTCACCGGGACTCTAACCCTCGACCTTCCGGCTTGTAGCGCAGTGCCTTAACCACTACGCTATTGGGTGGTTAGTTGATTGAAAACATTATTTAAGGTAAATTTCATCCAGAATGTTGGCTGCACTTATAAGATGTTGGCTAACTTGTTTCTTTATATTTGCGCTTGCGCATGACGTTATCATTTTGTTAGCTTACGAAGCTCAACGTGGTTTGTGGTTAGGAATGTTAACGCGTCACGATAATAATATGATGGTAGTGTAATATTTATGGAATATAAGACTTCGGAGACTCGTATTACATCTGGTATTAAGTAATTATATAAGATAATAATTAAAATGGTAGGTATTTTGCATATTACTCGGCCCAGTATGTCTTTCAATTAATGGTTAGATTTATTGAATTATTAATTAAATTTCAAATTTGAAGGGGATTTCTTTTATTATAAATAAAAACATTTATACTCATGATGCTTAACTGCCTATTAACACTAACTCCGAAGCACTAAATTAAAGAATGATGAAAATATAGTACACGTGGATGGCAATAAGAATTAGCCTACTTTATTTTCAGAGAAATTTATGTCATATTGTTTATATGCATATTATAATGAAATCAAAGTCGATTGATTAGGAAACCTACCCTCCATTATGGAGAAAATGTCTATTGTAGCACAAGCCCCGTTGCTCTGACTAGCGCTAGTTCGAGTCCGTATGGGGAAAGAAAGTTTCTCATCGAACATCGGCCAATATGTTACCGGTGCCCACCCACCATCATAAGAAATTTGGGTAGCTATAATAAGTAGCGTTCCTGTTTGAGAAAACCAGCTATAACGGCAGGGGATCTGACTTGCTGACCACATGTCACCCCAATACAGGCTGGATTATCATCTACCTTTGTGATTTACAAATGTGGATGACAGGCCAGCATTCGACTGTAGGCCAGGGGCCTTCTAGTCCTGTCATGCCATTGAGTTTGTTTATGTTTGATCTGTAACTAATGTAGGTGGACTCCTGGCATAGAATCCACAAAGTTTCCATTGAGTTACAACAATTTTTTCTAAGATGTTCAGAATTATAGTGTGCATGCGCAGAGAGCTCTATGGAGTTTCCAGCAACACATTATTTGATAAATTTTGCTAGATAATATATATGTTATTATTATTGTGGTTATTTCCTTTATTTCAAGTGTTAGCAAAGTACATTTTCTTGCATGTTTAAAGGTAAAACCATTATTCGAACATTGAAAATGCAATCATGTATCTGGTTTGTAACTGAAACTTAGCTCGGAAGTCGTATAACATATTGATTCGAAACTTTATATATTGTGTATTTATACATACATGCATACTAGGTCGTTCAATAAATAATGCACATAATTTTAGTTCTCAACTGCCTTTCACTAGAAATGAATGACACTTTACTCAATGTATCTCCAATCCTTCCTTTATAATGTCGTGAGGTTTCATTGTTTTCTGACAGATGACTATGATGTACTTTAGTTTTAAAATGGTGGTTGCTCATAAAACACATACAAAGCAGAGAGTTGTGACCTAACCTCTTTCTACAGAGAATGAGTCTATATCAAACTTTCACAGGCACTTTCAAAATGTCTATGGGGTTAGGAGTACTGTCAGCTGTTGGATTAGCAGTGTGTCAGTAGTAGGATGAGTTATCAGCTTCTGTGAATGTTTGAAATGGTCTCCTTTTTTACAGAAAGAAATTCAATCACAGCTCTCTGCTTTGTATATGTTTAACAAGCAACCACTATTTTAAAGCTAAAATGTACATCACAGCCATCTGTTAGAAAACAATGAAACTTAATGATATTATAAAGGAAGAATTGAAGGTATTAAAGTTTCATTCATTTCCAATGAAAGGCAGTAGAGAACTAAAATGTTGTATATTATGTATTGAACAACCCAGTATATATATATCACATGATAAGAAAAATAAATGCCTGAATGGGATTTGAACCCGGACCTCCAGGTTGGTACCCCAGTATGCTATCCATTACACCACCAGGCAAATCCAATTCAAACACTATCCTTCTTTTATATATGTATACATATATTCCCCATTATTACTAGATGTCGTGAGAACTCTGTCTTTACTGCCATCTAGTAGGTGACTATAACAAGTAAGCAAATTAAAGAGAATATTTTTTACTTTATAGCAGTGATATATATATATATATATATATATACATACACACACACACACACACACACACTATGTTCCAAAATGATGGACAGTAGGCTAGTTGGTATAGCTTGACAAACAAAATTGGATGCATGATTTTTTTCTATAATGGAAGAAAAACTGTGAAAGTTTCATATCCTGTATGCAGTCATTT
Organism: Diploptera punctata; assembly: GCA_030220185.1. NCBI lineage: Eukaryota > Metazoa > Arthropoda > Insecta > Blattodea > Blaberidae > Diploptera > Diploptera punctata. The sequence goes on from JASPKZ010000046.1 coordinate 3,209,246, forward strand.
GTTTATTGTCATTATTATGTCACAGTATTAAATTTGTGAAAATGGCGACTCCTGTACAGAAGTTATTCTGTGTGTTGCAATTTGTGAGGTCTGGCTCCATTGTTGCAGTGCAGTGAGCTTTCTGTAGGGAATTTGGAATTGATCCTCCGACAGATAAGAGTATCCGTTGATGGTGTAGACAGTTAGAAACAACTGGATGTATCTGTAAAAGGAAAAATCCAGGACGTCATTTTCTTAATGATGTGCAACAGTGGTTGAACGATAATTTTCCCCAATGATGGGTAGGATGCACCAGTCCAGATGACATAGTTTATTCCAATGGCCTCCACAGTCTCCCAATTTCAACCTTGTGATTTCTTCCGGGTGGAGATATGTAAAGGACCATGTTTATGTACCACCACTTCCCGTCAACCTTTCAGACTTGAGAAAAAAGGATTGTTGCTGCTGTTGAATCCATTACTCCAAATATACTGACCAAGGTTTGGGTGGAATTTGAGTATCGTCTAGATGTGTGCCATGTAACGAAAGGTGCTCACATCGTACGCTTATAAAGTATGTTATGAAAACTTGAAGAGTTTCTCTTCAATCACATGTAAGTTTTGTTTTTATATATGTATGATGTAAGGGAAAATAAACAACTTTGAAACCCCATCCATCATTTTGGAACACAAGTGTATATATTAATTCTGAGAAGCCAAAAAATCTCAAGGTTATATATAGGTTATCTTGGGTTTCACAGAATCTTGAAATCTTCTATCACTCTTCACAATTAAACCCTCAACCATTTTCAGCAAAAGTTCAAATTGACATTTTGCGAGTTTGAAAAATGAACCATCTGACATAAGTCTATTTTTGAGGGAATACAATGTCTGTTTCTTATAACTCTCTTATACACTTTATTTTCTGCCTTTATTTGGTTTTAGCTAAATGTATAATAATATATCCAGCAGATCTAACATAACCTCTTCAAACCTTACAGATGTAGGCCAAATTAGAGTTGCAACATAGTCTTGATAAAAGTCGCTCAGATTGTATCACAACATGTGTATAAGGGTTAAGTTATTTTGATTGGATGTCCATTGTCATGTGATATTGATAATATAGTATAGAAATATATGTTTTTTTTTAAACTGAATACCTATTTGATTTATTACAAATTAATTTACCCTATTGATTCTGATTCAATTTATTGTGATTTACACAATAGGTTTTATTCATAAAATTTATTTATTTATTTAGCAGGTTTTGCATCATCTTCCTACACTCAATTAATCTACTGTCATTCTCCAGCTCTCTCTTTCATTCCAATTCTATAATCCAATGATTTTTTCCCTCATGCTGCTCAAAACACCATCAATCCACATTAATTTTAATAAAATCAATTGTATTAAAATTTCCAGTGAGCTAGCTTAAATGGTTTGGCTCCCTCTGAATCTGGAACAAGCTATTCTTTGTAGACCTGTTGCAATTTTGCCTCTGAAGAAATAACATGATGCCAGGATTAGACTGTAAGATGTCTGTAAATAGTTGTTCAGTTATTTTTATACAAATTGTTTGAACTTTTTAATATTGTAGGCTGCTCCTACTCTTGATAGAAAAGGTACTTTCAAAGTGGAGTATCTTCAGAAAATTGAACAAGATGTTCAAACAAAATGGGAGAAGATGAAAATATATGAAGAAGATGCACCACCAGAACCAAAGAAAAACGCTGAAGAAAAATTTATGTGCACTTTTCCATTTCCATACATGAATGGTAGACTTCATCTTGGTCATACATTTTCACTTTCAAAATGTGAGGTAATTTGAATTTGTTTTGGTATAAAATTTAATGAAATTAAACTGTTTCTGTCTTGATGTTTCTATTATTAATTTAACACTTCTCACTGAAGGATATTTGCAAAGATAGAAGCAAAGGCTTTATAGCATTTGGTGCTAGGAATTACAACGTATATAAGAGAAAAATTTGCTTCTAGATTGGAACTCGCCCCAGTAGCTCAGATGGTAGAGCATTGCATAGAAAGCAGGTCCCAGGTTCAAGTCTCGGTCTGGGCGAAAAATTTTCTCCTCAAATATAATTATCCTTCAGTGAGAAGTGTTAAATTAATAATAGAAACATCAATTGAAGCCCTACTGGCTTAATAAAGTAGTGTTTAAATTCTCGATAAATGTCTTCTTAACTAAGAAGTCGCTATTTGCAAAGATAGAAGCAAAGGCTTCATAGCATTTGGTGCTGGGAATTGCAATGTATATAAGAGAAAAATTTTCGTCTAGATCGGAACTTGCCCCGGTAGCTCAGATGGTAGAGATTAACCTAGAAAGCCAAAGGTCCCTGATTGAGTCTCAGTCTGGGCGAAAATTTTTCTCTTCAGATATGTTTCTGTCTTGTTCATATTGATGAAGATTCTTAAATATAACTTCTTTAATAATTAATTACTTAGTTTTAAATTTTAGCCTCAAACATAATATAATACTGTCCCATGCCATAGCTGAGAAGTCTAAAGCATCATGTCTTGACACAGAGCTGCAGGACGTGTGCTAGATTGAATCCTCTTGGGGAAGAAATTTACTCATGGAATTTTCGGCAGTATGGAATCAGTGCCATCTCACCAAAAATTTCCACAGCTCTCTTTTTTTTTAACATATTTTGTCAGATCTGGCCTAAACAAACTTTTTATTCAAGGTAATTTATGATTTTCACCTCACTCATCCAATTATTTGAGCTTTCGACTTCTGTATTTTATTACAAGAAAGTAACTAGTGTATTGTCCTCATCATTTTGTTCCAATGATCAGAATTCTGAGATTAATGCCTACCAACTCTAGCAAACCAACAAGAAGTGATTTAAATAATCAAACCTCAATTAAAATCCTTCATTTGTCACCCAAGTATTGGACATTCAAGAAGCAACATCTATAGGGACATTAGAATTTTATTAACCCCATAAAACTGTAAAATTCCTCTTCAATAGTACGTAAAAACTAACAAGCTTTTTCCCTTACCATGATCATCAAAATGTAACTTTGGAACAAAAAGGAGGCATTTCTACTCATGTCCCCAATATAGGGTCTCTAGTATTAACCACTTAAGTAACCAGGTTCTTTTGAGTTGTTGTGTCACAGATTTATTTATTTACTCTACAGTTATTAACATATTGATTATGTTTGTCTTTAGTTTGCAGTTCGGTACAAACGACTGAAGGGCAAGCGGGTGCTATTTCCATTTGGATTTCATTGCACAGGAATGCCAATTAAGGCTTGTGCAGACAAACTGAAGAGAGAAATGGAAGAATTTGGTTATCCCCCTCAGTTTCCTGCCACTGTGAATGAAAATACATCTGTAGAAACAAAACTAGATGCTATTATTAAGGATAAAAGCAAGGGAAAGAAGGTAATGAACTAATTTGAGATCTACAATATAGTATTATTATTATTATTATCATCATCATCATCATCATCATCATTGTTATAAACCATTACAGGTTATGAAAGCTCTTAACTTCTGAATTGACAATTGCACCACTTATATTGATGGTCTAGAACCGTACTGTTCTAAGTCCATTTTTTAGAATTTTTAGAATTTTTTATTATGAGATTTAAGGCCAGTATGAGATTTAAGCTCTCTAAGCCATGCCATCTCCGTCTTCCATAAGTTGAGACTTTCATCTTTCAATGTGTTTCTGGGAACTTGTTAAATAAATATCTTTTTAGCACTTGGTGTTGAATAGAGTGAGCCAGTTAGAGTAGGTTCTACATGACCCACCAAAGAGGGATGGGCTGAGAGTTGCTCTTTGCAAAAAGCTTGATTCTTGAATACCAGCCTAAGTGAATGTTTCTTATACATAGGCATTGTGAAAATTAAACAGAAATTCAGTATTTTGATTACCAATGGCTGAAGAATGGATTTCTAATATAAATAATTTTTTGCTTATAGAGAGAGGTACAACTAAAGAGATAAATTTCTGCCTAAACCGGGATTGGAAGCCAAGATGTCCAGCTTTACATGCTGGCACACTAAACCATTGGGTTTTTCATCCTGAATAATTAATTTAGCTGTTTGATCAATTAGTGAATTTTCTGTAATCTTTAATTCTACTAGGTCTTTTTCAATTTCTTTAAATTAGCTGGGTTTTGTTTTGCAGTTACAGAAAAAATCAAATAATTATTTGGTTAGTCTGTTAGAGTACATTCTGAGAAGATCATAAAAATGTATTCTCCTTTTTCGCATAGTATATGAAAGTTCTTCAATTCTTTTGTAGAGTTTCATTCTTGATGTACATTATCTTATTATCTTGAAATTTTGGTCCTATGATTTTCCTTAAAAATGTTCCTTTCCTTTAGTTCAAGTTTCTCCATTTGGCCTTTGAAATTCATGGTTAGTGTTTTTGCTGCATACAGTGCTTCTGGCTTGATCACTGCCTTGTAATGTGTAATTATGGACCCCCATGAAAGGAATTTTTTTTGTTATATTCTTTATTATTTAATTTTAGGAAGTTATATTTTGAGGTTATTTTAATTATATTACTTTTAGTCTGGACATTTTACCTCAATATTAATGTTGATTTGTTCTTGAACATGTTTCAAAACAATTCTGTTTTATCATCAGCTTTCCCAGACTGGTTTTATTTATGTTGCATTATGTTGCAACCACAGGATGGAGCTGACATCGATCCAGGTTGTGCAACATAATGCAACATAAATAAAACCAGTCTGGGAAAGCTGACGATAAAACAGAATTGTTTTGAAACATGTTCAAGAACAAATCAACATTAATATTGAGGTAAGATGTCCAGACTAAAAATAATATAAGATTCTTTATTGCTCCTAATAATATTATTTTCTTGCAATATGCTGAGAACACACAGCCTGCTTGCTGAAAGGAAATTATCAGCTGGTAAAACATATATTTAGTCCCTTAATTCAAATGCCTAGTTTTCTCAACTTCAGTTAGAATAATCATGATGTTCAAATTATGTCCTTGTACTGCCACACATTTCTGACATCTTTTAAGAAAGTTTGAATTCACACCCATTAATTCTTTTTGTGAAATTGTAAATTCAAACTTCCTTAAAAGATCAATGTTTTTATTATTCATCTAATATATCTCAATGAAGGATAAATTATATTTGAAGAGAAAAATATACGATCAGACTGGGATTTGAACCCAGGACTTTTTGCTTTCTATGCAAATGCTCTACAACTGAGCTACCTGAGCTCTCCAATCTAAACACAAATTTTTCTCTTATATACACTGTTAATTCCCGAGTGCTAAATGCTACGAACCGTTGCTTGATCTTGCACATTTATATTGGAATGCTCAGGTAGCTCAGTTGGTAGAGCATTTGCATATAAAGCGAAAAATCCTGGGTTCACACCCCAGTCTGAGCATATATGTTTCTCTTCAAATATAATTCCTTAGAAATGTGTCACAGTACAAGTACATTGTTTCAAACATCTTCCGTGACAGAAGTAAATGATTACTCTTAACTGTAATTGAACTTGAATTGAAGGTTTATCTATGTGAGAGTTTACCAACTGAAAGCTTTGGACACTCACGCCATCTGTAGACAGTTATGGATATTATTTTGGCTGCTACTAAATTCCTCTGCCATCTGGCGGAGTAGTTTTGTAACAACTATTTTTGTCTATGGTTTGTTCCTCTATGAAACTATTGTGTTTCAATTGTTAATCATGGAAAGTTCAAATTTATGTGACATCATTCCATTAGGCCATTCTTGTAATTTTCTGATTGGTTAATGCAACATAGACACATTGTTTTCTTGAAATTTGTTCAATTGATAAAACATGAAGATATGAAGGCATCTTGAATTGCAAGATAAGAAAAGCATCCTGATGGGTTTTGATTGTGTTTCACTACGGATGCTCTAAAATATAAGAAGACATCTTGGATAGAAAATGTGGGATAAAGCTGCCAAGTTTAAAACATCTCACTGTGGAAATGTGATAGCAATTCTTAACACTGTGATAATGAATAAATGCTGTTTGTGATAGCTTAAAGGTATAAATAATAGAAAATAAAGTGTGAAACTAAAATAAGTTTGAAAGGCAATGCATTGGCATATGCAAGTTTATAATTCTGTAAAGAGAATTAATGTGTGTGAGAAATAAGATTTCTCTATCTTCCTCAAATTAAACCTCATAATGTTACATCCTAATGATTTTAAAATTTCTCTATATATTTGTGAAAGGAAAATTAATTTTTAATTTAAAATAAATTAAATTTAGCTTTAAAAGTGTTTGAATCTGTTTTGTTCTATTTATTAAACGTCCATCTTCCTCTGATTGAAGTTACTGAAAAACGATTGATTCTCTTTCATATGTGCTAATAGAGGACTTATTTAAAATTAATTCACCAATCACTGTCTAAAGGACCTAGTTCTGGTACAGAAACTTGACACGATCATTCTGATCCTTGTCAGCAGAGTGACAAACATTTTTTATATTTCATGGATTGAATATTCAAGGAGAAAAATGATAAACATTTCTGGTCACTTGCAGACCAGATTTGAAGCACTGCAGTGTTGAGATTCAGAGTAGCACAGGCCAACAACTTTCTGCAGTCCGCTATGCATTTTTTGTACATTGCAAAAATGATACTGCATTCTAATAGCAGTAATAATAATATTGTTTAATCTTTCTTCACTCACCTTCACTCCCATGTGGGAGTTAAGAAGTATGAGGTGATTGAAGAAAGATTAAACAATATTAAAATCAACCTCATAGTGTTATTTCCTATCTTCATAACTCAGTAATAATAATTTTTTTTATTATTATTATTATTATTAATGTTGTTATAATAAACATTTGCTATAATAGATATGTTGTATTTTCCATTGTCAGAGTAAAGCTGTAGCTAAAGCTGGCGGTGCAAAGTATCAGTGGCAAATCATGCAGAGTCTTGGCCTGAATGATGAAGCAATTAAGAAATTTGCTGATGCTAATCATTGGCTGGGCCATTTCCCACCATTGGCTGTTGAAGATATGCGTAGGATTGGTCTTCATGTAAGTATAAAGTGTGACTTATATTTTATAGTAAATCCTTACCATCTGGCTTACTGTCCCTTTGTATGATGGCATTTTATTTAATTGTTATCCAATATCATGATTTCATCTTGTGGTTTATTCTTTTAAATGGAAATATGACAGGATGGATACCTAAGTATAGTATTTATGGACATTATTCAATTCTCAATAATTTCCATATTCTGGTTAGCAGTTTTTTCCTTGAATAACTCATGTGACACTAAAAATCAAATAGCAGAACAGCTTACCAGTGGAACATGAATATCGACTTCATTTTTTTTTTGTGAAGTTGGCAGTAAATTTCCCAGAGTCCTCAGTAATTTAATCATTCTGACCATAGAGCATGACTTTGCTAGCAGAAGAACCTTGTGGTATGAAAATATATTCAATGGAAATTTAGCCATTTATCAAAATAAAATGTAATTTTAAAAATAAGAAATACGTGTTATTATATCTTTGATGGTTGCATAGTAAAATACAGGGAATCCATTTTAAGAGGAAACCTTACATCATTCTGCCACCGCGACCAGACTGCTTAAATATCTCAAAATAAATGGTGATTAATAAACCTCTATGTGTAGGTCTATTTTTTATAATAATCTAATTAGTTGAGTTATTTGTATTTTATAGCTTCTAACTATCTTCATTTGCCAGCAGTAATGGAACGCACTCCCTGCCGGTGCAAGAACAATAGTGGGCGAAGTGAGCGCCGCTGCAGTGCTGTAAAAAGGTTTCCGCTTAAAATGGATTCCCTGTATCACATGTAAAAAAAGTACAAATAATATATAGCCATTTTTAGCACAATATGGACTTCTGTCAATAAATACAGCCATTTTGATAATTTTTGTTTCTCCTTTTGATAAAATATTATATGATATGAAATTTTTAAATGCAGGTTGACTGGCGTCGCACATTCATAACAACAGCAGCAAATCCTTTCTTTGATCAATTCGTAAGATGGCAATACCTCCACCTGAAAGCAAAAAACAAAGTGAAGTATGGTAAGCGTTACACAGTGTTTTCTCCAAGAGATAATCAGCCCTGTATGGACCATGATCGCAGTACAGGTGAAGGTGTGGGACCTCAGGAGTATACTCTTATCAAAATGAAACTCCTCAAACCATTTCCGTCAAAACTCAGGTATTAATACATAGTATATTTGAATATATTAATACATAGTGTTCTAAAAGGTAATTTTATTATTATTAATAATTAAATTAATGTTTTTATTACCTCACCTCATATCCTTTTTCTTCTATACTGCAGTTTCGGAGCTTATCTCCATCATCGATGGATATGAGGTGAGGTAATAAAAACATTAATTTAATTATTAAATTAAACCTCATAGTGTTCTTTTCCTGTGAAAGTTAAATATTTATTATTATTACTCGCCCAAGTTAAGTTCTGTACGGCTAGGGGAAGTGTGTTAGTGGTAGTGTTGCCAAACTGTCTCTTTATGGAAGGTGGAATCCCTAAACACATGTGAAATATCATTACATGGTTCTCAAATTAGTCATTTAGTCCATTTATCACTTGGGTCTTCTCTACATTAAATCTAAAGTATTTGCATATCTGTGATATTTTTATAAGATCAATGTTTTTGTTGACTTCATCAAGTTTGAAATTATATAAATTTGGATATTATTAGCATTAATATGATAGCAGGAATGTTTTAATTTTGTTGAGATGCCATTAATATACATACAGCAAGTATAGTAATGGAGCTAGGACACTGTCCTGAAATAGACCAACCTAATGAATCACTAATTTGAGAAATGATTTTGAACTAATACCGATTGCTGCCGATCATTGAAATACCTCTCCTCATATTCAGTCTTCTAAGCAGATCGCGATTTCAAAGCCTTGGCAGCTTCATCTTCAGTACTTTCTTGTCGACTGATATGTCGATCAGAAGAATTACTTTTTCTTCCCTCTGTTGGTGGACCAATCAGAATCCGTGGGAATTTTGAAGTTCATAAGTTTTTCTTTCTTGTTTTTTTGAATGTGGATTTTTTCCCAAACCATGAGTTCTTTTAGTATTTGTTTGTTTAATTAGACTGGCTTTTGATTCAAATAGATATTTTTCAGATCAAGCATGAGCAGCTACTGCTGACTTTTCCACTTCACCATTTTTGACATTTTTAAGATTTTCTTTCACCCTTGTTTTCAAATTTCTTTTTGTCAGCAGTAGCTGCTCATGCTTGGTCTGAAAAAACATCTAATTGAATCAAAAGGCAGTCTAATTAAACAAACAAAAAAAACTGAAAGAACTGACGGTTTGGGAAAAAATCCACATAAAAAAAACAAGAAAGAAAAACTTATGAATTTTGAAATTCCTGCGAATTCTGATTGGATCCGGAGATTTATCAATCCACCAACAGAGCGAAGAAGAAGTTCTTCTGGTTGACATAACATCAGTCGACAAGAAAGTACTGAAGATGAAGGCGCCAAGGTTTTGAAATCACAATTTACTTAGAAGACTGGATATGAGGAGAAGTGTGAAGCATTTTAATTTAATCGTTGAAATAGGTGTTATATCAGTCAAGACAGTTTTCTGACAGATAAAATGTTTATTGGTCTGCTAATAATATGTAGTAGTAGTAGTAGTCATTGCCCATTAGCTTGGATATGTTCCATTTGTTTTCCTGCTTCCCAATAGAGTCCAGCCAGAGTCTTGTAGGTGACATCTTGAGAGTCTCACAGTTAATATGGTGGTCTTTCTCCATTTTTATCTTGACACAGTATACAACTTGGAGAGTTGAAGATTTCAATTTTGTATAGGTGTGCTGCCAGAGAGTCATGGCAATAATATGTCAATGTCCACAATATTGAATGCTTTACCAAAGTTGAGAATAAGTGCTGAAAGTTCTCTTTTATCCATAGCTTCTCTAGTGTCTTCGACAATGTTAAGAAGTGGAGCACTTGTATAGTGTTCCTTTCTAAAGCTGACTGATATTTGTCAAGTACATCATATGTACCCGAGACAGTAAGTTGTTTGGGAAGCTAGAGGGAGAAATTATGCAGGTCAAATAATTTCCAGTGCCATTGGACAACAACAACTTTTATGACATATAAAAGAACTTTGTGTCTAAATAAGATTCCTCTGACCAAAATTTGCTGGTACATATCATATGCAAGCATGAATTACAATGCTATAGAACCAAGTTGTTAGTTAGTAAATTGAGTTAGATTTGACAACTTACCTCATAATTGTAGATTTTTTAAGACTAAATTTGATAGATCTACATATTATTTTCAATTCCATCCAATTTTAAGTTAGATGGAATTGAAAATGATACGTAGATCTATCAAATCTAGTCTTCAAGAAATCTATAATGTGAGATGAGTTGTCAAATCTAACTTAATTTATTAATTCAAATAAACCTCATAGTGTCACTTCCTTTAAATATTAATGTGTGTTATTAGAGTCTTATATAAGTAAGGTATCAATTCTGTGACACAATGCATAAAACCTATAACCCTCAAATTTAAAAAAAATGAGTTAATATTATTAATGTAATATTTGAGCTGTCATTTATCATCCCTCGAATTTTGATTGCTGTACAATTAGTTAAACAGAAGATCCAGAGATGGACAACACATTGGAGGTTCACTTCAGATAGGAAACCTCCATGCATGAATCTTCATTTTCTCAGAACTACTTAAATGAGGGTTATTGGTTTCATGCATGGTGCCACAGAATTATATTTGAAGAGAAAAATTGTTGCCTAGACCGAGACTTGAACCCGAGACCTTTGGCTTGCAGGGCCAAATGCTCTACCAACTGAGCTACCGAGGCGAGTTGCGATCTACATGCAAATTCTTCTCTTATATACGTTGTAATTCCCTCGTGCCAAATGCATCGAAACCTTTGCTTCTATCTTTGCAAATGGCAGCTTTTTAGTTAAGTTAAGAAGACATTTATTGGGAATTTAACACTACTTTATAAAGCCAGTAGGGCTTCTATTGATGTTTTTATTATTGATTTAACACTTCTCACTGAAGGATAAATTATATTTGAAGAGAACAATTTTTGCCTATACCGAGACTCGACCCAGGACCTTTGGCTTGCTGGGCCAAATGCTCTACTAACTGAGCTACCGAGGCGAGTTACGATCTAGATGCAAATTCTTCTCGGTAGCTCAGTTGGTAGAGCATTTGGTCCGGCAAGCCAAAGGTCCCGGGTTCGAGTCTCGGTCTAGGCGAAAATTTTTCTCTTCAAATATAATTTATCCTTCAGTGAGAAGTGTTAAATCAATAATAAAAACATCAAGGTATCAATTATTTTTTTCAGCTCACTTGAAGGCAAGTCAGTTTTCCTGGTTGCTGCAACTCTTCGTCCAGAAACAATGTATGGTCAGACTAATTGCTGGGTTCATCCAGATCTCAAGTACATAGCATTCAACACAGTTACTGAAGGAGGTGAAGTGTTTATAAGTACAAGACGTTCAGCCCTTAACATGGCATATCAAGGATTCACAAAGGAGGAAGGAAAACTAGATATTCTTCTTGAACTTATAGGGCAGGCAAGTACAGTTTTCTTTAACCCTTCAATAGTCACATTGGGGATATGTGTCTCCCAATTTGTTTCTTTGTCCTAATATGTTAAGTGATAAGTTTTTGGATATGGATGGTTTTGGGTACTTTCAAAGTTAGTATCATAAAATGAAATTCTGTAATATTTAGTTTTAAATGTTTTTATTTAAAATTTGTCACATATATTAAAAGGCAAATTAACATTTTAAGTGAAAAAATTTAGCCTAAACAAGGACTTGAATCCAGTATCTCTGGATCTCCAATCCAGTGCTTTATTAATTAAACTATCTAGGCTCCTATTTTGGATAGAAATTTTTCTCTTACTAATACCCATTTGCTTGAAGTCGAGAATCTTCATTCTACACACATTCTAGCAGCTTCTTAGTCAAGAATTTTTGGTGGGATTTTAGCATTACTTTTATAGCTAGTATAGCTTCATTTTCGATATTTTTATTATTCTTTCAAAATTTCTTTTTTTTTTTGGTAGTAAAGCAAATATTTCCAATGTTTTTATTTAAATTTGTCACTTATATTATTGTTTAATATACAAATTAATATTTTAAGAGATAATTTCTTACCTAAACTGGGATTTTAACTCAGTATCTCTGGATTTCTATTCCAATGCTTGTCCATTAAGCTGGTCTAAGCTCCTGATTTAGACAGAGATTTTTCTTTTATTTATACAAACCTATACTCTTGTTACTTATTTTAGGAATTCACACTATGAGGTATATTCATTTAGGTAGAATTTTGTATCACTCACCTCATATGTACAATATGATGTGAGTGATAAAAAATTCTACCCAAATAAACTATACTCTTGATGTTTTTATTATTAATTTCATACATCTCAATGATGGATAAATCATATTTGAAGAGAAAAATTATACGCTCTGACTGGGACTTGAACCCGGGACCCTTGGTTTTCTAGTTCAAGTGCTCTACCATCTGAGCTACCTGAACTCTTGTTGTCATGAATGTTCATTCTACACACATTCTAGTACCCTCTTATTCAAGAAAATTTTTTAGTGGGATTTTAACATTACTTTTGTAGCTAGCATAGTTTTATTTTCAGTATTTTTATTATTCTTTTAACATTATTTTTTTGGCTAGTAAAGCATATATTTTCGATGTTTTTATTTAAATTTGGCACTTACATTAAAGAAAAATATATAAATAAAAATATCGGAAATGTATTTTTGTACCCAGGTTTGCAAACACCAGACATGAGAGATGTCAAATATTCCAATAAGGGAAGCAGGTAATTAACTTTAATTTTCATTTACACGAATCCAAATTGTCCTCTATGCAATAAAGACGAAGAAATGAATGAAGAACACCTACAAACCTGTGAAGTATTACCTGTTGGATCCACAATAGAGAAATATTGGAGAGCAAGAACGCTAATGGCTTCGGTGCCAAGGCCCAGCATTTGAAAACAACAACAACAACTTTAATTTTCATCTGTCATGTCCACTTCTACATGGAATTCACCAATAAAGTGTCAATGAATGATTCATTTATTTCACAGTTTATTGTAGAGTACGAGGGTCGTTTGATAAGTTTTCGGAATCACAACCATAGGTCAGTGCTAGTGCAACCTGGTTCCTACATAATGATGAGTCATCCTTTAGCAGTAAACACATTGCACATCAGTGCTCTGGGTGGAGAGCTGTAGTGTGGACGTGTGTTGATTGTTGTTCCTGTGTAGTAGTTTGTGAAGATAAAAAAAACTGAGATACGAGCAGTAATAAAATAAGAATCAAATGAATCGTGAATTCTTCTTACCTCATATATCTATGTTTCTTTAAACACAGCACCGCAGTATCAGAGAACCATCATTCCCATCCTCAGCTGTTTTCACCACTCGTTTTAATTTTTGTTTATTTTTCTCAATGTTTTTGCCAATTTTATGCTTTTGTGGCCTGTATATGTTAGTGTAATCCATATACTATTAATATTTGCTTCTCTTTTGAGTTCCGTTATTTTAATTATGTCGGTTAGCTTCTTTTATTTTCTTACAAGTTTATAATTTTGCTGTTGTAGCCATTGCTTCTAGCCATGCTTTTTATATATTGTGATTCCTTATTGTAATTAGTTCTGTTTAATGGCAATTTTAACATTCTATTAATTAGGCTCTTGAATGCGCTGATTTTTTATTGGTATGGATGTCGTGATTTGTTGTTGGTTTTCTGTATATATGTATTTCAAATTTTTTTTGTTTTCATGTTTTTAACTATGTTAAGATAAAAAAAAATTGATTTTATTGTTTTGTTCAATTTCTTTTGTAAATTCCAATTTATTGTGCATATTGTTTAATTCTGATAGGATTTCTTCTTCTTTTCTGTCTATACTTTAATAAATTATTATAATGTCTTCTACATATCTAACAATTAACTTTATGTTGTATTTTTGTGTTATTCTTTTGTAGTGTAAGACCTAGCTCAGGTGGTAGAGCACTCACTTGGTCTAGAGAACCAAGGGTTCCTGGTTCAAGCCCTGGTCTGAGCGTATAATTTTTCTCTTCAAATATGATTTATCCATCATTGAGATGCATGAAATTAATAATATAAATATCCTAAGAAGGTACATATTTTAACTTTATTTTACTAGACCAAGTTAATTTTTAGTTACCTTATTTGCTCATAGATGTCATGAATGGCATGCAGTCAACACACCAACCCAATGAGACATCTAACAAGCAACTAAGGTATTACTAGGATGTTGATGTCGGTAAATTTTGCTTAGAGGCCTGTTTATTCAGGCTTAAGGATCTTTTACAAGCCTGAAAATCTTAAAGTCCCTCCCGGAGGACTTGCTCCTTAGATTTTTCTGTCCTAAAGTATCCATTGACCCTCAGAACTAGAGGCAAGGAGCATAACCACTAGCCCACCACAGCTGACTATATATACATATATATATATATATAAATCCTAGTACTGATAAATAAGCTTTTTTTACATCTACATAGTTTTTTATGTTTACAGGATATAATGGGTGTAGCATTGAAGGCACCTCTTACTTGCAATCCCAAGATATATACACTGCCTATGCTGACCATAAAAGAAGACAAGGGTACAGGAGTTGTAACAAGTGTTCCATCTGATTCTCCTGATGATTATGCAGCCCTTGTTGATCTTAAGAAGAAACCACCATTTAGAGAAAAGTATGGCATTAAGGATGAAATGGTTCTTCCATTTGAACCTGTAAGTATTTGCCATAATTAATTCTTCATATAATATTGTAACTGAATAAAGTATTACAGCATATCTTTCTGAGTCCTTTTATCAGTTCTTGTTGTCTAAAGTCTGAGGAATGCAGAACTTAATATATAGAAATACAGATTTTTAAGTACAAATGTCCTGAACCATAGCTAATGGTTCTAAGGCATCATTTCTTGGTGCAGAAACACAGGATTTGTACTGTTCGTTTCCAAGTGGGAAAAGAAATTTTCTCATGGAATTTTGGCCAGTATGGGACTGGTATCACCCAGCTTCATGAGAAATATGGGCGGCTACAATAAGTATTAACTTAGACCTTAAATTGATCAGGAATTAAGAAAAAGGGAAAATGAAATTTTGAATATACAGAAAAGAAACTCACATAGATAATTATGTTAAAGCAACAGGATTTAACCATATTGTGCATAAACAGGCAGTGTTTAATAATAATTAAATGAATCGTGATTTCTTCTTACCTCATACTTCTATGTTTTTTTAAACACAGCACTGCAGTATCGGCGACACGTTGTCGTCATCATCAGCTGTTTTTTATTTATATATTAAATTTGGGAATTTTTAACATTATGAGGTTCAATTAATAATAATTAAATGAATCGTGATTTCTTCTTACCTCATACTTCTATGTTTTTTTAAACACAGCACTGCAGTATCGGCGACACGTTGTCGTCATCATCAGCAGATGATAATTATATTAAAGCAACAGCTGATGATGATGACAACGTGTCGCCGATACTGCAGTGCTGTGTTTAAAAATACATAGAAGTATGAGGTAAGAAGAAATCACGATTCATTTAATTATTATTAATTGAACCTCATAATGTTAAAAATTCCCAAATTTAATATATAAATATAACAGTGTTTAATAGTTTAACACACAGACTTTTGAACGTTCCCATGAGCAAAGAAAATTTCAAGAAAGAAAAAACACATTATAAAAATAGCAAAAGATAATAGTTTTCAAGAAAAGATGATTCATAAGAAAATAATTAAATTCAAGAAACAAAAAGTGAAAAAAGAAAGTAATCTTCAGACAGATAAAGAAATAGGTAAAAAATTCAAGAAATTTGCATACCACCCTTTAGTATTTAACAAGTTTCAAAAAATTTTCAACAAGTTTAATACTAAATTAGCACCGAAAAATGATTACAGTTTGAATAAATTAATCAAAACCAACAAAAATGAAAGGATTGAAGACGGCAACAAATCAGGAATTTATCAAATTGATTGTAAAGATTGTGAAAAGATGTACATAGATAAACTTACTCTTACTTGACGATTTTATTATTAATTTAACACTTCTCATTGAAGGATAAATTATATTTGAAGAGAAAAATTTTCGCCTAGACCGGGACTCGAACCTGGGACCCTTGGCTTCCCGGGCCAAGTGAAAATTTTTCTCTTCAAATATAATTACTCTTACTTACTTACTCACTGGCACTATCGAACCCGTAGGTTCATGGCCGCACGGACATAAGCTCTCCATACATCCCTATCCTGAGCTAATGCTTTCCAATCATTCCCTGTATAATCTACTTCCCTCAAATCATAGTTAATGTTATTCTCCACCTCATTCTTGGTCTACCAACTGGGCGTTTTCCCTCTGGCTTTCCTACAAGAAGCTTCCATGCAAGTCTTTCATTTCCCATACGTGCAACATGTCCTGCCCAATGCAGTCTACGAGACTTAACTGTTCTTATTATATCTGGCTTCCTATAAAGACCATGTAGTTCATCGTTATGTAGTCTTCTCCATTCACCTGTCTGTTCATCTCTCTTTGGTCCAAAAATTTTCCTAAGTACTTTATTCTCAAATACTTGTAATCTCCTTTCCTCTCTTAAAGTAAGAGTCCATGTTTCGCACACATATAATATAACTGGTAGAATAATAGTTTTATATATTTTCAGTTTAACGTTTTTTTAAAGGAGTTGGGACATCAAGAGTCTCTGCAATGCATAATAGCATGCATTTCCAGAATTGAGCCTAAGTTTAATTTCTTTGTGCATCTCATTCCTATTTGTGATCATTGTTCCTAGGTATTTGAATTCTGCCACTTCCTCAAAATTTCCCTCATTTGTCATTAGCTGTCCATTTCCATTATATAATGAATTTCTACGTGTGACCATATATTTAGTTTTATTGATATTTACTTCCAGTCCTAATTTCTTAGTGTTACTCAATAGTGTATGCGTGTTGGCCTTTAGTATCTCCTCGCTATCGGCCAATAATACTACATCATCAGCATAAACTAACAGCTTAATAATACCATTCAGTTGTAAGCATTCCTCATTCTCTAAAGATTTAATGGCATGCTCTAGTACAAAATTAAATAGTAGAGGAGATAGTGCATCTCCTTGCTTCAACTCATTCTGGATTTCAAAAGTGTCCGAAAACTGTTTGCCTACACGCACCCTACTCTTTGTGCCATTTAGACACATTCGTATAAGTCTAACTAACTTTTTAGGAATTCCAAACTCCAGCAGTATACTATATAACTTCTCCCTCTTAATTGAATCATAGCTTTTTTTGAAGTCTATGTATAGGTGATATACAGTACTATTATATTCCCATTTCTTTTCTAAAATCTGTCTTATACAACTGATCTGCTGATCTGTTGTAGACCTGTTTCTTCTAAATGCACATTGATGATCTCCTAGAATGTCATCAATATAGGGAGTAAGTCTGCTTACTAATATATTTGTTAGAATTTTGTAGGAAGTTGAAAGTAATGAGATGCCCCTGTAGTTGTTGCAATCAGTTTTATCTCCTTTCTTATAAATTGGTACGATAATTGACTCCTTCCATTCATCTGGAAGAGCTTCTTTTTCCCAAATCATACTAAGCAACCAGCGTATCCTGTCCATCAATTTTTCTCGCCCTGATTTTATCAGTTCTGCTGGGATCTCATCTGAACCTGATGCTTTATACATCTTCAATTTTTCAATCGCCATTTCAACCTCTAATGCACTTGGCTCTGCGACTAGCATTTCTGCTGTCTGTAAATTATCCTCCTCAATGTCTTGTTCTGTATGTACATTTAATAGCTGATTAATGTAACTTTTCCGTCTATTTAGTATACTCCTGGAATCTGCAATCATATCCCCATTTTCATTCCGAATTATGTTTGTTCTAGCCTGAAACCCTTTCTTCTCTATACTAATTCCCTGATATAATTCTCTAATGTTCCTATTTTTTGCATTCATTTCAAGATCATTAATCTTCTCTCTCAAATATTCCCTCTTTTTACTCTTTAGTAGCTTGGTGGTTTCCCGACTATTACTACCCAATTGCTCTAAATTTACCTCATTTGGCTCGTGTAACCATTTCATTTTTGCTAGCTTTCTTTTCTTTATAATGTCGGCACATTCCTCATCAAACCATTTCTTGTTTGCCTCTTTTTTAAACAACCAATGCTTTCTGATGCTGACAATTTAATAGTAACTCTTATAGCCCTCCCATTCTTTATTTATATCAGTTTCTTCTTCGTTTGCCACATTGTCATCTGAAGATTCCAGTACTTCAAATCTATTAGCAATTTTGATTTGGTATTCTTGCCGCATTTCATCATTTTTCAAGTTTTTGAATTCAAATTTTACAGAATCATCTTTAGCGTTTGTTCCTCTCATAAGCGATAGCCGTTGTCTGATTTTCACTCTGACCAGATGATGATCCGAATTGCAGTCTGTCCCTCTAACTGATTTAACATCAATGATGCTACTGTGCCAGCATTTATCCACTAATACATGATCTATCTGGTTCCGAGTTTCTCCATCTGGGGACGTCCAAGTGTATTTATGTATATCCTTATGCTGAAATGTTGTGCTCTTAAGAATGAGATTCTTTGATGTGGCAAATGTGACTAATCTAACCCCGTTGTCGTTACTATCTTCATGAAGACTGAATTTGCCTATTGTTGGTTTGAATATATCTTCCCGCCCCACTTTTGCATTAAAATCTCATCATCATCATCATCATCACTCCAGGGATTAGGCAATTGCCCGTTCCGACTTCATATTGCATCAGCCCAACGTCTTCTAGGTCTTCCAACATCACGCCTTCCTCTTGCTTGATAGTTCCTGGCTAACAATGGATATCTCTCCTTACTCATTCCATCCATGTGATCAATCCATTTCTGTCTGTAATTCGTGACTTTATCCAATAAAGGCTGTACTTTCAATTCTTCTCTTATATCCTCATTTCTTATTCTATCAAGTCTTGTACATCCTTTTACTTGTCTTAGGAACCGCATCTCTGCCGTCTGTATTCTATCCTTCTGTCTTTTCACTGGAGCCCAAGTTTCACATCCATACAATATTGTGGGAACCGCCATAACATTATACATTTTTATCTTGGTTTCTTTTTCTAATTTTATTTTTGAATGTTCTCTGTATTGTTCCACACACCATCTGAAATTTATTTATTTTGGAGTCAATATCTCTTTCTCCTCCACATTGTAGCCAACATCACAGCCCAAATATTTGAAACTAGACACCTGTTCTATACTTTGATTTTCTAAAATAATTTTGGTTCTCACTGGATCTCTTCCTCTAAAAGCCATGGTCTTCGTTTTCCTTACAGAAATCTTTTGATCGTATAACTTACATATTTCATTTAATGCATGCATTGATTTCTGTAAGTCGTCTTCATTTTTCTGTATTATGATTACATCGTCAGCAAATAGAAGATTATTTATGCACACTTTATTATCTATTCTAATTCCTGGATTTACTAAAACTTTCCATTTATTTAAAATATCGTCTATATATATATTAAACAAAGTGGGTGATAAACTACATCCTTGTCGTAATCCAGTATTTGTTTTGATTGCATCTGTTCTTTTGAATCCAGTATCTATAATTATATTTGTGTCTTCATATAATTTCTTTATTGTTTCAACAAGGCACAGCGGGTATCCTTTCATTCGTAATATTTCCCATAATTTTTGTCTGTTTACCTCGATCGAAGGCCTTATCCAAATCTATAAATCCTATGTGAGTTTCTAAGTTATGTTTCTCTTCTCTTTTCTATGAGTTGTTTCAGTGTAAAGACATTGTCTATACATGACCTTCCCTTTCTGAATCCACTTTGATTTTCACTTATTATTACTTCTGTTATGTTTCTCAATCTATTATTTATTATTTTCGTATATATCTTGTAGCCAGTATTCATTAAGCTAATCCCTCTGTAATTCTCGCAATTTCTTCGGTCTCCTCTTTTGAATATATTCTTCACAATTGCTGTTTTCCAAGTGGTTGGAATCCCATAGGTCTGCCAACATATATTAATTAGATGAAGTATTCGTAGTTTACACAATATTCCACTATATTTGATTAATTCCATATTTATATTATCTAATCCTGTTGCTTTCCTATTCTTAGTGGTTTTCAAAGCCATTTCTAATTCATTTATGTCTATTACATCAATATTTTCCACTTTTATTTCTTCCTCATTGTTCTCTTTTCCTTCAATTTCCTCCTTTTTCCAAAGTTTTTCATAATGTTGGATCCATTCTTGTTCTGGGATTATATTCAATCTGGCAGAATCTTTCTCAGTCTGATTTAGATGTTTCACTAATTATAACCTATTTCTTGTCTTCCATACATATCATGTTCTACTGAGCTTATGAATTTATCCCATGACTCCTGATGGGCTTTTCTTATAATGCTTTTAGCAATTCTCCTTTTCGTTTTATATTCTTCATAAGATTCTTCTGTTTTCAGTCGTAAGTATGTATGATATGCTTTTTGTTTTTCATTCACTGCATTTTGTATATTCGCATTCCAAGTTCTCAAGCCCTTCCTATTTCTTACATTAAAATCTCCTAAGACAATTTTAATATGATATCGTGAAAGGCTGTCAAATAAGCATTCTAATTCTTCATAGAACTCATCCTTGATCTCGTCATCTTTATCTTCTGTGGGGGCATGTACATTTACAATTATAAAATCATGTTGTTTACCCTTTAGAATTATGTATGATACCCTATCACTAACAAACTTAATATCTCGGATAGCAGATAGGATCCTCCTTCTGACTAAAAAACCCGTTCCAAATGCAGGTCTATCTGCACCTCCGTAGTATAATGCAAAGCTTCCTGATTCCTGACTATCTTCTCCTGGCCACCTAACTTCCTGTAAAGCGACTATATCTAAGGGCGATTTATCTAGTTCCCCCGCGTAATATCTCTAGTGCCCCGCTATTGTATAAAGTCCTAACATTCCATGTTCCTAGGAACATGTCCCTGTGTTTGAGCCTTTGGCATGGGTTCCCTGAAGTAGTCCCCGCCCGGAGAACCGAATGGGGGACTATTTGACCTCCGGAAAATTTTACCCAATTGAACCCATGTCCGCATTTCTTGACAGTTCTATTTTTACGGTGAAAGATCTGTACATAGATAAAACAAAAAGTAATTTAAATGCATGATTGAAAGAACACCTTAGAAATGTTAAAAATGAAGAAATAGAAAAATTTGCAATAGTCTCACATGCTTGATCAGAAACACACAAAATTGAAACCAAGGCAAAATTACTTAAACAGTTAGAAAAATCAAAGAAACTCACAATTTGGGAGAAAATTTACATATGCAAGAATAAATAGAAAACTATGAATTTTGAAATACCCTGTGAAAATGAAAGGGGACGAGAGTGCAGAAATCAATTAGCAGCAGGGACAACCACAAGACAGCAGTTGTGTGGCATCGACAATGTCACAAATTCAGTGACAAAATCTGGATCTGCATAAAAATCAAGAAATATGAGGTGAGTCAAAAAAAACTCAAATTTAATTAAGTGTTGACTTAATATTGAATTTGTATTTTTTTAACATTTTTACCTCATATGCTTGTTTAGTCAGACATATATTTAAGGGCTGTTAACCATCTTCAGTGTTGCACAAACTGGTTTTTTCTTTTCTTCAAGTTGTCTGCCCTGGATCTGTGTTTGTGCAACGCTGAAGATGGGGCAACAGCCCTGAAACATATGTCCGACTAAACAAGCATATGAGGTAAGAATGTTAAAAAAATATGAACTCAATATTAAATTAAACCTCATAATGTTACTTCCTAATGATTTAAAAAAAAGTATTAACTTATCAACTCAAGATTGAGAAGACACATTATAAAGGCTGGAGACTTGAAATGCTGACCAAAGTCACCCCTATACTGACTTGATCATTCACCTCTGTATCTGAGTAGCAAGTACAAATACTATGGGATAAGTATACCAAAGAAATAGAAGACAATAAACAAATACCTTTTTTGGATCTTAAATTGGTCAGAAACGAAGAAAAAAGAAAAATTGAATTCAAGATTCATAGGAAAGAAACTCATACGGAAAATTTTATAAAATCAACAGGGTTCAATCCAATTGGACATAAATTAGCAGCATTTAATAGTTTAACTCATAGATTGGTAAACTTACCCTTAAACGAAGAAGATTTCAAACATGAGAAAAAACACATAATCAAGTAGCAAGAGAAAATGGGTTTGATGAAAAAATGGTACATAAAGGATAGAAAAGTATAAAAAACAAAAATGATAAACAGAAGTAATCTTGAAAAAGAAGAACCACCTATGAAAAAATATAGGAAATTCACATATCACCCCTGGGTACATAATAAATTTCAAAATATATTTGAGAAGTTTAATATTAAATTAGCACCAAAAAATAACTACAGTTTAAATAAACTAATAAAAACCAACAAAAATGAAAAAAACTGATAAAATAAAAAAGTCAGGAATATATCAAATTGAATGCATGGGTTGTGAAAAGATATATATAGGGAAAACAAAAAGAAACCTAAAAATTAGAACCAAAGAACACATAAGAAATATTAAAAATGGAGAAATTGAAAAATCTGCAGTTGCTGCTCATGTTTGGTCTGAAAAACATAATATAAATTCAGACACTAAATTATTAAAACAGTTAGAAAATACAAAAGAGCTGACTATTTGGGAAAAAATTTATATTCAGAAGAACAGAAACAGAGTTATGAATTTTGATATTCCGATGGAGGGTGACCTTGTTTGGAGGTTCTTTGGCCAACCACAGGATGGAGCTGACATCGACATCCAGGTGGTGCAACATAATGCAACATAAATAAAACCAGTCTGGGAAAGCTGACGATAAAACAGAATTGTTTTGAAACATGTCCAAGAACAAATCAACATCAATATTGAGGTAAGATGTCCAGACCAAAAATAATATATTATCAAAATGTCTTAAACATTTTAGTTTGCTAATGTTGGTTTTCTCAAGAGAGAAAAATAAAAAGTTTGCATTGAAGTCTATTCATTAATTATTTTACAATGATGGTGAGTATTGACCTGATTTTTAGACAGTAATGCATAGGGGTGTGAAATAGATTTTTTTTTTATCTTTGGTATATTTAAACATTGTATAGTAGTTTTTCTTGCCTTGGTCCTATATCAGTTATCTGTCCGGAGTTATTGTTGAAAGTTTTTTAACTGAAGTTTTTTTTCCCTCTTTCTTCTTTTTTTTCTGAGGTTTTTTTTCCAAAGGCAGTGAGCTGGTCTGCTGGTCACCTCCTGCTTAATTGGTGAATCTAGTTCAGCATTGATGACTTGCCATTAAACTAGCATTACCTCCAATTTTATGTATGGATGATCCACTTATAGCTCGAGACCAAGCTCGTGTGTGTTTGCGGGGAGAAATGTGGGAAGTGGGAGGAGGTACACTTCTATGCTTCTCATATACTAACAGCTGAGTCAGCAAATTCCTTTCAGACACACGGAGCTGGGTCCTGAGCAGTACCCTGGCAAATACTTGGATAGGTGATGGGTTTACCATTCCTCTACATCTGTTATCCAATGGCACAAAGAATTAATTGCTCTGCATCATATTCCTTGCTTCCCAGTACATTCCTAGTACATCACTGCATTGTTCTTTACATTCTTGAAGATCCTGTTTAAATTTATATAATAAATTTGGGAATTTTTAACAATATGGGGTTTAATTCACAAGAATTAAATGAATCGTGATTTCTTCTTACCTCATACTTCTATGTTTTTTTAAACCCAGTCATGAAAACAGCTGAGGATGGCGACGATGGTCGCTGATACTGCAGTGCTGGGTTTAAAAAAACATAGAAGTATGAGGTAAGAAGGAATCACGATTCATTTAATTCTTATATCCTATTTAAAGTTGCTGAGTTTGATTCAGCTTCATTGATCAGTTTGTCAATGCTGTTGCTCATTTTGCACCATTCAGGGGACATTTATGCTGTATTGTGGATATGATGAATTTTGTTCCCCTTATGATATAACTGTAAGTAGATGAAAAAATATGATTTATGTAAATCATATAACTCTTTAAAAATTTCCATGCCCCTCTTTCATTTCCCACTCGTGCCACGTGTCCTGCCCATCGCAATCCACAAGACTTAACTGTTCGTATTACATCTGATTTTCCATAAAGATCACACAGAAGATGGTCTGAACAATTTTAACAATTCTAGCTTTCGTGAAACCAGAACGAGCCAACAGGCTTAATCCCTGGATAATGATGATCATTGTAGCTCACTGATATAAAGTCTTCTCCATTCACCTGTCTGCTCACCTTTCTTTGGTCCAAAAATTTTCCTAAAATTTTTATTCTCAAATACCCATAATCTTTTCTTCTCCCTTAACGTAAGAGTCCATGTTTCACATCCATTTTATATAACTGGAAGAATAACAGTTTTATACATTTTCAGTTAATGTTTTTTTAAAGAAATTGGGATGACAAGAGATCCTGTAATGCATAATAGCATGAATTTCCAGAATTGAGCCTATGTTTAGTTTTTTCTTGTACCTCATTCCTATTTGTAATTATTTTTCCTAGTTATTTGAATCTTCAAAATTTCCCTTATTTGTCATTAACTGTCCATTTCCAATCAAGTAATACTGTACATTATTTCTGGAATAGCCCTAGTGTGACTTTGAAAAAATGTTATAGGAATTCTGCCCCTGTTTATCATCATCTCTATTACATTATCTGAAAATATATTTAAGAGAATTTAGTTCAAGTTACATGTTACCAGCACAGTTAATTTTACAGTAGTCTTCTATTGATGATTTCTCAAACCATATGCAGTAGCAGTGAACTCTTTTAGAACTTATAAAATTCTTGTTACAGGTTCCAATCATTGATGTGCCTGAATTCGGAACACTGAGTGCAGTCACAGCTTACGAAAAGTTGAAAATCCAGAGTCAAAATGATAGAGAAAAGCTACTGGAAGCTAAAGAGATGTGCTACCTTAAAGGATTTTATGATGGTGTAAGTAAGAATTAAAAATTAAAATTTAATCAGAAAAACAACTTACCTCATAAAATAAATCATCTCACCCAGATATGTTTCAAGAAGTTTCTCCCCATTCTTACTAGATTCCAACTATTTGAATTAAGATTCCGACATCTACTGAGATTATATTGTATTGTAAGCCTATATTTTCCCTTTACAGAGATTTAGGCGCCCTCCCCCTACAGGGAAGAATTTAAACCATATTAATTTAGTTACACTTGTTTTCGTATAGATGTCATTTTGAGTGGTCTGTGGTCAGCGTTCCGTCTCATACTGACATCTAGGAAACCAAGGTAGTACTAGGACGAGAAAATTTGGTAAATTTTGCTTAGAGGCCTTTTCATTCAGGCTTCAGGATTTTTTACGAGCCTGAAAATCTTCAGACTCGGGACCCACGGCTTAAAGTCCCTCCCGGAGGACTTGCTCCTTGGATTTTTCCGTCCTAAAAATCCATTTATCCCGGCCGGGTTTGAACCCGCGACCCTCGGGACCAGAAGCAAGGAGCATAACTACTAGTCCACCGCGGCTGATACTAAGATTATATTTGAAGAGAAAAATTTTTGCCCAGACTGAGACTCAAACCCAGGACCTTTGGCTTTCCAGGCCAATGCTCTACCAAGGTGAGTTGCGATCTAGATGCAAATTTTCCTCTTATATATATGTTGTGTCTAGATTGCAACAATGTTTGTTATGCTTCATTTGTTCATCACTGCAACCAGATCATATTTATTGCCAAAGGATCACAATATTGTAAGAATGCACCCTAGTGGGGAAAAAATGAAACACATCAAACTGTTTATAACCAACATTATAGGTTATTAATCAATTTCTGATGTCCTATGATGTAAATTCTATATTATATTGTATATATAGTGCACGAATGTTAACAGATACTGCTTGTGGGATATAATAGAAAAAATTCGTAGTAATTGATTATACAACAATAAAAAAAACACTGTTTGCACTTTCTTAAATGTATTATTTCCCAGGAATTTACGTTCCAGAAAAATATTGATAAAATAAATTCACGACTCACAAAGTGAGGAGTGAATTTATCTAGAGGATTTGGAAATCAAGAGTGGCATTTGTTAGGACTATTTAACAAATAGGGGTTTAACAATTTTAGCAGTTTTATAGATAACATGATAAGAAATTTCAAGAGCATTCTCATTGCACTGTTGATGGATGGCATCTGCTGAAAATCATATACTGACGTCAACAGGATGTGTGAAACAATCCAAAATGGAATTTCTATGCAAACAGACGAAGGCTGCATGACACCGAATTCCCATGGACTAGGTGGCAAAGTTTAAGATATGTGGTATTTCAAATTTAGCCTTGGCGCAGAGCTACGGGACTTGCACTGGTTCGAGTCTCCATGGGGGAAGAAATTTTCTCATGGTATTTCGGTCAGTATGGGACCGGTGCCCACCCAGCATCGTGAGGCAATTGGGTAGCTACAATAAGTAGCAGCTCCAGGTTGAGGAACCAGCTATAACGGCTGGGGGACTCGACATGCTAACCACATGTCACCCCTACACTGGCTGTTGATCATCTACCTCTGTGATTGACACATGTGGATGTGAAGGGCCAGCAGCCGGCTGGTAAAAGGGCAACCGCTGAAAAGTGGAAAGACCCTCAATCGGAATCAGTATTTCAAATTTAATGGATGGTAGAGAGGATTACTATGTATACAAAGATGAGAGAAACAAAAGTTCTAATAGTGGTTGCTCTGATGATTATATAACTTATACAGCATATCAAATTAATTTTATTTGTCATTTATATGTGTTACTTTGTAAAGTTTTGAAATTTCCTTTTTTTTTTTAAGATGTAATTAAAATTCTTTATACCTCACCTTATATCCAGTCTTCTAATCATACCAGTTCAAAACCTAGGTGGTTTCATCTTCAGTAACATCTCTACCAATATTATGTCGTTCAGGAGAACTGCTTCTTACTCCATCTGTTGGTGGACCAATGAAACTCCAAATTAAATAAAATTCCCTGGTAATTTCAAAATTTAAAAGTTTTTCTTTCTTGTTTTTTTGAATGTGGATTTTTTCCCAAACCATGAGCTCTTTTGGTTTTTCTATTTGTTTAATTGAACTAGCTCTTACATCAATAGATGTTTTTGAAACCAAGCATGAGCAGTTACTGGTGACTTTTCAACTTCACCATTTTTGACATTTCTAAGATGTTCTTTCATCCTGGTTTTCAAATTTCTTTTGTTTTCCTATATAAACTTTGTCACAATCTCTGCATTTAATCTTGACCATTTAACTCATGCCCCAAATGGGAGTCAGTAACCAATCGCGTTTAAATGAATTTTGATTTAGAACCAATCACAGTTATGTTTCACCTGGAATTTATCAAATAAATTTATCATTAAAGAAGCTCCTCCTTTTTAATATTCTGAATAGGCCAGAGCATTATTTTGCAGTGACTGACTCTCTAAGAAATATGGCTACCACTAACTTGTGATTATGTTAAACTCTGTTTCCCTTTCAAACTTCAACTTTTCAACCAGTTATCCATTTGAATGTGAATGGAAACAATTCGAATACACAACTGATAACTTACATTTAAATTAATATTGGGAAGTAAACATTTGACTTATGAGGTTATATCATTAATAGTGAGTGGAGAACATATTTTTATCGACTCACCTCATATAATTTCAAATTTTGTTTTGAAATTATATGAGGTCAGTTGATAAAAATATGTTTTTCACTCACTATTAACTGATAACTTTCTGAATTTGTCGCAAGGAAAGAAAAAGTTGGCTATTTTTGAAAATATAAAATTAAATATAAGTTCAAGTCTCAGTCTGGGCGAAAATTTTTCTCTTGAAATATGATTTATCCATCATTGAGATGTATGAAATGAATAATAAAAACATAATGTAATATAAAATATTCTTAATAAAGAATCTGCCATTTGCAAAGGTAGAAACAAAGTATTTGGTGCGCAGGAATTTACAACAATGAATATAAGAGAAAAATTTCCGTTTAGATTGGAACTCACCCTGGTATTCAGTCGATAGAGCATTGGCCCGGAAAGCCAAAGGTCCTGGGTTTGAGTCTCAGTCTGGGCGAAAAATTTTTCTCTTCAAAGACGATTTATCCATCATTGAGATGTTTGAAGTGAATAATAAAACATCAAAAAAAGCTATATTGGCTTCATAATGTAATGTAAAATATTCCCAAATAAATGTCTTCTTAATAAAGATGCAACCATTTGCAAAGATAGAAACAAAGGTTTCATAGTATTTGGTGTGTGGCAATTTACAACAATTAATATAAGAGAAAAATTTATATTTAGATTGGTACTCGCCCCAGTAGCTCAGTCGGTAGAGCATTGGCCTGGAAAGCCAAAGGTCCTGGGTTCAAATCTCAGTCTGGGCAAAAAAAAATTTCTCTTCAAATATGATTTATCCATCACTGAGATGTTAAAAATGAATAATAAAAACATTGAAATATAATTAAGTTATGTAGGTAGGAAATAACACTATGAGGTTTATTTTAATTTTGTTTAGTTGCTTCTTGACTCACCTCATACTTCTTAACTCCCTCGTATATCTAGATTTCGTCACTGTATTTGTGACATTCTCAATGCTGTTCACGTTCACAAGTGACGTCCAATGCTCTCCTCTCCTGCAGGGAGTTAAGAAGTATGAGGTGAGTCAAGAAACAACTAAACAAAATCGAAATATAAGTTTGTTGAAATTCCACATTAACATCTAAAATCAAAGACCTGACTGCCATGTAACCAATCCATAACCATATAACCATACTGTTATACCCTGTTTGCTCTTAAAGTGATCCTCGTCAAAACAAAACCATGTGACCTGCTCGCTTTCCATTGGTTATGGACACCGACGTACGTTGTAGAAGCCATATCCTACCGCCATTCACGCCACAATTATTGTCACATTGGACAGGGAGATGACTCGATACTTTCTGCCATTTTGTTTCATGACTCAAATGCATCACCCATATGTAATAAACTATTTTAAGTTGTAATTATTGATTAGGTATATTTTAGAATATTTTCTATGTTTTGAATACTATTATTTTCATTCACGAAGAATAACAAGTATATTCAGAGCACATATTTTTATTTTAATGAAGGGAACTACTTTTTCGCATACTTATTGCTTCTACAACGTAGGTCAATAACCAATGAAAAGCGAGCAGATCACATGGGTTTGTTTTGACGAGGATCACTTTAAGAATGAACAGGGTATAGTATTGTTATAACACAGAGAAGCTGGCAGACTAAATTTCTATTGTAGCGAAATCAAATGAATTTCTAACATTGTTACATGACTGTAAAACAGACATTCGCAGTAAATATTAATTTATTGTGGAAATAATGTGATAAATTCTTGATATTACACATGTGTAAAAAGCTGCATTATAGGGTTAATTTAATTTTAATTATTAATATTAATACTATTATTATTGTGACTATTTAACTCATGCCCCAAATGGGAGTCAATGACCAATCACATTTCAATGATTTTCGATTTACAACCAATCACAGTCGTGTTTAGCCTAGAATTTACCAACTAATGTTCATCATAATAAAGAAAGCACCTCCTTTTCAACATTCTGAATTGGTCATAGCATTATTTTGCAGTGACCGACTCCCTAAGAAATACGGCTACCAGATTGTATATATAGTGCATGAATGTCAACACAAAGTGCATGCAGGAGTTAATATAAAAATATTTGTAGCAATTGATTATACCACCAAAAAAAGAAACCACTGTTTGCACTTTCTTAAATGTATTTTTTCCCAGGTAATAATCCAGAAAAATATAATTGTCATATTTAGATCATACGACATCATAAATTACTTCGTGAGTCGTGAATTTATCGATAATTTGGAAATGACTCGTGGCATTACTTATGAAAAATATAGGCGTAGACTTGATTACTATAAGAATTAAATTAAAGTTTTTATTACCTCACCTCATATCCTTTTTCTTCTAGACTGCAGTTTCGGAGCTTATCTCCATCATCAGTAGCCTCTAGTCGACTGGTGTCATGTCGTTTCTTGGCGGTTTTTTTCTTCCTTCTATTGGTGGACAGATGAACCTCTGGATCAGATAAACTCATGAGACATAACACCGGTCGACTAGAGGCTACTGATGATGGAGATAAGCTCTGAAACTGCAGTCTAGAAGAAAAATTATATGAGGTGAGGTAATAAAAACATTAATTTAATTATATTTGAAGAGAAACATTTTTTGCCTAGACCGAGACTCGAACCCAAGACCTTTGGTTTTCCGAGCCAAATGCTCTACCAACAGAGCTACCGAGGCGAGTTGTGATCTAGATTCAAATTTTTATAATTTATCCTTCAGTGAGAAGTGTTAAATTAATAATAAAAACATCAATTAATTTAATTCTTAAATTAAACCTCATAGTGTTTTTTTCCCTGTGAAAGTTAAATAAATTGCTTCAAAGCATTTGGTGGGGGGAATTACAACGTATATAGAGAAAGATTTGCGTTTAGATCGGTACTTGCTCAGGTAGCTCAAATGGTAGAGCACTTGGACTAGAAAACCAAGGGTCCCGGGTTCAAGTCCCGGTCTGAGCGTATAATTTTTCTCTTTAAATATGATAACTATAGTTTAGTTGTGCACATTAATTTACTTATTTCATTCATTGTAATAGCTTTAGCTTCTTAATATTAATTTAATAGAGAATAGAAGTTCCTCAATGTTTATCCTTATAGTTGAAACTGTTCTCTGAAGGTTGGCAAACATATTTTTAAATACAAATTTCTCTTATTCATAGATAATGGTTGTCGGAGAATATAAAGGCAAAAAAGTGCAAGATGTAAAAAAAGCTTTACAAAAACAACTGATTGATAAAAAGGAAGCAGTTATTTATTATGAACCAGAGAAACAAATCATTTCAAGGTAGGACAATTTTTTATTCTGAGCATTTATGCCAGTTAATTAATGTTTATCTAATTCAAAGTTAAAATTGGGAAACACATTATGAGGTTCTTATTAATAAATTAATGAGTCATTTTAACATCTTACCTTATATTTCATGTTTTATCAAACACGGTAACTATAGTTTTCAAATGATCTTGTCATTCATTTTCAACTGCCATTATGACTACCGGATATTCGTTGGAATCTCCCTCTATAACGTTGCCATCTGGTGTTGATTTGACGAACTTCGAGATATCGTTGCCATCTGGTATTGATTTGATGAACTTCAAAACCAATAAGAAAATGAACATCCCAGATAGTAAAAAATCTGGAATTTATCAAATTGATTGTGGAGATTGCAATAAAGTATACATAGGAAAAACAAAAATAAATTTGGACACTCGCACAAAGGAACATTTTAGAAATATTAAAAATGGTGAAATTGAAAAATCAGCTATTGCAGCACATAGTTTGTTGGAAGGTCTTAGAATTGAAAAAGAAGCTAAACTTCTAAAACATTTGGAAAAACCTTTGGACTTGACAGTTTGGGAGAAAATATTTATACAGAAGAACAAATTTAAATCTATGAATTTCGACATTCCGGATGAACGTGACCTCATCTCGAAGTTCATCAAATCAATACCAGATGGCAACGATATCTCGAAGTTCGTCAAATCAACACCAGATAGCAACGTTATAGAGGGAGATTCCAACGAATATCCGGTAGTCATAATGGCGGTTGAAAATGAATGACAAGATCATTTGAAAACTATAGTTACCGTGTTTGATAAAACATGAAATATGAGATAAGATGTTAAAATTACTCATTAATTTATATGTTTATCTAATTGTTTATTAATTATGGCTCAAAAACAAAAATGCATATCTCTCTCTCTCTCTCTCTCTTCTCTCCCTCCTCATCACCTCGCTCTCCTTCCTCTCTCTCTCTCTCTCTCTCTCATTATTTTGTGGTGCAAAGGTTAAAAAAAAAAGAAAAAACTCTTGCATCACTTATACTAGAGTTAAAATAAAAGTAGAATTTCATAGATATTAAATTTTTATGCTCACTTCTGGATCTGAATTTTGTGAATTGAAGCTGGTCATTATTGATGAATTTTTTCTTTTGGAAGTGAAGTTACGCATCTTGCAAATTTAGAGCATTATAAAAGAACCTCATACTGCTCTATTATATGCCCCACTTAAACAAGCAGAAATCACTTTTTTCTTTGCAACAAGTGTGTATCATAATTTACTTTGATCTGTATTTAATATAATGTATATTGCATGTTTCATATTTAAGCATCATGGGCTGGTTAAATCATTTGAGTTCCAGGTGCATTTTTCTTTCATTTTCCCTTTTTTGCATTTGCATGCATGGTTATATTGTGTTTTCATTGCTTGATATGCATAGAGTCGCATGCTTATTGTGATTGTATTGTAACCTCCCTTTACTAATTGTTTTTGATTTTGAAATATAAAGTTGAGTGAAATTTATTTTAATAAATTTTAGTTGGGTCAGTGTACCTTACCTCGCATTTTGTTAGAATTCTTGAGAACATGTTTCATTATATCGGGATACTATCATCAGTTCTTTCTGACTGTTGAATCATCAGTTAGCAATCCTGGATGTTGTTTCCTCTTCTCTCTTTAGGTAGACCTATGTTCTTCCAAATCAAATCCTTTTGCGGGAATTAAAAAATTAATGACTTTTTCTTTGTTCTTGTGGATGTAAATTTTTTTAATTTTTCTTATTTATAGATGCTTTAACGTGTTAGATCATACAACATTTAGAATTTTTTGTTATATTCAGTAGAGTGTATATTTCTGGTGGTTGTTTGTTTATTTATTTTATTTTCTTATATGCATAACTGAAAACTGACCAACCCTGAATTTTTTTCCTAGTTTTCTTCAGGTAAATACTAGTTTGAATTTTCATTATCAGGACTCATTTCACTATAAACACAATTTCATATTTAATATTTGTTGGAAATTACACTATGAGGTTTCTTTTAATTATTATGAGTTAGTTATTTTGAATATGAGGTGAGTCAAAATAACTAACTCATAAAAACCATTTCATAATTTCATTAAATCAGTGAACTTCTACAGAAAAAAAAAACATAATGCAACAATAGAAACATACGCATACTGAATACAACTGAAGATTCAAGATGTGATATCATCTTAAATTGTAAAGCTTATATAAATTAGAAATGAAAATATTTTTACCCATAACTTTTTTAGGAATTAACACTATGAAGTATTATTTATTTAAGTAAAATTTTATCATCTCATCTCATTATTCTTATTAGATTAGTTTTGGGACCTTCTCCGGTTCCATCCTCAGTATTTCCACGACTGTTGTTTTATCGTCTTCAGCCGCCTCTTTTTCCCTTATTGGTACACTGAAGAACCTTCTTGAAATCAAATAAGAATTTCAAATTAATGTTTTATTTTAGGAAGTAATATTTTGAGGTTCCTTTAATTAAATCATTTGGAGTCTGTTTTATCTTCCTTAATTTTAATGTTGATTTGTTCTTGAATATGTTTTGATTATATCATAATCATTATCAGCTTCTTGCCCAGTCTGGGCAATGTTTTTGTATTGTAAGCCCATGTTTTTCCCTTTATAGAGATTTAGGTGCTCTCCCTCTACAGGGTAGAATTTGAACCATACTAATTTAGTTACACTTATTTTCGTATAGATGTCATTTTTGAGTGGTCCGTGGTCAGCGTTCCGCCTCATACTGACATCTAGGAAAATTCAGTAAATTTTGCTTAGAGGCCTTTTCATTCAGGCTTAAGGATTTTTTACGAGCCTGAAAATCTTCAGACTCGGGACCCTCCCGGAAGACTTGCTCCTTGGATTTTTCCATTCTAAAAATCCATCGACCCCGGCCAGGTTTGAATCCTCGGGACCAGAGGCAAGGAGCATAACCACTAGTCCACCCCGGCCGATTCTGGGCAATGTCAGGGGAGGAAACCAGAAATGTCATAAAAGACAATCTGGTGGCATTAGACAAAAAAAAATGTTCAAACTTTTTAATACCAATTATGTGAAATAGCAGTATAAAAACAATGTAGTTGGTAATTAAAATGTTCTGCAATCTTTAAAAATCTAAGGATTAGGATGAGGAAGAGATATATGAAGCACTAATATCATTAAGAGATAGAATCAGTTATATACATCTCACATAATAAATAAGTTTGGTCTGTATTATTCTTATCTATGTCTAATAAAAACAACTGTATGAGGTAAGAATAATACAGACCAAACTTATTTATTAGGTCAAATCTCATAATGTTACTTCCTACTGTATTTTCAAATCTCACATAATTTTTTGTTCTATCATTTAGAACATGTTTTGGAGATCATCCCCCCCCCATTTCAGCCAGAAATGACTGCTGAATTAACCATTGATGTCTTCTATAATATCTCCCTTTGGCATTGGGCAAACAAACCTCACAATTAAATCCTTTCTCCAGGAACTTCAATATTCATTATTTTGTCTCTATTTTTCTGGATATAGATTTCTCTCATATTGTGAGTTCTGTTGGTTTTTCCAGTTATTTTAACAATTTTGACTTCTCTTCAATTCCATTATTTTCTGTGTTAACACCTGAGGAACTGGTTTTTCCAGTTATTTTAACAATTTTGACTTCTCTTCAATTCCATTATTTTCTGTGTTAACACCTGAGGAGCTATTGCTGATTTTTCTGTTTTTCCTTAGTTAAAAATGTAAAATATGGAGAAATAGAAAATTGTCAGTAGAAGCTCATGTGTTCCCTCCATAGTATCTTTACCTTGTCGTAGTGGAGTGGCTTGCATGCTTAAATGATCCTGAAAGCTATGCTAGCGATAACATTGCTGCCGATAGGATTACCCGTACTGGACTGGTCAAAGGTGATAAGCCAGATGAAAAAATACCTTGGTCGAAGGAGTGACAACCTTTCACCATAAAAATACAACTGTCAAGAAATATGGATGTGGGTTCCATTGGGGTAAAATTTTCCGGAGGTCAAATAGTCCCCCATTTGGTTCTCTGGGCGGGGACTACTTCAGGGAACCCATGCCAAAGGCTCTTCTGTCCATGCGGCCATAAACCTACAGGTTTGATAATGCCAGTGAGTTAGAAGCTCATGTGTTCATATAAAAATCATGGAATTGAAGAGAACTCAAAACAACTGGAAAACCCAACAGAACTCTCAAATATTAACAGAGATTGACATACAAGTTTTAGTACCAAGTTCCCACGACCTGGTGTGAATCGCCATGGAGGAAGAAATTTTCTCATGGAATTTTGGCCTGTATTGAGCTGGTGCCCACTCAGCATTGTGAGGAATTTGGTAACTACAATAAGTAGCAACTCCAGGTTGAGAAAACAATATTTAATGGTTGGGGGACTCGACATGCAGACCACATATGACATCTGTACTGGCTGTAAATGACACATGTGGACGAAGCCAGCAGCTGGCTGGTAGGCCAAGGGCCTTCTATGCCTGTTTGCACTTTGAATAAAAAGAAAAAAGATATAATACCAGAAGTTATAAGGAAATCTGTTGTAGCAATTTTGAGGTATTTACAGATCATGATTGCTTCTTTATAGAATTAGTATAGCTGAATTTCTTTCATTACCATTTCTCTAATCTTGATAAGAATGTATCAGGTATTCAGTTTGGTCCATTCTTGTTTTAGTTCTTCCTTCAAATATGCAGTGCAAGAGAGTGAATGGCATCACCAACTGCACAATAGTAGATATAATATATATATATATATATATACACACACACACACACACTTCCACTTCCACAAGTTTTTAAATGATCAAGTATCTTTTTTATGCCCAAATTTGTCTCTATCCTTCCAGTTTTCTTCTTCTGAACCGCTCATTTTCAGTCCATTTGGAATTCTTTTCATCCATGTGATTAATTTCACTCTCCCGTTTCCTGCAGTTTATCCAATCTAAAATTTGTCCTTTCTGATGTATCCATACCAAATCACCTGCTTATAATATATGTAATGTAACCTGTATTAAAGAGGCGTGTTTTGATAGGTCTGGTGATGAATGTGTGGTTGCACTGTGTAATCAATGGTATCTGGATTATGGTGAAGAAAAATGGAAAGCAGATGCAGTAAAAGCATTAAATAACATGAATACCTTCCATGATGAAGTGAAGAAGAACTTTATGGCAACCCTCGACTGGCTGCATGAATATGCGTGTTCTCGCACATATGGTCTTGGTCAGTTATTCTTTTAACAAAGCATTTAATTTATTTTTGACATAGACAAATCCTGATTATTATTGTACAATGCATGACATATAGAACTTGTTAGCATTCATATGGCAGATATTTACTAGGCAATTCCAACCTCTCTTGGGAAGAAATATTCTGGCAAAGATCACAGTGACTTAGGCCTATCATTCCTTACAATTAATTCACCAGTAGGAATTCATAAAAAAAATTATTGAACTATTATAGAAAATATCACTATGAGGTATAATTAAAAATTTAAAATAAATTCTTCTCACCTCATTTCATATCCTTAGATATTAGACTGGTTTCGAAACCTTAATGGTTTCATCTTCAGTAATTCCACAACCAATGTTTTTTTCATCCAGGAGCACTGCTTCTTCAGAACATCAGTTGTGAAATTACTGTAGATGAAACTGCTATAGTTTCAAAACTGGTCTAATTAGAAGACATGATTTGAGGAGAGATGAAAAGAATTTATTCTAAATTTTAAAGAAAAATTATGTTTACATTTTCTTTTATCAAAGTAAGGCAATTCCTTCTTTATATATATATATTTATTTATTTATTTAAAGTAAACTTTTATCGGCTCATCTCATAATCTTCTTCTTCTTAGACTAGTTTTGGATCTTTCTTCTTCAATTCCATCCTTAATATTTTCATGATCATTGTTTTGTCGTCTGAGGTGAGATGATAAAATTTTGAACTTTATAGGAAAAAATCACTATGAGGTTTAATTTAAGAATTAACCACTTTCATTTGATTCTTGATAAAACTTTACTGAAGTAATACCTCATAGTGTTAATTCCTAAAAAATAATAAGAAAATTCCTATTTTGTTTTTCGATAGATTTTACATATTGCAGCTTTATTTTATATTGTTCCCCTGAGTTATAAAACACTACATTTACTTACAACAGTATAACACCACTGTGCATACAGTCAATATCTTAGCAGATTTGAAGAAAAAAAATTGAATGTGAAATTAATCAAGTTCCTTGGATATAAATATGTATTTATGATTTTTGTTTGTGGGAATATTTAAAACAAAAAGAGTATTTGAACAGTCCACACCCTTGAAGAGCTCGAGAATAAAATTATACAAGTGCTGAGTGATATTACAAATAAATACCAGTAGCGTAGTATACTAATTCCGAGCTAAGTTCCAGTTATACTGTAAACAAAGCATATGTACGACTGCATTTTCATTGGTTCAATAATGGTTTTACCTTTGAGCATGTAAAAAAATGTAGTTTGCCCTCTAAACTCAAAATAAAGAAAATAATTTAATAAAAATATATATTATTTAGCACATCTTTATAAATTATATGGAAAAAGCTTAAAATATATAATTACTAATTTAATAGATATAATAATAATTTAATTTACTTTTTTTAGGAATTCACACTATTAGGTATATTTATATAGGTTAAATTTTATCTAAATAAAAAAAAGCATTTAATTGTTTACTATTATGCATGCACATTGAAATTTCAATTGTTTCAAAATGGCCACTTCTGTAGAATTTCTGTAACATTGAAAAGGAAAGCCTTTGAAAAGCGGAGAGAAGCAAAATATTTTGAAAGTGTCCAAACAATTTGATGAAAAATATCCCACAGAAGCCATTCAAGATGTGGTGAAAATACTAACAGAATTTATAGGTATCAGCATGAAACAAATTCTACTTGTAATAAATTATGAATAAAGGATATCTATCAACACCAGAGAAAGAGGGAATTGTGAATAAAGGATATATATCGGCACCAGAGAAAGGGGGACAAACTCTGGAATTCATATAATTTGTATGACACCATTGTAGACTCCCTCATTATCAATCTAGGAGAAAACAGTAGTGAAGAAATGGAAGAAGAAAAAGAGGTCCACTTCAAGGAATCCACATCTTATCCGCTTCTGATTAGATAAGCCTATATATCATTTTTTGTCATACATTTTTTCTTTGTTATAAATAAATAAATGAATGAAGTTCCTAATTATTGGTACCATCATGTCTTCTATTTAGTCTTATTTCCTGTAAAATACGATGTTACCCAAGAACAGTGTTTCTGTCATTGACAGTTTCGTACACAATTCAATGATCTGGTGGATAAAAGTAGTACCACAGTTCCTCCAATAGACAGAGCCAGCGGAATAATATCTTATGCAAATTTGTTTACAGTAAAAACTGGAACTTAGCTCAGAATTAGTATAATAGTCGTAATAATGGTACGGTAAAGTGATCTCACTACATGTCGGAGGAGTCTTTGGGATAGTAGGAGGTTAAGGCTCCCACCTTTCTAGACAATTGGCACGATATGTCAGCCGGGTTGCCAGCCTTGCATGACAGACACCTTTATCCCAGAACACATATCTGATATGATTTATTGTAGAGGCTGAGTCAACCCCAGGGCCATAGTGCTATCAGAAGGTTTAGGCCATTTAAATATCCTTATTCTTTTAAAACTCAAACCCACAACCTTCCAGCTTATAGTATATTTCCTTAACCAGCTAAGCTATGGTGTAACCCAATAATAATATATTTCTCAGGAACTTGGATTGAACTCCATTATCCTTCTTGCTTCCCAATAAAACATTGATGTGTTGCAGCCAAGACAGGGCACTTCTCTAGATTAATATTAAAGAGAAATATTTTTCATAGTTAAATATGGGAAGTAACATTATGAGATTCTTAACTCGTAAATTAATGAGTAATTTTTTCACATCTTACCTCATATTTTATGTTTCTTTAAACACGGGAACTAGTTTTCAAGAGAAGGATCTCTCTCATTCTCAACTGACATTATGACTATGAGTCATGTTATGTTTAAAGAAACATAAAATATGAGGTAAGATGTGAAAAAATGACTCATTAATTTACGAAGAAAAAGTTTTTCCTGAATAGGATTTGAACCTGAGATTTTTACTTTAAAACTCCAGTGTTCTAGCTTTAAGCTATCCAGGACTCCCAATTCAAACGGAAACTTTTCTCTTATACAAATTCCCATCGCCACAAGGCAGAGAACATTCATACCTAATGCCATCTGTCGGCTTTTTATTCAAGAAGACTTTTAATGGGATTTATAGCCAGTTAAGCTTAATGATAGAGCACTGGTGTGTTAAACCATAGGTCTTGAGTTCAAACTCGGTTCAAGTGAAAATTTTTCTCTTTAAATATTAATTTACCCTTCAGTGTGAGTGATAAATTTAAATAAAAAATTGGAACTTCTGTAGATATTGATATTGTCATTGAGTTATTTTCATTGCAAAGTACACATTTAGGTAATGGATAAATCAAAATCTTATATTATTACTTATTACAAAGAGAGAGTAGCCATAAATCATCCTCTCTCCATACCGTATAAAGTTTTATTAGTTCATGAAATCTCAGCCACACAGAAAAATATTTTGTATTCAATTTTAATAATTACTAATCATTGGTCACTTATTATTGATTATAAGTTAATGAAATTTGCTTGGTGGCATGTGTATATGTTTTTAATCCGCAATATAATTTTGTTGTTATGTGAGAATGATTGGTATCTTCTTTTCTTCATCTAATCTCTTGTCCCCATTCAAGAGGTCAAGTTAAGAATGGTATATCACAGTCTTCAATGACATTATTCATTCTAATAACCAAGTTTAGCTTGAGGGGATTATTTTTGTATCTCATTGCCTGAATACATTTATGGTCTTAAAATAAGCTGCTCTTCTTATTTAAATTAAAATTGTGTTTACTATTTCATAAGCTTATATTGTTTACAATGTTTTTATATAAAATTTTTCATTCATTCAGAAGGAAAAATTATAAATAACGTATATTTAATATTAAATAAAAACAGCAATATAAGCTTTACTAGCTATAATTTAGTGTTAAAATCCCATTTAAAGTCTTATTGAATAAGAAATAGAATGAAGGTTCGTGGCCTTAGGTGCATGGGATTGTATAAGAGAGAGAAAAATGTCCGTTTATGTGTCATAACCCAGGTAACAGTGGTGTAATGTGCTGGTATATAAAACAGATCTAGTTTGGGCAAAAATTTTGCTCTTCAAATATTAATTATATTAAGTTATGTAGGTAGGAAATAACACTAAGAGGTTTATTTTAATTTTGTTTAGTTGTTTCTTGACTCACCTCATACTTCTTAACTCCCTCGCATATCTAGATTTCGTCACTGTATTTGTGACATTCTCAATGCTGTTCACGTTCATAACCCTAGATATGTGAGGGAGTTAAGAAGTATGAGGTGAGTCAAGAAACAACTAAACAGAATTAATTATATTGTTTAATAGATTATATAATGGAAATGGACAGCTATTGACAAATGAGGGAAATTTTGAGGAAGTGGCTGAATTCAAATACCTAAGAACGATAATCACAAATAGGAATGAGATGCACAAAGAAATTAAACATAGGCTCAATTCTGGAAATGCGTGATATTATACATTACTAGGACACTTGTCGTCCCAACTCCTTTCAAAAAACGTTAAACTGAAAATATATAAAACTATTATTCTACCAGTTATATTATATGGGTCCACCGCTGTGGTCTCGAAGTAGCATGCTGCCTTGTCACGCAGCGGGCCCGGGTTCAATCCCCAGTCGAGGCAGTTTTTCTGGGTGAGGTTTTTATTGGGGTTTTTCTCACCTTTAAGACAAATGTCAGGAAAACTTTAAGGCCCAAGCGGTCCCCGAAATCATATGATCATCATCTTCATCATCCTTCACTGGTGTGGAAAGCAACAGGAAGCTACCACACCTACAATTCCCTAGTAAAGCTGCAAGCATAACATGAAAATGCTATGATTGCAGTGAAGGACCTGCCTTCGGGCAGAATTACTATGGATGGATGGATATTATATGGATGTGAAATATGGACTCTTACTTTAAGGAAGGAAAGGAGATTACGAGTATTTGAATTTGAAAATAAAGTTCTTAGGACAATTTTTGTACCAAAGAAAGATAAGCAGACAGGTGAATGGAGAAGACTACATAATATTGAACTATATGGTCTTTATAGGAAGCCAGATATAATAAGAACAGTTACGTCTCGTAGACTGTGATGGGTAGGACATGTGGCTCAAATGGGGAATGAAAGACGTGCATGGAAGCTTCTTGTAGGAAAACCAGAGGGAAAACACCCAATTGATAGACCAAGAATGAGGTGGGAGAATAATATTAACTGATTTGAGGGAAGTAGATTATACAAGGAATGATTGGAAAACATTAGCTTGGGATTGGGATGTATGGAGAGGTTATGTCCATGCAGCAATGAACCTATGGGCTCGTTAGTTCCAGTGAGTTAGTTAGATAGTTAATTAGTTCAGCAAATGATGGTCTTGGTGGACCTGCAGTTACCATGCTCTTCTCTGATTCTGAGATTTGGAGTCTCTAACATGGGTGCTATCAAAGGATAAAATCTTGAGCATATCTTCCTTCGGATCAGCCACAGTTGTCTAGTGGTTATATTTCTTGCTTCTAATCCCAAGTGTCGCAGGTTCAAACTCAGCCAGGGTCAATGAATTTTAGGATAGAAAAATCCAAGGAACAAGTTCTCTGGGAAAGACTATAAGCCATGGGTCCCAAGTCTGAAGATTTTTCAGGCTCGTAAAAGAACCTTAAACCTGAAAAAAAAAACCACCTCTAACTAAAATTATGTGAATTTGTACCATCCAACTGATACCGTAGTTGCTTGGTAAGAGTCTCTTCAGGCGACATGCCCCACATGTCACTCACAAAATTTGTAGGGAAATATGCATAACTAAATCAGACTGGTTAAGAATTCCCAAAGGGAATTGGGTTGTAAAAGCATAGGATGGTTGGATGGATATCTTCCTTCATAAAATAAGTAAAGCTCTGCCATATAGCACATGAAAGAATCTCAAGCCTGAAATAAGTGCTCTTGAGAAAAATGTGTTGGCCTTTTTACATCAAGAATTGATTTGCAATTCTAATGACCTAAAAGTTAAGGTGCATCATTAAATAAAAAAAATACTATGATTAAGATTTAACTTATAATTTGTTATATCTCACCTATATTCAGTCTTCTAATTAATATAATAATTCTTATAAAATTTCAATATTACTACTACTTCAGTAAGCATTCTGTAATCCATCCATTAATCCTACAGCTCTACAGGTCGAATTGAGTCCTGGCCTCCCCATTGGGGTTTTAAACAATTGATATCTTACAGTGTTGGGTAGTTAGCCCTGCAACCAATCCCCAGCAATCCTGGAGAACCAATGTACCACTTTTTGTCTGGAACCTCATGCTTGTCCTTTCTGGCATGGAAGGCCCTACCAGTAGCTATGCTACAGTATAGCTCTTAGGATCATTGGTACACCCAAGCCCCATCGCAGGAGGAAGTATTCTTAGAAAATACTGTTTATCACTGTATATTTTAGAGTGAAAACCATTAATATAATAAATTTAGAAATGTTTTACATTCGTTTTTATATATTAGATGACCAACTGTTTGATAGAATAAAACTAATGTACAAGTTATTCCTGCTCCTGAACTGTTATTAATTATTGACTCATCAGAATATATGTGCAACCATTCTGCTGGTGGGTACCTCATACTTACAGCTTTCCAAATTATTGAGAGTTTACTGTAATTAATTTGATTCTAATTTTTTGACATTCCTTCCTTATTATATCACTATGTGAAAAGCAATGCCAAGCATAGGCGTTTATATAGTTATGATGCTGCAGATTTCAACTTGCAGCTTTGTTATATTTAAATTAATATTGGGAAGTAAACATTATGAGGTTATATCATTAATAGTGAGTGTAGAATATATTTTTAACGACTCACCTCATATGATTTAAAATACCTTTGATACCGGCAGTTTCAGACAATATCTTGCCATGACTGAAGAGGGACAAGATGTCTGAAACCGCCGGTATCAAAGAAATTTGAAATCATATGAGGTGAGTCGTTAAAAATATATTCTACACTCACTGTTATTGCAGCTTTGTGTTACATTAAAGCTATAACCAATAGAGGAGCTGTGAGAAAATATGGATTAAATGAATCTAATACAGGGCAAGTCAAAATGTTGTGCAGGTTTTCAGAAATTTATTATGTGAAATGTAATGAACATATAATATCGTGAGACATATTGTATGAAAGGTAAACTCTCAAAGTTTAGTTGTCCACTTCTAAAGTTCCGCGTTCACCCGCAAGATGTCAACAGCAGAGCAGTAAAGGAAAATGGCGTTGACTGGGGATCAGAAGTCTTTCTGTGTGCTTGATTACCATGTAAACAACTCTGTGACTAGTGTTCAACGACATTTCCGTACCAGATACGATAAAGACCCGCCGGATGGGAGATCCATTCGTAAGTGGTACACACAATTTAGGGATTCAGGCTGTATCTGTAAACGAAAATCGACTGGCCGTCCGTCGACGAGTGAAGAGACAGTCGAACGCGTTCGCACATGCTTCGTGCGGAGTCCACAGAAATCCACCTACCGGGGAGCGACAGAACTTCAACTACCACAAAAAACTGTATGGCGGATTCTCCGGAAACGTTTACAGATGAAACCCTACCACTTGCAACTGGTTCAAGCCTTAAAACCCGCCGATTATGCTTTGCGAGCGTCCTTCTGTGTTGATTTTCTCGCATTAATGGAAGAGAATGAGTTCCATGAGAGGGTAGTTTACAGTGATGAAGCGACTTTCCACCTTTCAGGAAAAGTGAATAGACACAATGTAAGGATTTGGGGAACTGGTAACCCCCATGCAACTCTGGAACATCAACGCGATTCTCCGAAAGTGAATGTCTTTTGTGCCATTTCCCATGCAAAGGTTTATGGGCCCTTTTTCTTTCATGAACGTACTGTGAACGGACATGTTTTCCTTGATATGCTACAACAATGGCTCCTTCCGCAGCTTGAAGCGGATAGTCCAGATTTCATTCTGCAGTTGGATGGTGCCCCTCCACATTACCATGGCAGTGTTCGAGACCATTTGAATACGGCTTTACCACAACACTGGATAGGCCGTGCATCTCAAGGTGATCAACAACTCATTCATTGGCCACCTCGTTCACCAGATCTAACCCCGTGTGATTTCTTCATGTGGGGTCTTGTAAAGGATCATGTTTACGTACCACCACTTCCAACAACACTGCATGAACTGCATGCCCGCATCACAGCAGCCATTGCTGATATCGACCGCGGACTGCTACAGAAAGTTTGGCAGGAGATTGAATATCGGCTTGACATCTGTCGTGTAACAAAAGGCGCTCACATAGAACATCTGTGAATATTTAAAAAAAAACTTTGAGAGTTTACCTTTCATACAATATGTCTCACAATATTATATGTTCATTACATTTCACATAATAAATTTCTGAAAACCTGCACAACATTTTGACTTGCCCTGTATTAGATAATGGGTTGCTTTGGTGGGCAAAAAAGAAGGAGAAAATCTTTCTAGAATCAAAATGTGACAATATCCTGATCTTGAAAGCAGTAATTATATCTCTCAATACCTTTGATTACCGTTTTTTTATTATTTTAAATGTGCAACTTATATCCAGATGTCTTATTTAAAGGAAAACAAACATGACACAAAAGTAATTTAAAATTGTATATTGCAGGTACCAAATTGCCATGGGATGAGCAGTGGCTCATTGAATCACTCT
This sequence comes from Diploptera punctata, assembly GCA_030220185.1. Taxonomy (NCBI): domain Eukaryota; kingdom Metazoa; phylum Arthropoda; class Insecta; order Blattodea; family Blaberidae; genus Diploptera; species Diploptera punctata. The sequence continues at coordinate 3,254,217 of JASPKZ010000046.1, forward strand.
CTGATTCCACCATTTACATGGCTTTTTATACTGTGGCTCATCTTTTACAAGGAGGAACATTCAAAGGAGATAAACCCAATGCCCTGGGTATAAAGTAAGTTTAGTAAATCTATATCACAACAGTTCTCAAGATTGGCTTATGTGGTTGCTGTTACTGACTTTGACAATAAGGGAGTCATGTGGTCATCATGATGTAGTTGCTCCATCTCAATTTTAGTTTTCTTAATTAAGTTTTACTAGCTACTCAATTATTCACCTGAGGATCCTGTTTTTCAGACTCTACTAAAAATATCTATGATGTAGCCAGGAATCAAATCTAGACTTCTTAAGAGATGTACTGTCTATTAAATCACATATGATTGTTAAATTATTTAAAAATAAAAAAAACAATTTTGTAAATTACATTATCTGATGAAATATTGTAAAAATTAAGGAAGAAATATAAGAGAATTTTAACTTTTTGCAGTTAATATTTATATAAAACTTTATTTTTTGGTTACTGAAGTTGATAATTAGTTTTTTAGTTTTTGCCATTTAATCATATTAATTTTTGTTTTTATTTCTAGACCAGAACAAATGACACCGGACGTTTGGGACTATATCTTCTATAAAAATGCAAAATTCCCAGCAAATACTAAAATTCCTAAAGAATCTCTAGATTTGATGAAGCGGGAGTTTGAATATTGGTATCCGGTAGATCTTCGATGTTCTGGAAAGGACTTGATACAAAACCATTTAACATTTTTCATCTACAATCACTGTGCAATGTGGCCTGATGATGAAAGCAAATGGCCTAAGGGTATTCGAGCTAATGGTCATCTCCTGTTAAATTCAGCCAAGGTAATATTAACATTGTTTATTTTTTATTATTTCACTCACCTCATACTTCATAATTCCTAGCAGACCCAGGGTTTCTTCACATCATTTGTGACATTCTCAATGCTGTGTCACGTTCACAACAATATTAAAAAACCTCATAGTGTTATTTCCTATCTACGTAACTTAATAATATTAACATTCTCTGTATACAAGATCCTCAGTTCAGATATGGCCAGAGTTGATGGGTGTTTTCATGGTTTAAAAAGCCATTTAGGCACATAAAAAAACTGACAGAAAATGAAGCCTTCCAAACAAAATTCATTGGTCTTTTGTGCCAAATTTTGAAATGCAACACTGACCATTTCAGTTGTTAAAGAGTATCATTTAATATAATACTAGCTACTTAGAATAACAATGGCAGGAGATGATTTATAGATATTCTTGATTTCTGATGCAGTTTCCTACATTAACTGCTTTCTAGGACCAACTCCACGAAAGTATGGTGTAATACATTATTAGTTACAAGTAAAAATTCTTGTAAGGTATACACCTCACTGATAGTATTCTTTTAACAATTAATACATTTAATTATCATAAGTAATGCCACGAGTGATTTCCAATTTATCTAGAGCATTTGGAAATCAAGAGTGGCATTTGTTAGGACTATTTAACGAATAAAATTAAGCTGTTTACTCACAAATCATTATTTAACTATAGTTATTTTAAAATATTTATATATTTAATGTAAACGGCGATGTTTGAAAACAAATGAGAAACGATAGGTACGCTTCTACTGCTTCTTTTGTTTATCACTGCAACCAGATCATACTATTTATTGCCAAAGGAACACAATATTGTAAGGAGGAGCTTCACTGATAAATATTTGGTGAAACACGACTCTGATTGGTTTTAAAACAGAAATCATTGAAACGTGATTGGTCATTGACTCCCATTTGGGGCATGAGTTAAATAGTCTATGAAAGTAATATTAAGGTTAACAAATATTTTCTTTTGTTTTGTTTTAAATATTGTACAAACGTAAAATTAGTTTTCTATATCTCATTATTTTTTTTTTGTTTTTCATAAACATTAGACGGGAACAATTTAATATGTCTTGCTTAGATACACTTTATTATTAGTTTTAGTCTTAATTTGAACTAACATTAACTAGTTGCATTATAGATCGTAATATAATAGATATTATCTTTTTGATCAAATTTTTATTTAGTAGTTAATATTAGAGTTCATTGTGATTGTTATATTCTGATGTAATATATGTTTGCCCTGGTGAGTGGAAGAGAAGGCTCCATGGCCTTAACTCCACCAGGCTAAATAAATGAATCTAAATTGTTCTACAGAAAAAGGTACAAAACCTGTACATTATTAGTAAAACGGTACAAGTGACATTATAAAATATTGTATGGCAGAACAGCTGTTTATCATGCAGCATCATTCCTTAAGTTAAGCCAGTTTTCATCTTATAACTTCATATTTTAAACATACACTCAGAAGATGATAATGTTTCCACAATAATGTCTGGATTATTTTATCATCGATAACAATAACTCTTCTGTGTTTTCTGACAATGACAAAAATTGCACAGTTATGTTATAGTATCAATGTTATTGGCATATATTTTGGAAAACACAAGACCCAAAATTTGAAATTCAGTGATTTTGTATGTTTTAAATGTAAATAATAATTTTTTTTTACCATATCAGTAGTTGAAATGTTCATCAAATATTTATATTAACAATACAAAAATTTACTCCCGCCTACTAAAGAATATCTAAAATTCTTTTTTATTTAACTTTCACAGGGAAAAAACACAGAGGTTTAATGTAGGAATTAAATTAATGTTTTTATACCTCACCTCATATCCTTTTTCTTCTAGACTGCAGTTTCGGAGCTTATCTCCATCTGATATATTCCTGATTTGTTTTCTTCTTCAATTTTTTCATTTTTGTTGGTTTTAGTTATCTTATTTAGGTGTATTCATTCTTCAGAGCCAATTGTATGTTAAAGTTTTTAAAAAAAATCTGGAATTTATGGTGTTTTAAAGGATGGTAAGTGATTTTTTTAAATTTTATGTTCTCTTCTGTTTGGCTAAATTAATGTGTATTGCAGATGTCAAAGTCGGAGGGAAATTTTCTGACACTAGCTGAAGCTGTGGGAAAATTCAGTGCAGATGGAATGAGGCTGTGCCTGGCCGACTCTGGAGATTCAGTAGAAGATGCTAATTTTGTTGAAAGCATGGCCGATGCAGGTGAGAATACTTTTTTTTTATCCATTGTACTTCATAGTCTGTACTAAGCAGATAGATGGCATTTATTGCAATTTATTTTAAATCTATACATCACTTCAGCAAACCACATTATGTAGGTGATGTGCACTAGTATTGTGTTATTATTGTATAAAGAGGAATATAAATTGATTGATTGTGTAATGTAAATACATTGTGTGAGGGATGATGATGATGAAAGGAGAAGGTGAAGCCTGATGTCAGCACATAGTCTGTTCCTTTCAAAAGTACCAAAGGGACTATACTTATCTTATTGTCAACAGTGCTACATGTCTTCTCAAATACATGCTGTAGAGGAGTTCAGGATTTAATCTGGGCATCTAGTGCATCATCAATCCTTCTAACCCCGAGATTGAAAGTTTTACAATTTATAGGTATGTTTGGAAATTAAATGTTTCTAAACAAGCCATCTGTAGGCCATGCTAAACATAACCAAAGAGAAAAACTTGTACCAGCTTTACTCACCAGTGCTCTACCATTGAGCCACAGACACATCTCCTGGTCAAAGAGGACAATTTTTTTTCTCTCCTTGGTTAAGGTTTTTAACAATGATTTAAGTTATTTGCACAAACATCACTAACTTCTTTTAATCAAAATTATGTGGGAAATAACACTATGACATAATTTAAATTTATAAATTAAGTTGCTATAATGTTTTTTCATCTCACCTCATAAAGTTCCATGTATTCACAGTACCAGTTTCAAAGGCCTTCGTCTCCATCATCAGTCAAACTTCAAGTAAATTTATTGTAAATTTGTGTATGTGATTCTCCTATTTTAAAATTAAACTTCAAGTAAGTGTGGTGTTTCAACTTCTTTTCGATCTTGACTCATTAGGTAACAGACCATATTGGGTAATAGATCGTGAAACATTTTCTTTCAACAGAGATCACTGACCCTTTCAGAAATTTTCAAGATTACTCCTGTTCACCTCACAGAACCTGACATCTAACCAGATGTCAATGGGAATTCCAAATAGTCCCACAGCCATTGTAGCTGGTTTTCTCAATCAGAAACTGATACTTATTGTAAACTTACGTTGTGTCAGATTTAGACAGTACATGGTCTCATATCCATGTATCAATCATATAGGTATACAGTATAGGGATAACATATCACTGGCATATATAAAATAAATAGTTTCAATAATATCTGCCAAATGCCAGCATTGCCATTCTTAAAGAGTGAGTGAAGACAGTTTTTAAAATCAATGTCATATCTTTTTTCATATGAATTTCCCTTCCTTTTACAGGTTTCATTGTAAAAGTTTATTGACTTTTAAATTTTTTAGGTATACTTCGTCTTTATACCTTCATTGAATGGGTTAAAGAAATATTGAGTGTAAAGAACAACCTGAGAGTTGGTCCAACAGATACATACAATGACAAAGTATTTATAAGGTATGTAACAATTATTTTATTCTATTATTCCATCAATATTTTAACAATTTGTGTTATGCAGAGTATTTCAAAACTCAAGAAGAAATTTTGCTTATTAAAAATGAGTTGCAGACAATTTGAGATACAAAACCCAAGTCTCGACAAAAAGAAATACCTTCATTGTCAGTTGTTTATGTTTGGTACTATTTATTATAGACAACTTTTTTTAATCCTGTATTTAAGTCAGACAGGATGGTTTTGCATCTTAATTAGAGATTTCAATAAGCTCAATTTTTAAGAACTAATCAGTTATATATTTTTAAAAAATATTCCTAAAATAATATATAAAATTATTGGCAAATAGCAAGCAATTTACAGATTCTATAAAACCTGAATTTTGAAGATACAACTATGATTAATGATAAGAATTTTGTATTTTTAAGTTATTGGATTAACTTTCTTATATTTAACTTATTCTAATTTTAAAGCTTTGGTAGTTATATGAGCAAGGTGTCATAATAAATCCCTCTCTGGTATGGTCTTTTACACTTTTGAACAAATGCCAAGTATTTATTAATAAATAAAAATGTAAAAACTGATAAAAATAAAAAGTCAGGAATATATCAAATTGAATGCATGGGTTGTGAAAAGATATATATAGGGAAAACAAAAAGAAACCTAAAAATTAGAACCAAAGAACACATAAGAAATATTAAAAATGGGGAAATAGAAAAATCTGCAGTTGCTGCTCATGTTTGGTCTGAAAAACATAATATAAATTCAGACACTGAATTATTAAAACAGTTAGAAAATACAAAAGAGCTGACTATTTTGGGAAAAAAATTTATATTCAGAAGAACAAAAACAGAGTTATGAATTTTGATATACCGATGGAGTGTGACCTTGTTTGGAGGTTCTTTGGCCAACCACAGGATGGAGCTGACATCGACATCCAGGTTGTGCAACATAATGCAACATAAATAAAACCAGTCTGGACAAGCTGACGATAAAACAGAATTGTTTTGAAACATGTTCAAGAACAAATCAACATTAATATTGAGGTAAGATGATCAGACTAAAAATAATATAATTTATTAATAAATTACAGTAGGAAGTAAGATTATGAGGTTTTTCTTAATAAATAAGGTGAATCTGGTCATCTTACCTCATAAATACTTGATATATTAAATATTCAAGTATTTATGAGATAAGATGTCCTGTTTCACCTTATTTAAAGCCAAGGATTATCTGGAGAAGGAAAATGACTGCAAAAAGAATCTTTTTAAATTTCAAAGAATTCCACCCTAAGGATAAAATGGTAGAAACTAGGTCAGATGTATAAATATTTCATAAGTTATCTAAAACAGTAACATCAAAACTGAATATTAATTTATTAACAAAAAGAATAAATAACTTCTCAAAATAGGTAAATAAATTATGAGAGATCAATCTATTAAATTCATTATATTATATACTTTTTATGATATTTTTTATGTCATAATAGAAGGTGTAATGCAGTTCTTAATACTGAGCATCATTATGACCGAAAATGCTATTGCCCTTTGTTAGGCACCAATTTTATAACCAGATTCAGTTCACCTTAGGTGACCAAATTTATAATCGAGATATGAACTGTTGTTGGGGGACCACTTTGTAACCGTAATATCCTGCATTGCACATTGTGTTCTTGGTTTTATGACCAGTTATTTGCCTCGTCACGCTCTAGAGAGGAGTTTAGCTCTTTTTCAGGAAGAAGTGGGATTTGATCACTTTGTAACTTAAATACGTTAATATTTTCTAACGTTCGGTATACTTAACAGTCAATTACCCTACTTATCAAGTGAGTCATCACATATATGGGCTATGTATTAAACAACACTAAGGGTCGAATTATATAAATGCATTAGACCATAAAAAGTGTTCTCTGCTGAGAAAGTTTTATCCTAATACATTTTGCTTACTCAGAAATCTATTCATGCGATAGTAATTGTAAGCTACCTGACGAGGTAACTTAAGATCATAGCTCAAGATAGAAACTTATCGTGAGAATCTCGAAGAGAACCGATGGTAATCGATGTAGTTTGAAACCTTGCCACTTTATCCAAGATGTCGGACCTTGAAGACTTCGATCATGTTTTCGGTATACGCGGAGAAGAGGAATTTGATAGAGTCTACCAAAGAATTCAACTGGAAGAACAGGAGAATCGGCGTAATATTGCACGATGCAGATGTCGTTGTATACGGTATTATTTGCGGGATGCAAGCGTAAATGCATTCCTCTATAGCAGACGAAAATAACGGAAGTGGTTTTATCGCTGAGAATTCTGGGTAATTTGTTGCCAATATTACGAAAACGCCGACTTTCATGCATGACCGGTAAGTCAGCCGTTAATTCGATCTCAGCAATTGCTCACGGTGAGTCAGTTCACCAGTGATTGGAAGTAATTTGAGTAGAGACTAATGTATTTGCATGCGGCCCTAAGTCACTTTGCTACTTATTACTTGACGATGAGGATTCATCTCCCAATATTATAAGATATCACTGGAACATAAACAGAAGCTGCTTTACAGAACAGTCATTAGTGTTCACTTTGCAGTACTCAATAATGGCAGTCCTCAAATTTGTAACATATACTGTAATTGATGATCTTGAAGAAAATTTCCGGGCTGTAAGATGCCAGACACTGTCTCTGGTGAAATGTCGGGGAACTTCAAGCCTCGAGACCATGGCCTATAGCCCAGAAATCTTCTTCAAGATCATGATAGCAACTCTGGTCGTGAAAGCCTAAGTCAATACATATACTGTAATTGCATCAAATTACAATAGTCTTCTTTTCACTGTAATATTTTTAATCCCCATTATATATTATTTATGTTGCCTTGTCACACATCGGGCCTGGGTTTGATTCCCAGTCAGGACAGGCTCCTGGGTGAGGTTCTTTCGGGTTTTTTTCCTCACCTGTAAGACAAATGTCAGGAAACTTAGGGCTCATCGGTCCCCGAAAGTCATCCAGTCATCATCAACATCCTTATCATTATCGTCACCATCCTTCACTGGTGTAGAAAGCAACGGGAAGCTACCACACTATAATTCCCTAGTAAAGCTGCAAAGCATAGCATGAAAATGCTATGATTGCAGTGAAAGACCTGCCCTTGGGCAGAATTACTATGGATGGATATTAGATAGTTGTCTATGTTAATGAGCTTTTCCAGTTGGTGGAGAAAATGAATTCCAGTATTCCCAATATAAAAATATTGTGTATCACTGACATATGCCTTATTTAACTTGTTATTTTTGTACATTAATTTATTTCAATCATAGCAATAGCTGTAGCTTCTTAATAATTAATATAGTGAACACTATGAAGCTTTAATCCTACAAATATTAAATAAACTATGAAGTTTTATTTAATAATCATTAAATTAATTTGATTTTACACCTCACATATGTTTTGTTTAAATCCAGGATTGGTTTCAAAATATCTTCCTTCATCTTTTAAGCTTATTCAACATACCTTTAGTTATAAAGCTTTCACAGGTATAAATATTTCAATTAATGATATAGAGAATATTTTTTTCTGAACCAGAATTCAAATCACGTTACCATTAGTTGTAATAGCTTAGCTGGGTATAATAATTTACTTATTTTGATCATAAATATTTCAAATTACTAAAAACAAGATAGTGTAATAAATGACACTGAAATAAGTATTTTAAATATTTATTTAATAACAAAACAAGTATTTAAATATGTTAAAAATTGATATATAAATCTATATTATTTTCTTAAGTAGAATAATTATTTTCTTTATCTGTATTATATTTTGCATTATACTACGGGGGTGCAGAAAGACCTGCATTTGGAACGGGTTTTTCAGTCAGAAGAAGGATCCTATCTGCTATCCGAGATATTAAGTTTGTTAGTGATAGGGTATCATACATAATTCTAAAGAGTAAACGACATGATTTTATAATTGTAAATGTACATGCCCCCACAGAAGATAAAGATGACAAGATCAAGGATGAGTTCTATGAAGAATTAGAATGCTCATTTGACAGCCTTTCACGATATCATATGAAAATTATCTTAGGAGATTTTAATGCAAAAGTGGGGCGGGAAGATATATTCAAACCAACAATAGGCAAATTCAGTCTTCATGAAGATAGTAACGACAACGGGGTTAGATTAGTCACATTTGCCACATCAAAGAATCTCATTGTTAAGAGCACAACATTTCAGCATAAGGATATTCATAAATACACCTGGACGTCCCCAGATGGAGAAACTCAAAACCAGATAGATCATGTATTAGTGGATAAATGCTGGCACAGCAGCATCATCGATGTTAGATCAGTTAGAGGGACAGACTGCAATTCGGATCATCATCTGGTCAGAGTGAAAATCAGACAACGGCTATCGCTTATGAGAGGAATAATTGCTAAAGATGATTCTGTAAAATTTGAATTAAACAACTTGAAAAATGATGAAATGCGGCAAGAATACCAAATCAAAATTGCTAATAGATTTGAAGTACTGGGATCTTCAGTTGACAATGTGGTAAACGAAGAAGAAACTGATATAAATAAAGAATGGGAGGCTATAAGGGATGCTATTAAATTGTCAGCATCAGAAAGCATTGGTTGTTTAAAAAAGAGGCAAAACAAGAAATGGTTTGATGAGGAATGTGCCGACATTGTGAAAGAAAAGAAAGCTAGCAAAATTGAAATGGTTACATGAGCCAAATGAGGTAATTTAGAGCAATTGGGTAGTATTAAACGGGAAACCACCAAGTTACTAAAGAGTAAAAAGAGGGAATATTTGAGAGAGAAGATTAATGATCTTGAAATGAATGCAAAAAATAGGAACATTAGAGAATTATATCAGGGAATTAGTATAGAGAAGAAAGGGTTTCAGGCTAGAACAAACATAACTCGGGAAGAAAATGGGGATATGATTGCAGATTCCAGGACTATATTAAATAGATGGAAAAGTTACTTTAATCAGCTATTAAATGTACATACAGAACAGGACATTGTGGAGGATAATTTACAGACGGCAGAAATGCTAATCGCAGAGCCAAGTGCATTAGAGGTTGAAATGGCGATTGAAAAATTTAAGATGTATAAAGCATCAGGTTCAGATGAGTTCCCAGCAGAACTGATAAAATCAGGGGGAGAAAAATTGATGGATAAGATACACTGGTTGCTTAGTATGATTTGGGAAAAAGAAGCTCTTCCAGATGAATGGAAGGAATCAATTATCGTACCAATTTATAAGAAAGGAGATAAAACTGATTGCAACAACAACAGGGGCATCTCATTACTTTCAACTTCGTACAAAATTCTAACAAATATATTAGTAAGCAGACTTACTCCCTATATTGATGACATTCTAGGAGATCATCAATGTGCATTTAGAAGAAACAGGTCTACAACAGATCAGATTTTTAGTATAAGACAGATTTTAGAAAAGAAATGGGAATATAATGGTACTGTACATCAACTATATGTAGACTTCAAAAAAGCATATGATTCAATTAAGAGGGAGAAGTTATATAGTATCCTGCTGGAGTTCGGAATTCCTAAAAAGTTAGTTAGACTTATACGAATGTGTCTAAATGGCACAAAGAGTAGGGTGCGTGTAGGCAAACAGTTTTCGGACACTTTTGAAATCCAGAATGGGTTGAAGCAAGGAGATGCACTATCTCCTCTACTATTTAATTTTGTACAAGAGCATGCCATTAAATCTTTAGAGAATGAGGAAGGCTTACAACTCAATGGTATTAATAAGCTGTTAGTTTATGCTGATGATGTAGTACTATTGGCCGATAGCGAGGAGATACTAAAGGACAACACGCACACACTATTGAGTAACACTAAGAAATTAGGACTGGAAGTAAATATCAATAAAACTAAATATATGGTCACACGTAGAAATTCATTATATAATGGAAATGGACAGCTAATGACAAATGAGGGAGATTTTGAGGAAGTGGCTGAATTCAAATACCTAGGAACAATAATCACAAATAGGAATGAGATGCACAAAGAAATTAAACATAGGCTCAATTCTGGAAATGCGTGCTATTATGCATTGCAGAGACTCCTGATGTCCCAACTCCTTTCAAAAAAACGTTAAACTGAAAATATATAAAACTATTATTCTACCAGTTATATTATATGGTTGCGAAACATGGACTCTTACTTTAAGGGAGGAAAGGAGATTACAAGTATTTGAGAATAAAGTACTTAGGAAAATTTTTGGACCAAAGAGAGATGAACAGACAGGTGAATGGAGAAGACTTACATAACAATGAACTACATGGTCTTTATAGGAAGCCAGATATAATGAGAACAGTTAAGTCTCATAGACTGCGATGGGCAGGACATGTTGCACGTATGGGGAATGAATGACGTTGCATGGAAGCTTCTTGTAGGAAAGCCAGAGGGAAAATGCTCAGTTGGTAGACCAAGAATGAGGTGGGAGAATAACATTAACTATGATTTGAGGGAAGTAGATTATACAGGGAATGATTGGAAAGCATTAGCTCAGGATAGGGATGTATGGAGAGCTTATGTCCGCGCTGCCATGAACCTACGGGTTCGATAGTGCCAGTGAGTAAGTAAGTATCTGTATTATATTGTTTTTTTTTTTTAATTTGCATTTTTGTACTTGTACTTATTGTTTTCTTTGGTTATTTTTTATTGTAATATGTAGGTTAAAAAGCATATCCTAGTTACACTAAGCATATTTATTCTATTGGCTTTTAATTTTATAATTTTTGGTATTTAATATTTTCTGTTTAATCATATTAATGCTGTAGAGAAGATGAGAACACTACACATAAATAACTAAATTTGTATGAATTTTCAGTGAAATGAATCTAAAAATTCGAGAGACTGATGATCATTACAACAAAATGCTGTTCAAGGAAGCTCTCCGGACAGGATTTTTTGAACTTCAGGCTTCTAGGGACAAATACCGAGAGTTGACTCTAGTGGAAGGAATGCACAAGGACTTGATATTGAAATTCATTGAGGTGCAAGCACTCCTCATGTCTCCAATTTGTCCACATGTTGCAGAACATGTCTGGGAACTTCTGGAAAAGGTGAATCAAAAGTACAGAAATAACAAAAATTATTAATCATCATGTTTTGAAATGCTATATTTTCCAAAATGTTCTTATAAAATAAAAGCTTGATAAGTGAAGAGAGAACTAAAGTCTCTTCAATCTACTTCAAATGGTAAATTCATGACCTAACAGCTCCTAAGAGCTAATATCAACTTAATTAGTTGCTGTCAATGGCTAGCAGATGATAATTAATTAATTAATTGATTGATTGATCAATCCCCGTTTGTTTGCTTGGAACATGGGTGCTCCCCTAGTGGGAAATTCTTAACCAGCCTAATTTAGTTACCCTTATTTTCCTATAGATGTCAGAGAAGAACATATGGTCAGTATATCGCCTCAAGAAGACATTTAGTTGAAAACTAAGGTATTCCTTGGACGGAGGAAGATTGGTTAAATTTTGCTCAGAGATATTTTTATTCAGGCTTAAGGTTCTTTTACAAGTCTGAAAATCTTCAGACTCGGGATCTATGGCTTAAAGTCCCTCCCGGAGGACTTGTCCCTTGGATTTTTCCATCCTAAAAATCCATTGACCCCTGCCAGTTTGAACCCATGATCCTCGGGACCAGAGGAACATAATCACTAGACCACCGATGCCAAGAGCAGATGATAATACACATAGTCAAATAGGTAAATAGTGCGTGAGAAGTGAATAGAAATAGGTTGGAGTCACATTGAAAAATTAAGACTCACAATGTAATGGTAGCAGTAACTTCCTGCTTCAGCACTAGATGACCTGTTACCATGCTATCTGATTATGTCTATGATAAATACAAAATTAAAAAAAAAAAAACAATTTAGTAAGGAGTTCAGAACTTCAATTTAGTAGAAATTTTCATACATTGCATTATTACCAACTAACTATAATTACATGATGTGATATTGAGAGTTGGAGAAACTGCAGTATGGTTTTCACTAGCAAATTCATCTTATCAGGTTACAGAAAAGTGGGTCTTGGCCTATTAATAAGGTATACCTTTTACATGTACTGTATTTGCTTGCATAATTTGCGTCCCCGCATATTTTGCACACCCTAATTTTTAAGATATTATTTTGAACTTAATGTTTGCTCCGTGCATTTTGCACACACAGTTTAGATAGGGCCTACATTTTCTTCTCATTGTAGTAGAGATTTTCCTTCCCTGAATTCCATTGCCAATTCTTACATTCCAAAGCAGGTCATTTACTAAAAACTGAACTACTGCTTCACAAAGAAACCCAAAGTCCCGCTACTTTAACAATGCTTGTCCTTGGTAGAGACAAGTTTTAGAAAAGTAAATACCAGTATTTCATAATTAAGACATTTAGTCTGTACATTCTTACCTCTTATGGTTGTTTTTGTCGATTATATGCTTCAAGGCTTCTGAGCCCCATCGTCAGCGATTGTAAGGAAAGAAAAATAACAATTACACATATTGACACTTGAAAGCGAGGTTTGTTTTTACTGTGGTAGGGAACTAGCCAAATGCCAAACCCCCAACAGGATGGTGGTATATAAATTTGAAGAGAAAAGTGCACGGGAATTACAACATATATATATATATATATATAAAAGAGAAAAATTTGTGTCTAGATTGGAGATCACCCTGGTAGCTCAGTTGGTAAGAGCATTGGTACGGTAAACCAAAGGTCTGGGGTTTGGGTCCCAGTCTGGGCGAAGGTTTTTCTCTTTAAATTTAATTTATCCTTCAATGAGATATGTTAAATTAATAATAAAAGCATTGTGGTGGTATATAAGTTTCTACATTATAATTAGATAAAGGAAAAAGTGACATAAAGCAGTTTAATAATTTTTTGGAAACTTGATTGATGCTAGAATAACCATAGTATCGAATGTGTTCAAGTTTCCAAAGATTGTAATGACTGATTGTTTTTTTTTTCTAAAGAGACTACAATTTCTAGATGTGTGTTAAATTTGAAACCCTCATGAAGTCCAATGTTGTAGTACTTGTTAATATCAATTTGTCCATCTTCTGGGGATGATAAGACTGGCAGTTTCCTTGGTGCATTTTGACAGCTATAGGCTAATGCCAGCACTAGGTTTAACTTTTCCTTTTTCTTCATCATCATCCCTCACAACAACGCACTTACATTGCACAATAGCTTAAGCATATACTGCTCTCTGTTTACAATATAAGCACACATTTTGTAAGTAATTTGCTATACCAAAATGGTTCATAATTTGGACATACCATATAAGCTCCAAATGTGGAACCTGTGCAGTAGATGGTATGAGAAAACACACACATACATACATACAATCATGAATAACTTCCATTCCAGACTCTCTGAATGTCACGGCATTACAACTTCTTTAGTTACAAATTTCTCCAAAACACACTCATAAATCAAATGACTAAAGATCAGGTATTTACATTTTGAGAATTTTTTAAATTTAATTATATATTTTAATTTATGTTGAGTTTTTGACTTACCTCATACTTCTTAATTCCCATGCAGACCTGGGTTTCTTCACTGCATTTGTGACATTCTCAATCCTGTATCACCTTCACAACTGGTCTCCTCTCCTGCAGACTGATCTCTGCGCCATCTAATGGCTGACCGACGAACTTCCAAATCAATCCTCTCTCCTTATCACCGGGTATTTCAAAATTCATAGTTATGTTTTTATTCTTGCATATGTAATTTTTTTTCAAATTGTGAGTTCCTTCAGTTTTTTCCAATTGTTTAAGTAATTTTGTTTCGGTTTCTATTCTATGTTTAGCTGCACATGCCTGGTCAGAAAAACACAGGATAGAAACCAAAACAAAATTACTTAAACAATTGGAAAAACCGAAGGAACTCACAATTTGGGAAAAAATTTACCTATGCAAGAATAAAAACATAACTATGAATTTTGAAATACCTGGTAATAAGGAGAGGGGATTGATTTGGAAGTTTGTGTCGGTCAGCCATCAGATGGCACAGAGGTCAGTCTGCAGGAGAGGAGGCCGTTGGACGTCAGTTGTGAAGGTGATACAGCATTGAGAATGTCACAAATGCAGTGAAGAAACCCAGATCTGCGAGGGAGTTAAGAAGTATGAGGTGAGTCAAAAACCACTCAACATAAATTAAAATAAACCTCATAGTGTTATTTCTTACCTACATAACTTAATTAATTATGTATTTTAATTTATTTATGTTTTCATGTATTTAGAAAGGAAGTATTGTCCAAGAAAAATGGCCAACAGCTGGTCCAATTGATGATATTCTCGTAAAGTCTTCCTGTTATCTCATGGAAGCAGCTCATACATTCAGAATATTTTTGAAGAATCATACACAGCCAAGAAAGCCTGGTAAAGGAAGTTCAGCTCAACTTGTGGAGAAACCAAGTCATGCAACAATATGGATTGCAAAGAGTTTCCCTCCATGGCAGTCTACAGTGCTTACAACAATGAAACAACTCCATGAGGTAAAAAAATTCAGTTTAATAAAATTACTATGGGAAATAACATTATAAGGCAAATTATCAATTTACCTCATTGAATCGAACATTTTAAACACCTCACCTTATAAAAAAATATACAATTTCTCACCAAGAAGTTTCGGAGGCACCCTCTCCATCGTTAGCTAAACTACGACCGAGATAAAATTTAAAATATCTGATTCAGTTATGTAAAAAGAGTACAGTATTTTTTCTTGTTATTTATAATTGCTGTACCCCATACCATGGCCAAAATCCTGCCTTGCATGCTGATTTGAGTCTGCATGGAGGAAGAAATTTTCCCATGAAATTTTGGCTAGAGTATAGTATTTGTTAAAATCATTAGGAAGTAACATTATGAGGTTTAATTTAATATTAAGTTTGTATTTTTTTAACATTCTTACATCATGTTTTTGTTTAATCAGAAATATGTTTCAGGGCTCTTTCCCATCTTCAGTGTTGCATAAACTAATTTTTATTCTTTTCTTCATGTTGTCAGCCCTGGATCTATGTTCCAAAGAACTTGGTAATGAGGCTCCTTTCTCCGGGAATTTCAAAGTTCATAATTTTCCATTGTTCTTCTGTATATAGATTTTTTCCCATATCGTGAGTTCATTGGTATTTTCTAACTGTTTTAATAATTTTGCATTTAGATCTATTTTGTGTTTTTCTGTCCAAACGTGAGACTGCAGATTTTTCTACTTCCCCATTTTTTACATTTCTTATGTGTTCTTTATTTCTAATGTTTAAATTTCTCTTTGTTTTCCCTATGTATATTTTATCAGAATCTATATTGAAAATTTTCAGTCCTCAAAAACCAACCGCTCTTTGTGCGATTGTATCTTGCATCCTTTGAACCATTGGACTGAAAATTATGAAATAGAAAAAAGAACACGTAATTGAGGTAGCAAAAGAAAATGGTTTCGAGGAAAAAAATTATACACAAAAAATTGATAAGTATAAAAAACAGAAATTGAGAAATGAAAGCACTCTTCAGATAGAAAAACCAAAAGAAAAGAAATACAATAAATTCCAAATCTTTTTGGAAAATTCAACATCAGTTTACCAAAGAATGATTATAGCCTAAAAAACTTATGAAAACCAACGAAAATGAAAAAATTGAAGATAATAAAAAATCAGGAATATATCAAATAAAATGTGCAGATTGTGATAAAGTATACATAGGGAAAACAAAGAGAAATGTAAACATTAAAACTAAAGAAAACATAAGAAATGTAAAAAAAGGAGAAGTAGAAAAATCTGCTGTAGCAGCTCACATTTGGACAGAAAAACCTAAAATAGATCTAAATACAATATTATTGAAACAGTTAGAAAATACCAATGAACTCACGATATGGAAAAAATCTATATACAGAAAAACAAGGAGAAAATTATGAACTTTGAAATTCCCGGAGAAAGGAGCTCATTACCAAGTTCTTTGGAACATAGATCCAGGGCCGACAACTTGAAGAAAAGAGAAAATCAGTTTGTGCAATGCTGACGATGGGGCAACAGCCTTGAAATATGTGTCCTACTAAACAATCATATGTGGTAAGAATGTTAAAAAATACAAACTCATAATGTTGGTTGGTTGGTTGGTATCTAATGTCGAGCACTTGATAATGAAATCATTTGCTCTCTTGCACTCCAATATTTAGCAGAAAGGCTGGTCTCTTCTACAAAAGCTGGACAACGGAGGATTAATATTAATAATATAACCTCATAATGTTACTTCCTTATGATTTTAAAACCAATACTACAGCGGGTGGTATTGGAGCACAGACACAGGTGAAATGTAAAAATGTTTGAAAATTTTCTTTATTTACTTCTAGTAATGAATTGGTACAGCTAATGCAAAATAATAATTAAAATAAAAGTACTGTAATTACTAATTACATAAAAAAAAATGCATATTATTAGTGACTTAATCTTCAGAATACAAATACAAAACCATCAAAAGCAATAATATGAAAGGAGTTAATATTTTTTTTATAGGAAGTAACACAAAGAGGTTTATTTTATTAATTTTAAGAGTCAGATATAGAATTCTTGAGAATATGTTTCAGAATTTAAATTCATCGGAGAACATTTTTTTCAAAACTCACCTCATAAATGGGTGTGATTACGCTTGAAATCGCAGTTTTGTGAAAAGCACAAAATTTATGAGGTGAGTTTTAAAAAAAAATTATTCTCCGATGAATTTAAATGATTATACCTCATAATTATATTAAAATTAATATTGGGAAGTAAACATTATGAGGTTATATCATTAATATTGAGTGGAGAACATTGTTTATTTTTTATTTCACTCACCTCATACTTCATAACTTCTCGCAAACCCAGGGTTTCGTCACATCATTTGTAACATTCTCAATGCTGTGTCACGTTCACAACTGATGTCCAATAAATAAAAAATAAACAATATTAAAAAACCTCATAGTGTTATTTCCTATCTACATAACTTAATAAAAATGGAGAACATATTATTAATAACTCACGTCATACAATTTCAAATTTATTTGATACCATTGGTTTCAAATGGGTCCTGCGCCGTAGCCGAGCGGTTAAGGTAGGAAGCCTTGGCGCAGAGCTACGGGACTTGCGCTGGTTCAAGTCTCCATGGGGGAAGAAATTTTCTCATGGTATTTCGGCCAGTATGGGACCGGTGCCCACCCAGCATCATGAGGTAATTGGGTAGCTACAATAAGTAGCGACTCCGGGTTGAGGAAACCAGCTATAACGGCTGGGGGACTCGACATGCTAACCACATGTCACCCCTACACTGGCTGTTGATCATCTACCTCTGTGATTGACACATGTGGATGTGAGACCAGCAGCCGGCTGGTAGGCTAAGGGCCTTGTAGGCCTGTCGCGCCAGGAGTTTTTTTTTGGTTTCAAATGATTTTTTTCATAATTATTAATAATATGTTCTCCACTCAATATTAATACCTCATAATGGTTACTTTCCAGCATTAATTTAATATAATGTTTCAGAATGCCTGCATTCTATCATCAGTACATTCTGACTGTTGAATTAGAGGTTGGCGAACCTGAAGGTTGCTTCCTCTTCCCTCTTTAGGTTGACTGATGAACTTCTTTTCCCTGGGAATTTCAGAATTCTGGGTGTAAATTTTAATTATTGTGAAGTGAGGTTTCTATATCTGATTCTTAAAATTATTAATATGAAATGAGCACTAAAATTTGCTGTAATGTAGGCCAAATATATAGGTAATTTGTCTGATGTAATCTGAGAAATAGATTTTATTTAAAACTTTTACATGCAAAAGTTACTAATAGCAAAAATAAATTCAGAAATAAGTTATGATTTTTTGTTTATAGAAACATGGTGCACTGCCAGACAACAAAATTATATCATCAGAATTGAGCAAGAAATCTGAGTTGAAAAAGTACATGAAGAGAGTTATGCCTTTTGTGCAGGCAACAAGAGAAAAAATAGATTCAATAGGTCTACAAGCTCTCAATCTAACTCTTGAATTTGATGAGATGGATGTTCTTGCAAAAAATATTATTTACTTAGAGAATACACTTGATGTAAGTATTAATTCTATTTGCAAAATTATTTTAAATCTTATGATTCATTGGAATATAGTCTCTTGCGTAGCTTTGGTCTCTGGCAAGTAATGATATCATTTAACACAGGTATTACACTCTGATTCAATCCAGGAAGTTACTGTGTGTTTGGAATAGGGAACTGGGTTGCCATTTTAACAGTATTTTCATGAGAGAAATCTTTATATAAAACTGAAGATTGCAACATAGCAGGTACATAGTTGTAATTTATATTTGAAGAGAAAAATTTTCGCCTGGACCGGTACTCGAACCCAGGACCCTTGGCTTTCTGGGCCAAGTGCTCTACCAACTGAGCTACCGAGGCGAGTTACGATCTAGACGCAAATTTTTCTCTTATATACGTTGTAATTCCCTATCGCCAAATGCTTTTGAAACCATTGCTTCTGTCTTTGCAAATGGCGGCTTCTTAGTTAAGAAGACATTTATTGGGAATTTAACATTACTTTATAAAGCTAGTAAGGCTTCTAATGATGTTTTTATTATTGATTTAACATTTCTCAATGAAAGATAAATTATATTTGAAGAGAAAAAATTTTCGCCTAGACCGGGACTCGAACCCGGGACCCTTGGCTTTCCGGGCCAAGTACTCTACCAGCTGAGCTACCGAGGCGAGTTGTAAGTTGTAGTCGTCCAAGCCACCCCCTCATAAAGAAAAAAACAGTTACCACTTGTCACTGAGCTCTTGCAGATCTGTACTATCCTGTGCCAAAGTTGACTCTCATATTTACTATAAAACTAGTTTGCATGCCATAAAAGAAAAATTATGTTTTTTAAATGTATAGTACATAGATTTGGAAAACGTACTGCTAACCTTGCCACTCCACCCCTCCTTAACAAACAAATACCGTTATTATGAGTTTGGCAACATCTAACCTCTGTACATAGGGGGACACTGGCATAGCCCATCAGGTCTGTTGAATTAGAGTGTAATTTCACACATTAATAATATCAATTATGAATTAGAAATATATATGTTACAGAGAAGCCGGCAAAATTTAACCAATCTTCAACCATCCAAATAATACCTTAGTTGCCTACTAGAAGTCTAATTGAGGTGATGTGCTAACCACATGTAGCTAAATAAGTATAAAAAATTATAAATTTGGGAATTTTTACATTATGAGGTTTTCTTGATAAGAATCAAATGAATCATGAATTCTTCTTACCTCATACATCTATGTTTTTTAACACACAGCTGCAGTATTGACGACAAAAAATCTGGAATTTATCATAAGTAATGCCACGAGTGATTTCCAAATTATCGATAAATTCACGACTCACGAAGTGAGGAGTGAATTTATCTAGAGAATTTGGAAATCAAGAGTGGCATTTGTTAGGACTATTTAACGAATAAAATTAAGCTGTTTACTCACAAATAATTATTTAACTATAGTTATTTTAAAATATTTATATATTTAATGTAAACGGCGATGTTTGAAAACAAATGAGAAACGATAGGTATGCTTCTACTGCTTCTTTTGTTTATCACTGCAACCAGATCATACTATTTATTGCCAAAGGAACGCAATATTGTAAGGAGGAGCTTTCTTTAATATGGTAATTATAACACTGATAAATATTTGTTGAAACACGACTCTGATTGGTTGAAAACAGAAATCATTGGAACGTGATTGGTCATTGACTCCCATTTGGGGCATGAGTTAAATAGTCAAATTAATTATTCTCAGTCTTTGAAAAATAACAAAAAAATTACCATATAGTAAATAGTAGAAATACAAAACAACAGAAAATATCCCTTTATCAATATGAAATAAGCAGTACTTTAGCTTTAATTGATTATCTATATATATTTAAACTATGAAGAAACATGTAGCATGTCTTGATAGTTAAAATATTCTGAAATTTAGATCAATTATTTTCAATATACGTTGAAAAAATACCACATCTGATATTTCTCCACTTTTGAATGGAATAAAGGTTAGGGATGGAATATCCAATTATAAATTGGGTATCTAGCAGGCTCAAATCATAAGTTCCTTTTATATATTATATTGCAGATTTTTGCAGATATAAGTATGATTAAGAAATTTTTCTTGGGTTTTATGCATCATGGATTCAAGATCGGCCTCTGGCCACTGATTCCAACATTTCAGTATGATTTCACATGCCATTATCAAGGAATGATGCCGAAATGTCGGAATCAGTAGCCAGAGGCCGAACTTGAATCCATGATGCGGAAAACCCAAGAAAACTTTCTTAATCATATATATTAGAATGGCTATGGTTTTTCAGTTTCTAGGAGTGATTGTAGATTTAATATAAATGGGTAACAAACTTACGTTACAGTATCATGTGTATGTATTGTTAATGAACTTGTATTATTAACACAGGTGGAAAGTATACAACTCAAGTATTCAGACTCTCCTGAAGCAAATGAAAAGATTCGCGAGGAATGCTGTCCAGGGAATCCATATGTTATCTTTTCAACACAACCTAGTGTACCGTTGCTCGTAGTAAACACCCAGCATCAGAGTGGGCACTTCACTCACATTGTAAGAGTTGGAAATGGAGACAGCGTTACAAAGCTAGCAACTCAGATTTCAAGAGCAGACAGGCAAATTAAAGGTAATCTTGTTTTTCTATCTAATCACAATTAAATTTCATAACAGTGTAAGCTCATCCTACATTCATATCTAATTTGGTGTGTTAAATTGAAAATAGTTCACATTAATGTTGTCTGTTTGCCAAGTCCAGGACACCAGATACAAAAAAAAAAAATATGACTGGTATTGGATACAAACATTTCATAAAAGTAAAGTTTTCATAGGAACTTAATTACTTCAGACAGATAAAAATATTGGTAAAAAATTCAAGAAGTTCACATACCATCCTTTAGTATTTGACAAGTTTCAAAAAATCTTCAACAAATTCAACATTAAATTAGCACCGAAAAATGATTACAGCTTAGGTAATTTAATAAAAACAACAAAAATGAAAAGATTGAAGACTGCAAAAAATCGGGAATTTATCAAATTAATTGTAAAGATTGTGAAAAGATATACATAGGAAAAACAAAAAGGAATCTAAATACAAGATTAAAGGAACACCTTAGAAATGTTAAAAATGGAGAAACAGAAAAATCTACAATAGCTGCACATGCCTGGTCAGAAAAACATAGAATAGAAACCAAAACAAAATTACTTAAACAATTGGAAAAACCGAAGGAACTCACAATTTGGGAAAAAATTTACATATGCAAGAATGAAAATACAACTATGAATTTTGAAATACCCGGTTAAAAGGAGAGAGGACTGATTTGGAAGTTCGTCGGTCAGCCATCAGATGGCGCGGAGGTCAGTCTGCAGGATAGAAGGCAGCTGGACGTCAGTTGTGAACGTGACACAGCATTGAGAATGTCACAAAGGATGTGACGAAACTCTGGGTATGCTAGGAGTTATGAAGTATGAGGTGAGTGAAATAAAAAATAAACAATATTAAAAAACCTCATAGTGTTATTTCCTATCTACATAACTTAATAATTAATTACTGTGTACTAAAATGTTATCTAATATGTATCATTTGGCAGTAAACCATTCACTCTTGTGCACTTCAGTATTTTTCTATGATCTAATTAGAAACATGAATGAGGTGCAAAAGGAAATTAAACATAGGCTCAATTTTGGAAATATGTGCTATTATGCATTACAGGGACTTCCCAACTTCTCTCAAAAAACATTATACTGAAAATATATAAAACTGTTTTTATTATTCATTTCATACATCTCAATGATGGATAAATCATGTGAAAGGTCCTGGGTTCGAGTCTCAGTCTGAGCATATAATTTTTCTGTTCAAATATGATATAAAACTGTTATTCTCCCAGTTATATGTGAATCATTGACTCTTACTTTAAAGGGAGGAGAAAAGATTATGAGTATTTGAAAATAAAGTTCTTAGGAAAATTTTGGACCAAAGAGACAGGCGAATGGAGAAGACTACATAACACATGAGCTATATGATCTCTACGGGAAATCAGATAAAATAAGAACAGTTAATTCTCATAGACTGTGATGGGCAGAACATGTAGCACGAATGGGAAATGGAAGAGAGCATGGAAACTCTGCAGGAAAACCAGAGGGAAATCACCTAGTGGATAAGCCAAGAATGAGGTGGGAGAATAACATTTATTATGATTTGAGAAAAGCAGATTGTACAGGGAATGATTGGAAAACATTAGCTCAGGATATGGATATTTGGAATACTTATGTCTGCATGACCATGAACCTGTGGATTCGTTAGTGCCAGTGAGTGACGACAAGTTTGAAGATGTTCTTTAGTCATTTATTTCTTTCTTTATTACTAGAGTCCGGATTAGTGTGTAATTAAATATTTTTTCCGTGACATGTTCTTTCGTAATAACCAAAAATATTGAATATTCACATAAACCTTATACTCAAGTTTGATATTACATATTTTACTCATTACTATATATTTATTAGAATATTACATATTTTTACTTAAAATGGTCTTCAAAAATGTAAGTTCTCAAAATGTTTGTGTACAGTGCCAGTAAATAGGTAAAATTTTTGTATGATTTGTTCTCAATTCTGTTTTGGAGGCTCATATGATTGACAGATCACTGTACTCTGTCTACAGTCAATCCTGCTGACAAGGACTACCTCACATTGAAACATAATGCAAACCCCTCGTGGTTTTCTAGGAAAAAAAGAAATGGAAATCCCAAAACTGCAAACTTTCATTAAGGTTCATAGTTTTCTTAGAAAACCTTAGACTTAGTTATTTCTCGTATCTCTTAAAATTGATTCAAATGTTAAAAAAAGGTTTACCTCCTCCTCCCCCATCTCCATGAGGAGTGTGTATGAGGGTGAGTGAGAGGTTAAATAGTTCTTCTATTTCTAACTATACCAAGGTAATCCAAACAGGGTGCTCCGTTACATCCTGTTGTTGTCAGAGATAACTCTCATAAAATTGAAAACACTTTAAGAATATAAAACAATATTTTCCACTGTTTTGATATTCTGGGGTGGAATGAAGAATGTGAGGATAGATCACAGATATGGTGCACAAAATTAAGAGTGGAATATTCTGATTTTTTTTTTTACTTAGTAGGCCTATATTGCTGTAATTCAATGTCAGTGAATGCAGATGAAAATGGCTTCAGCTTCCTCAATGTTATTTGCCAAATTTTGTCTTGACCATTTTCAGATTTTTTAAGTTTTGACTTAGTAGGCCTGTATTGCTGTGATTCAGTGTCAGTGAACGCAGATAAAAATGGCTTCGGCTGTCTCATCATTATCTGCCAATATGTCTTTTTTTTTTTTTCAGTAATAAAGTAGTAGTAGTAGTATTCAAATGTTCTGAAGCTCTTGATTTGTCATCATTCGCTTGCGGGCTTCCCAATAATTTTCAGCAATTTGGAATGGTGTTACAACTATTTTCTGAAGATCAGCGCAGAACATCAAGTGATCCTTGTTCATTATCGTATTTGTGTTATTGCATACTATGTAGTGTGGAGAGTCTACTAGCTTAATTTTACGTACATGTGCTGCCAAGCAATTGTGACCAGTTTCAAGATGAAATGATGCAACTGCAATTGATCGGGGGCTATTTGGTTCTAGTAATGTCTTCCATATCTTGGTTTCACATTGGATTTTGTTTTGTTCAGCTATATGGGACTTTATTTTCATTTTGGTGTAGAGATGGCCGAAGCAACTATATCAATGGAAACCGACCAGAAAGAAAAAAAGAGGGAGACCAAAGTTAAAATGGAAGGAAAACATGAAGATAGTAATGCAAGCAAGAGGGCTAAGCATTGAAGATGCCCAAGATCGTAGGCTTTGGAGGTTTGGCACAGGAAGACGGCAGCAGCTGTAAAAACCCAAAGATAGATAGAGAGTGTAGAGTTGTACTGATTTGTAAGATAGGTAATTGATCTTACTTTGGATAAGTGTACCTTTTTTTACAAGCATATCAGCCTTCTCATTACCTTCCATGCCACAATGTGCTGGAATCTATTGTAATATTAGGGACTATATTTCTTAATTTTGGTTCAGGACCTATGTCTAAAATACATTCATTACACCCTTTTACATGAAGTTGTTTCTGGATTAATTATATTTGAAAAGAAAAATATACGCCTAGACTGGGGTTTGAACCCAGGACCTTTGACTTTCTATGTCAATGCTCTTCCATCTGAGCCACCTAGGCCTCCAATCTAAACGCATATTTTTCTCTTACACATAGTTAATTCCCTAACCCCAAATGCTACGAGCCGTTGCTACAATTTTTGCAAATGGCGTCTTCTTAACAAAGAAGCCGCCATTTGCAAAAATCGTAGCAATGGCTCGTAGCATTTGGGGTTAGGGAATTAACTATGTGTAAGAGAAAAATACGCGTTTAGATTGGAGGCTTAGGTGGCTCAGATGGAAGAGCATTGACATAGAAAGTCAAAGGTCCTGGGTTCAAACCCCAGTCTAGGCGTATATTTTTCTTTTCAAATATAATTTGTCCATCATTAAGGTGTTTAAAAACGAATAATATTAACATTGTTTCTGGATTGTTTGTTACTTTATCATTGGTAGTATAAATATATACATAAATAACTTAATAATTTAATAAATATATTAACCTCAACATTCTTATAAAATCAGTGAATTTTAAGAGAAAAAATATCTCCATAACAAAAATAAAGCTTGGACAAAGAAGTAACATAGTATACCGTTCATAGTTAAATATGGGAAATAACATTATGAGGTTCTTAATTCGTAAATGAATGAGTCATTTTTAACATCTTACCTCATATTTTATGTTTCTTCAAACATGGGAACTAGTTTTCGAGAGAAGAATCTCTCTCATTTTCAACCGACATTATGACTACTGGATTTTCGTTGGAATCTCCATCAATTACGTTGCCACCTGGTATTGATTTGATGAACTTTGAGATGAGGTCACGTTCATCAGGAATCTCGAAATTCATGGATCTAAATTTGTTCTTCAGGTTTTAATTATATTGCGCATAAACATGCAATTTTCAACAGTTTGATATATAGATTATTAAATGTTCCATTAAATGAAGATGATTTTAAGAAAGAATACAATCACATTTTGAACTTAGCCAATTTAAATGGTTTTGGAAAACAAGTAATTGTAAATAAGTTAAAGAAATTCAGACAACAAAAAAGATTAAAAGAATACACTACCCTGCAGTCTGATTCAAAGAAAGGAAAACAATTTAAGAAAATTACTTATCATCCTGAAATACATAACAAATTTAAAAAAAAAATTCAAGAAGTTCAATATTACATTGGCACCGATAAATAAATTTAGCCTTGGTAATCTATTAATAACTAATAAGAAATTGAACACCCCAGATAGCAAAATATCTGAAATTTATAAAATTAATTGTAAGGACTGCAATAAAGTATACATAGGAAAAACAAGAAGGAATTTGGATACTCGCACTAAGGAACGCTTCAGAAATATTGAAAATGGTGAAATTGAAAAATCGGCTATTGCAGAACATAATTTCTTCTTCTTCTTCCTTCCAAGTATTAGGCCAAGGCCTGTTACGATCTTATAGAAAATTTTCCCTCCAGCGTTTGAGGGAAATTCTCATATAAGACTTGAAAGCATAATAATAGTCCCTTCAATTGGTTGCTGGCCAAAGGAAGGCAAGACCAGTGATGGGGTTGCCATCTTATAGCCTCTGGTCAAGCTTTTCTGGAGAAGAAAAGAAAATAAAGGAAAGAAGAAATGGAAGAAAGGAAAGACTCCCTAGCCCTCGGATGCCCTAATAGCGTCGGGGTCGAAAAAACAAGAGTTAACCAAGAGAGGTTAGATAGTAAAGTTAAAAGAGTGCAAAACACAAGTAAGTGGAAGAAATGTTTTGCACAGCTTGGGCACCTTGTGGTCGCCATCCACATATCCCCTAGATGAGGACCCCTGAGGGGAGAGATTAATCATAAAATTGAAAAAGAAGCTCAACTTTTAAAACATTTGGAAAAACCTTTAGAATTGACAATTTGGGAGAAGATATATATTCAGAAGAACAAATTTAGATCCATGAATTTCGAGATTCCTGATGAACGTGACCTCATCTCAAAGTTCATCAAATCAACACCAGGTGACAACGTTATTGATGGAGATTCCAACGAAAATCCGGTAGTCATGATATCGGTTGAAAATGAGAGATCCTTCTCGAAAACTAGTTCCCGTGTTTGAAGAAACATAAAATATGAAGTAAGATGTTAAAAATTACTCATTAATTTATGAATAGTATACCATGTCCACAAATATAGTAACATACTTTAAACTACTACTATGTCATAAATCAATGGTAAAGAGAAAATTTTTTGCCTGAACCAGGAATCGAACCCCGAACCTTTAGCTTTCCGTGCTAATGCTCAGACCACTGAGCTAATCCAGGCTTCATTCCCATCCAAGCAAGAATCCTTCCTTTACCTTTACTCTACTGGCCCCACATTCAATTGCAATGAATCATTCACAAATACACAATGAATGGCTTCTACCTGAAGAAGACATGAAGGGACTCCACACAGCTATAGCATTATTTATTAAATTAATATTGGGAAGCTAAAGCTATTACTATGATAGAAATAAGTAAATTAATAAACACAATTAAATTATTTATGTATTAAATTTGTGAATTTTTAACATTATGAGGTTCAATTATTAACAATTAAATTATTGTAAATCAATGGTAAAGAGAAAATTTTTTGCCTGAACTATTATGTCGCTTTGGATAATCGTATCTAAATGAAATTGTAACAATCAAAAGAGAAACTCAAAAGTTTTGTGCATGTTAATGGAGAATAATGGACAACAATACAGAAACTAAACTAAATTTAATCTCTCCTCTTGTTTTTAAATTTTTTTTATATGGGTTCATTTATATGGGGATATTTAGCAGACAGGTTAAATGTGAATGTCTGCAGCGTCACTCATGGGGGCAACATTCAATATCTATGAAGTGTAGCAAAAACTTTTTAAGTTTTTCTTTTGATTGTCACCAATTTCATTTAGATTAGATACGATTATCCAAAGCGATGTAGTAGTAGTTTAAAGTATGATACTATATTTGTGGACATGGTGTATTTTATTAAAACATAAATTTTTATTCTTTATAATAAATATAGTCCACCGCTGTGGTCTCGAGGTAGCGTGCTGCCTTGTCATGCAGCGGGCCCGGGTTCGATCCCCGGTCGGGGCAGTTTTTCTGGGTGAGGTTTTTATCGGGGTTTTTCCTCACCTGTAAGACAAATGTCAGGAAAACTTTAAGGCCCAAATGGTCCCCGAAATCATATGGCCATCATCCGTATCATTATCATCCTTATCATCATCCTCCTTCACCGGTGTGGAATGCAACGGGAAGCTACCACACCTACACAATTGCGTAGTAAAGCTGCAAGCATAGCATGAAAATGCTATGATTGCAGTGAAGGACCTGCCTTCGGGCAGAATTACTATGGATGGATAATAAATATGTAATATTACATATTTTGAATATTTTTACTACATATTTATGTGCATATTTGGAGATCAATATTACATAAAATTCCTGACTCTATTTATTATGTAGATGTTGCAAGGAATAGTGAAGTGTATTCATGACATCATTCATATCCCATCCTCAATCTCTCCATGGTACAACCTGCTTTTACATAGACTGGTAAACATACCCATGAGCCAAGAAAATTTTGGATTGGAGAAAAAAAACAGATAATTAAAGTAACAAAGGAAAATGGTATTGAAGAATAAAATTATACAGAACAAAATAGATAAGCACAAAAAAAAATTATTAATGAAAGCATTCTTCAGATACAAAAACATTGAAAAGAAATACAGGAAATTTGCTTATCATCCATGGGCACACAGTAAATTCCAAAAGATTTTTGACAAATCTAATATAAAATTAGCAACAGAAAATGATTACAGCCTAAATAAACTAATAAAATTTAACATAAATTAAAAGATTGATTATGGGGGAAAAATCAGGAATATACCAGATAAAAGTGCTGATAGTGATAAGATATACATAGATAAAACAAAGAGAAACTTACCATTAGAACAAATGGAAATGTAAAAAAAATTTGCGGTAGCTGCCCATGTCTGGTCAGGAAAACAAAATTGATGTATACACTAAATTATTAAAACAGTTAGAAAACACAAAAGAACTCACCTTTTGGGACAAGATCTACATCCAGAAGATTAAAAATAGGATTATGAATTTTGAAATTCCCGGGGTAAAGGATTTGATTTGCAAGTTCTTCAGTCAACCAAAAGATGAAGTGGGAGTCGACATCCAGAGCCAAGAACGTTTGGACAAGCTTTAGGTGATATGGACAGAATATCAAAACATGTCAAATGAAACACAACTATTTATGAGATAAGATGTACCAGATTCACCTTATTTATTAAGAAGTACCTCATAATGTTACTTCCTTTTTTTAGTTTATTAATGCTTCTCCACTTGATTAAAATTATCTTTATATAATGTGATGGGATTATAGTTTTTTTTTAGATTTTTTTGCATATCAGAATATTAACCCCAAATGATTTTGATGAAATTTTTTGTGAGAGTGGGTCCCTGGTTGGTTTAGAATCACAATTGGACCTGGTAGGTTGCGCTCGATCGAGTTATAAGAATTTTTTATATTTTTAAGATTTTTTGCATATCAGAACATATAACCCCAAAATTTCATCCCCCACATCCCCTCCCAATATATTTTAAAATGAAAAAAATATGTAATTGATTTGAATTGAACTTTTTAAAACAAAAAATTACTATGAGGTTTAATTTAAGATTTTTTTATAATATCCAACATAGTAAAACCCTTTTTTACCTTACGTTATATTCATCCATCCATCCATAGTAATTCTGCCCGAAGGCAGGTCCTTCACTGCAATCATAGTATTTCCATGCTATGCTTGCAGCTTTACTAGAGAATTGTAGGTGTGGTAGCTTCCCGTTGCTTACGGTATATAAGGGTTGTAATTATGTAACATTAACAAGTAAATTAACAAAACAGTAGAACAAAAGACAATTATATAACAATATTATAACAAAGATGAACACAGTAAAATTAAATTATAGTTGAGAATAAACATAATAGAAGTAATTATAAATTTTTTTTGTCGTTAAGAATATGAAAAAGAGGACTGGAATATTTTTTTTCATTAAAATTTAAATATGTTTAAAGTTTGAAACATTCAAACCACAACAATGGAGAATTAAATAAATAGAATATGTTTTTTTTATATCTCACCTCATAAATTAGAAGACTGGATATGAGCTGTGTATAAAACATTTTTATTTAAATCTTTAATAATTGACAGGTAAAACCTTCTGAGAATAATTTGGGCAGGACAATGTCTGTTGGGGTCACTAGTATTAGTAGGCCTATATATATATATATATATATATATATATATATATATATGTTAAACTCGGAATTGTTAGGAAGTAATACTGTGAACTATTTTATCAGTGATATTGAATGTGCTATTTACACCTCACCTCATCTCATATTTTGCTTTCTCACCTGGGACATTTCAAAGGTCATTATCCTGATTCTCGGCCAAGAGGGGAGCAAATGAGAGAGCAAAATATGAAGTGAAGTATACATAAGCAATTGAATTTCTTTGATTATTTTAGTAGTTAAAATTAATGGATGAAAGATAGGCTGAGAGAGATGTTTAATTTTTCAGACCCAAGCAGTATTCAGTTTTGGAGATATGAAGATCCAGAACTAGGACCAAGGAAAATGCCTACATTCAACAACCCTACAGCAGGTGCAGTTCATATTGAAGAAGACGCTGTATTTAAAGCCGATATAGAAAATAAGAAAGTAGAGCTTTCTGTTAATGGAACCAAGTATCCTCTTGGTTCCCAAATCATTTACATTGTTGAACAATAAATTATTTGAACAACTGGATATTTTATTTTAATTCTCTTACCTTTTGTGGAAGAATGATTTATAATATCTTTCCATATGTGTCTGTTATGCCATATTTCTCTACCTCTTCCCAGTTGTGTCCTCAGTCCTTGAGATTTTTCTGAATCTGGGCTGTCAATCTTTCCATATTCCTGTTGGTTGCTTGCTTTTCATCTTTATATGAAAATGTTATTTCCTCTCATTCTTTTGATATCCTCCAACCATTTTATATGTTTTCTATGTCTGGTGAATCAGTAAATCCCTGATATTTATAATTATATCATATTTACTCGAGTAATTTCCCCCCTTTTCAAAATGTATGAGTGAAGATTTGAGTGGGAAATTATGCCATGCCTATAAAAATAACACTACACTTTCAGAATGTAGAACACTATCAATTAGACATCCATGGTAATTCCATCTTGGTCATTGAATTTTACTCTCGAATACACTTTGACAAATTGAAAGAGTAAGTTATTTTGAACGTTTCTCTATTTTCAGGCACATGAACTGTACAAAAGATAATGGTACAATGGATCATAATGAAAGTGAAGGCCAAAACGCATTCCTCTATTATTCATAAATGTTAATGAAAGAATACCCTGCCAAAGAATGCCACACTTTGTGCCACGAAACGAACGACTCATTGATTTTGCTTTTTCCAGTTCTTTTTGAGACCTCGAATACTGTACTAATCTCGGTTCTACATCAAACTTTCTTCTTACATGTTTCACTCCGTTTTCCTTGGTGAAATTTATCACTTAAAATTTGCAGAGTAGCTGTTATACTTTCTTCCCATAGTTGAGTTTAACGACACTGACACTGCGACGGAATAACACTGTTACCAATGCACAATGATACCTAACTATTGAACTTTTTTATTTTTTAATCTTATACCTAACTGTATTCAGACTGATAACAGGTGACAGAGACTGCAGGTAGTGTTAGGTCTTTGTACAAGAGGATGAATTCGACCTTGGGTTTTCAAGAATTCCTTTGTGCTTTACCGTACTTGAAATTTTCATAAGTATCCAAAGTTGTAACTGTAAATTTTTGGCATAGGTAATGCACGCTGTATCAGAGGTGGATTTTAAAAAATATATGCATGAAAAACGTAGGGGGGAAATAACACGAAGGGGTCAGTTATTCGAGTAAATATGGCATCTTTTTTTTTTGGTGTTTTTATTTAAATTAACATTTTCCAATCATTGATATAATCTAAATTAAGAAAGAAAAATTTACACTCAAAGCTTCAAACCCCGATTCGAGCGTTAATTTTTCTTTCTTAATTTAGTTTATCCTCTCTCTTCTTATTTTCCACATTATACCTCAGAATTTCATCTGAATCTTACTCGGGTCTTTTTCTGTGTATGTTCAGATATTGATGCATATCATCACTTTTCTTTAAGAAGGCACATAAGTCCAAAAAAAAATTACAGCAGAGAATTGCATCATCGTCAATTTTTAGTTAATTCATATACGTAGACAATCATGTTTCCTACAGGATCTTTAGGATGTAGACATTTAACTGTG
Organism: Diploptera punctata; assembly: GCA_030220185.1. Taxonomy (NCBI): domain Eukaryota; kingdom Metazoa; phylum Arthropoda; class Insecta; order Blattodea; family Blaberidae; genus Diploptera; species Diploptera punctata. Next base: position 3,286,331 of record JASPKZ010000046.1, read on the forward strand.
TGCTTATCTTCATTTAGTCTCATGTTCCCATTCTGGGCATAAAGCTTTTATGTTTATATTGACAACATTTGTTGTGGTAACATTTAAATCTTAAATTAAACCTCGTAGTGATTTTTACTATAAAAGTTCAATATTTGTTGTGATACTTGTTGATAAGATCCCTACTTCCTGACTTAGCAAATCTGGTTTTGATATGCAGCAGGGTTGGAAATTTTAATTGTAAAATTTTTAAACTGAGGACCAGGAGGGATGGTGGTGTACAATTTTTGGTATATTTTTTAGCAGGATTTTATTCTTAGGATTTAATTTTAGAGATGGTTTCATTAAGATACATAAATGATTTTGGATTTTTTTTATTTCACTTTTCTACAAGGTTAACATTAATGTTTGTCATTTATTCCATTTAAAATTAGAATTTTTGTTTCTTTGCCCAGCGAAACTTCTGAAATAATTTTCAGTTTCATTATTAATATTTTGGGGGGAAAAAAAATTAAAATAAAATGATTGCATATTGTGCAGAAACACGAATGCAGATTTTGGAGGAAAAGCAAGAAGAGGTGTGTACATAATATTTTTTATAAATTAAACAAAAACCTTAATCAAAATATTATTGGTGTTGTAATGTTAAAAGATTCAGACTATGTGGCCATGGTCTATAACTGGTATTTCTTCCAGACAGTTTCTCCCTCAACTGCGGAATTTTTTAATATTATGATTACCAGCCGTGAAAACCTGCATTCCACAATTATTGGTGTTGGTTGTGCAGCACACACAATACATAACACCATTCAAACAGCTGCTGACTTGTTGCCCGTAGACGTGAAAAATATTGTTATTAAAATATATTCTTATTTCTATATATATATATACACTATGTGCATTGAAATGCTTAAAGAATTTTGTGAAACTGCGGAAGTCGAATATCAGAAAATACTTGGATACAGTAAAATGCGCTGGTTAGCTCTTTTGCCAGCTGTCGAAAGAATTTTGAAAATATACAATCCTTTGAAATCCTACTTTCTATCACAGGATAAATGTCCTAGAATTTTAGAGGAGTTTTTTGAAAAAGAATCTTCAAAAATTTGGCTAGAGTTTGTACATAATCAAGCAGCTCTTTTTCAAAATGCTATAAGACTTATTGAAGGTGACAAAATTTTGGCAATCAAAGTAGCAAATGAAGTTAATAATTTAAAATTTCAGTGTCAAGAGTGATTCAGTTAAGAGGGAGAAGTTATATAGTATCCTGGTGTTTGGAATTCCTAAAAAGTTAGTTAGACCTATACGAATGTGTCTAAATGGCAAAAAGAGTCGTGTAGGCAAACAGTTTTCAGATACTTTTGAAATTAACAATGAGTTAAAACAAGGAGATGCGCTATCTCCTCTACTATTCAATTTTATATTGGAACATGCCATAAAATCTTTGGAGAATGAAGGACTACAACTCAATAGGCTGTTAGTTTATGCTGATGATGTAGTATTATTGAGGAGATACTAAGGGCCAACACACACACTCTATTGAACACTAAGAAATTGGGACTGGAAGTAAACATCAATGAAGCTAAATATATGTTCACACATAGAAATGAATTATGCATAATGGAAATGGACAACTAATCACAAATGATGGAAATTTTGAAGAAGTTCCTGATTTCAAGTATCTAGGAACAGTTAAACATAGGCTCAATTCTTGAAATGCATGCTATTATGCATTACAGGGACACTTGTCTTCCGAGCTTCTTTAAAAAAATGTTAAACTGAAAATATATAAAACAGTTATTCTCCCAGTTATATTATATCGATGCGAAACATGGACTCTTACTTTAAGGGAGGAAAGAAGATTGTGAGTATTTGAGAAAAACTTTTTTGGAAAATTTTTGGACCTAATAAAGAGATGAACAGCCAGATGAATGGAGAAAGCTACATTATGTGTATAGGAAGCCAGATATAATAACAGTTAAGTCTCATAGGCTGCAATGGGTAGAACATGTGCTACATATAGGGGTGAAAGAGGTGCATGGAAACTTCTGGTAGGAAAACCAGAGGGAAAACAACCAGTTGGTAGACCAAGAATGAGGTGGGAGAATAACCATGATTTGAGAGAAGTAGATTATACAGGGGATGATTGGAAAACATTAGCTCAGGATAGGGATATATGGAGAGCTTATGTCTGTGCGGCCATTAACCTATGGGTTCAACAGAGCCAGTGAGTTAGTTTAGTTAGTGTCAAGAGTGGTTAGAAAATAATTTTCTTCTGTTAACTATCCGTAATAGTATAAGCCAGCTAGAAGAACAAGGTGCAATAAATTGTGCAGTTATCATGAATCACGTTAAAAAGTTCTACAGCAACTGCATAGATTATTTAAAAGAGTGGACGGTACATTACAATGATATTAAACATTTTCATTGGGTTACATTAAAAGCAAATTAATTGGAATGATGTGCAAAAATAATTTGATCCTATTACTCAAAATTTCCCATATAGTAATATTTCAGAAAATTATCTTTTTAATGAGGTATCATTATTAAAAAAATATATTGATAAGGAAGAGGTTAAATCTTGGGCATCAGCAAAAATCACAATAGAGAACAAATGGTTAGAAATGTTTCATCATTTTGAAACAAACATGTTCCATACAATAATGCACTAAAAATTGTGGAATACGCACTGTCCTTACTAAGATCTAATGCTGCAACTGAATATGTTTTTTGTATGGTAAATAAAGTGTGGACATCAGAAAAATCACAATTGAGTGTTGAGACTTTGAAAGCCATTTTATGTGTGAAATATAATTTAACAAATTCTTGTGAAAAATTGCAAGACATTTTAAACAACGACAGCAATCTACTAAAAAAATTCACTCAAATGAGAAATATGCCAAAGAATAAAATAATACCGGTACTATACATAATTTTTTAATGTGTTACATTTGTAAATTGTACTTATGTTGAAATTAAAATAAATTTACTACAATAATATTTTTGTGTTCTATAAAAATTTTTTTAGCTCCATATGGACAAAATTTAAAATCAAGAACCCTCGGTTAATGGTGTCCCACTTTACCAATATTAAAATCTGGTCACCTTATCCAATATCTATTCCGGCATGGGTAACCCTATCGCCAGCAATGCTACCGCTGGCATAGCTCTCAGGATCATTTAAGCACGCAAGCCACTCCACCATGACAAGGTAAAGATACCATGGAGGGATCTATATTGGCTAATAAACAAAATGTCACAAAAGGAAGAAGTGGCAAGATTTGCATTAAAAAAGAGGATATGACTGTTTGGCTAACAACATTAAAATGTACATCTCATAATAATGTGTAATAATGATAGCAGGAACATCAGTGGATGCTGACCACCACATGCAAGAAATACAATATTAAATAAGAAATGATAATATTGCCAAATAATACTGGGATGCAAGATTCTTAATGAGCTAGAATAAATTGAAGAAGAACAATAATAAAGCTAAGAGCAACTGTGGTTAAATTTTCACATTTTGTAAAGTTTCCGAGGAGGAGGGGGAAAAAAAAAGGCAGTAGGAAATGTCCAGATTTTGGGAAATGTCATTTGAATGGTTGTGGCATTTCATTGCAAAAGGTTCTGCCATCTACGGATAGAAATGATTATTTTTGCAAACATTCCCAACCAAAATCAAGCCAAAATGTTAAAAATCGCTAGGGACACGTTGCTAACCAAAATGTTAAAAAAATTCTAGAGAAAAAGTTAAATTAAAATTCATCGGAGAACATATTGTTTAAACAACTCACCTCATAGGATTCATGCTTCCATGATATCGGGTGAGTTGTTTAAACAATATGTTCTCCGATGAATTTTAATGATTATACCTCATAATGTTTACTTCCCAACATTAATTAAATATAAAAAGTTAAATGTCTATAAGATAGGTATCGATATACAATTTGGAAGTTTATTTTTTTCATACAAATAAAGAGGTTATCATTCTGATAAAGAGTTATTAGATTTAAAATACGAATTGACAAGGAGAAATATATTTTGAGAAGGGATTATTTTAATTTTGCCAACATTGAAACAAATTTTTCCCATGACTACATTATTTTGACGATGGAAAGCCACTGATTAAGAAGTGTCGCAAAAGATATTAAAAATCCTAACTTATGAAAGTACTGGTCATGCTTCGTTCTCTGTGTAGAGAACCGATGAAATTACATTTTCCAATGACATCATAGGCATATCACGTTCTTAATTTTACCAGTAAAAAGAAGTTTATGTAGGCCTTATTGTAACGATTCAAGAATCTTTTATAGTGGTCTTAATAATTTACTTTTTTGTATAGAAAATTATTGTAAAATTATAAATACATTTATAAAATTACGTTATGTTGGCTGCACTTGTTCTTCGGTTCTCTGTGCACTTGTTTCTCTGACTGACTATCATTATCCATCATTATGCTATTGGATGTCGGCTGTCAATAATGGGCTAACGTCAAAAAGTTAGAAAGTATAGGTATTCCATAAATTTCAACGAAATTGTGATTATAGATAGGAATTAAAAATGGAAGACGATTTGCCTACAGCATACGATGTTATTGTCGTGGGAACAGGTAACTTCAAACCAGAAATATAAGTATTTAAACGTTAAACTTCATTTGGGCCTGGCCCATGAGTTCTAATATTGCATTTTATTATTTTCATTACGTGTTTTAAAAATACAAAATAATTTATCGATACATTGTAAATAGTATGTTTTTATTAATTTGTAATGTCATGCTTTTTTATTGCTAGGGATGACTGAATCTATTATAGCTGCTGCAGCTAGTAGGATAGGCAAAAAGGTTTTACATCTTGATAGGTAAGTGATTAACTGTTTAACATAATTTTACAATTTTTAAGGATTCAAAATTATTTGCATAATTTAGTGACAATTGTTCATTACAGAAAGGCTACTTTGGGCTATTCTTTACAATGACTTACCCTTGATTTTTCAGTTTATTGTTGTGTATTATAACCCTAGGTTAGAATAATTGAATTAGGTTAAGTGTGAGTTAGTTAGCTTTAGGTTCGTTACATTTTAAATGTGTCTAAGTATGTAAAAAAATTACCTATATTTGTTGTATTGGAGTTAGAAAATATATTGGGTAAGTTAAACTTTGACTGAAGTTTCCATTAAGCTCACTGGGAAATTAAGATAATCTTCCTTTCATTTTAGCATCCGGATTATTGAAGGAGATTATTATTTATGAATTAATTCCAACAATGTTGAGGAATGTGAAAAATAGTGCCAAGAGGCCATCACCTTGTTATTTTGGATACTGAATAAGATGTGCACATCTTATTGACTGTGTCTATGCTACTTTTTGTGCCATTATAAAAGGTAAAGTTATCCCACTACAGGCCTTGGGAGGCCCTTAGGGTAGTAGAAGGTTAAGACTCCCATCATTCAGCCAGCTTGTCAGCCCTGTGTGATGGTCACCTTTGCCCCAGAATGAGCATCTGGTACTCATTTAAGTTAGAGGCTGAATCAACCCCAGGGCCAAGGTGCTGCAGAAGGTTTAGGTCAGTTTAAAAATCCTGACCTCACTGGGACTCAAACCCCCGATCTTCTCGTTTGTAAGTGTATTGCCTTAACCAACTAAGCTATAGCATGTCTCCTTTGTACCTGTATAATCCAATATTATTTCTAATTTCATTGTGTTCTCATCGATGTTATTAGTATCATGCATCACAAATTGACTTTTGCTTGGAAGAGTTTTTACCCACTCATGACTGATTGTTTATTGTAAATTAAAAAGAATATAGATGATTTGTTTCTAATTGCTGCATTTGATGGTATTAATGGGCTCAACTGCACTTCTACTAGCACTTGATTTTTCATTTATTTTGTTGTAAACTATAGCTCTTCTTCTGTATTTACTAACATTATGTAATATTTTTAATTTTTTCAAACAATTGTTATAACATTATTAGACAATTTTGAAGTATTTATTTAAATATACAAATCACAATATTATGGCACTGTCTCGAGGTAGCGTGCTGCCTTGTCACGCAGTGGGCCCGGGTTCGATCCCCGGTCGGGGCAGTTTTTCTGGGTGAGGTTTTTATTGGGGTTTTTCCTCACCTGTAAGACAAATGTCAGGAAAACTTTAAGGCCCAAACGGTCCCCGAAATCATATGGCCATCATCATCATCCTTCACAGGTGTGGAAAGTAACGGGAAGCTACCACACCTACAGAATTCCCTAGTAAAGCTGCAAGCATAGCATGAAAATGCTATGATTCCAGTGAAGGACCTGCCTTCGGGCAGAATTACTATGGATGGATGGCACTGTTAGACAATATTGTGATGCTAACTGCTATTTTCTCCACAGAGTATATTACTTAGTCTATGGTTTTTCTATCGCTGTTTTGGGTTATCGCTGGTTGGATCAGTATTAGAGAGTGATAAATAAGTGTACACCCATTTTTAATAAACGTTTGGTAATTTTAATATTATTAATATATTATTTTAACATATATTTGGGGATTTATTTCAAATATTGGTTATTTAAATTTCATAGCGACCGATAGTAATTGAGGATGATAATTGATATGTGGCTCGATTGTGGGTTATCGCTGGCTCTATAAACTCCGTGCACTGTTGTTCTATAGGACTTTGAAAATATTTTACGCTAGTTTAAGTGCAGTTTTTCCGTATTAATGATGATTTATTGGAGGATATAAGATTAAAGATTAAATTATAATGTTTCATACCTCACCTCATATCCAGTCTTCTAACCAGACTAGTTTTGAAGCCTGGGCAGCTTCATCTTCAGTAATTTCTTGTCAGCTGATGTTATGTCGATCAGAAGAACTGCTTCTTCCTATCTTGGGAAGATTATTGTAATCTTAAATTAAACCTCATATTGATTTTTTCCTATAAAAGTTCAATGTTGAAGGATATGTTAATGCATAACCTTTTTCACACAAGAATATGGAGAGACGAGACTTGGCAAATCTTAGTTCGGTTTTAAGTCTATTAAATGACAAATGAAAATTATTTTTCTGTTTTAGAAAATAGTTCTATGAGTTTCAAACCATGAATCAGCAAATATTTTCTCAGGAAATCATGCTTTGCTGTCTGCCAACCGGGTGAAATGAATGTCAAAAGTTTTATGAAGACAGTCTAGTGGACTTAATAATTTTCACAGCAGGAAGTTTATATGAAATGAGTCACTACAGTAATAAACATTTATTACACTCTGAATATATACCTGAATGTAAAGCACTACAAATATTTATATAGCATTTTATTTATTTGTAGTGTATAATATATGTTTAGTGTTTATTTCTTATTTTTAAATTTTTTTCTTCTTCTTCCTTCCAAGTATTAGGCCAAGGCCTGTTACGATCCTATAGAAAATTTTCCCTTATGGGAAATTCTCGTATAGGACTTGAAAGCATAATAATAGTTCCTTCGATTGGTTGCTGGCCAAAGGAAGGCAAGACCAGTGATGGGCTACCATCTTATAGCCTCTGGTCAGGCTTTTCTGGAGAAGAAAAGAAAATAAAGGAAAGAAGAAATGGAAAAAAGGAAGGACTCCCTAGCCCTCGGATGCCCTAATAGCATTGGGGTCGAAAAAACGAGAGTTAACCAAGAGAGGTTAGATAGTAAGTTAAAGAGTGCAAAACACAAGTAAGTGGAAGAAATGTTTTGCACAGCTTGGGCACCTTGTGGTCGCCATCCACATATCCCCTATATGAGGAACCCTGAGGGGTTTTTTCATTTTAAATAAATCCAAGTCGGAGCATTAAAAATGTTTATCACAGTTAGGAATTGAATTTCCAATCTTGACATGGCAGAAATGATTATATTATAGGCCTACATAAAGATCAAGTTGACTGTAATGAGTTGAATAGCAAAGGTGAAAATATTGAAAGAGATGAATGCCTTAGATACATCAGAAATCATTGAAATAAACATTTGAAAAAAAGCAACAGCAGTTTCACATATATGGCATATATAGTTCACCTAATAATAAAAACCTGAACATGGACATAATAAAAGTAGACAAAAAAACAATAATTAGAGATTTCATTGCACACTTACCAGGTAATACTAATCATGCGGGACAGATTGTGGAAGAATTTCTAGACTCAACAACAATGGAACTCCTCTATCATAGAGATGACATACACTATACAGGCGAAAGCACCAACCCAGACCTGGTGCTAATCTCAACTGATATGAGAAAATACAAAATGAGCAATTCTAACAGATGTAGGCAGCGGACATAAAGCAATAACAACCCAAACTCTTCTGAAATAACACCCTAAATCACGTACTAAACAAAGAAAATCTTGGAATTTCAAAAGAGCAAATTGGAAAATTTACCAATAAATTAGAGTATTTAGTTAGTACATTGGAGACACGATCAACCTAGCAATTATGTCAAGAGAATTCTCAAGAGCACTAATAACAGCTGCTAAAAACTCTTTTCCTAGAGGAAGACCAAAATGGTATAAACCATTCTGGAACCAAAAGCTAAATATCCTAAAAGTAATATGAGAAGAAGCAAGAAAGAAGGCAGAAGACAGTAAAAATGCACAGGAAATGCAAACCTGGAGATTGCATGCTGTTCAAAACAGAAGAGAAATAAAAAAGAGCAAAAAAAAAAGCCTTTAAAAACTTTGTACAAGAATTGGATTACTGAAATAATAGTACCAAAGGACACAATTATATTAACAAGATTAATGGCAAATATACACAAAAAGAAATTAACCTAAGAACGTACAAAGGGAAACAATTGGTAGAAAACTACAAAACAGCAGAGGCCTTCACGACACATTACAAAGAAATTAGTAAACTACAAAAGCTGAATAAAGACAAAAACAAAACCTATAGAAAGCTTACTAAGCACTGCCCAGCCAATAGTAAATACAAACACTTCACAGAAAATTTTAAAATGCCAGAACTAAACGAAGCAATCAACCTGATGAAAAACAAGAAACAACCAGGACCCGATAACATACATGCAGAGTTCATAAAACACATCGGAATAAGGGCAAGACACTTCATGTTATCAATGTTCAATAAGATATGGCAGGGAACAGGGAAAATAATTGATATGTGGAAGAAAGCAATTATAATACCCATACTGAAGGCAGAAACCCATAGACAGTATAGTTACAGGCCATCATCCCTTACATCAATCATTGCAAAAATCATGGAACGGTTGGTTATAAGTAGATTAATGTATCACCTTGAAACATATAAGCTGATATTGAAACAACAAAATGGATTCAGGCGTAACCTATCGACAATCTACTCCATCACCCAATTTATCCAAAGTACCAAAGAAGCATCTAACAGAGGACAGAGTGCAATTGCAGTCTTCATAGATTTCAGGAATGCTTTTGACGAAGTGTGGAGAAAAAAACTTTTGAAGAAAATCAAAACCGTAGGAATAGATGGTAATATGTTCAACTGGATTAAGGACTTCATCACGCAGAGATGGATTAGTACAAGATGGAACAACATAAACACAAAATAGAAACAGACCGAAGCATGAATGCCACAAGGTACAGTGTTCATCCTGACCCTCTTCAACCTATATATAAATGATCTGCCAACTCTAATTGAATCAGTCATTTCGAAAAGGGATAATCTACGATTTTTTCTGAAATTCACTTTTTTCGTTATTCCATGTTTACATGTGTCCTTTCATCGATTCTACATGAGAATAGATCAAAATATCCAATTCTTTTACCACTTTCTGACTTTACCTTTCAAGTAGTCATTTCGAAAAAGGATCAACCGAGTTGTTCCCTTCCCGAACGGACTGACGCACGAATGTGATCTTGACTTCAGCTGCATATCTATCCTATTGCACTCTTTCTGTGTTATTCAAAGTAAACAACATTAAAATCATGCTACAATTGTTATTTATTTAATGCAGGGCACTTGAAATACAGATCATTCACCCAAATGACAGACCTTATTAACATATTTGTAATAACTATAAATAAACATAAACACTATAACAATATAAGCAGAATAATATTAAGTAGATTACAATCGTATCAGTTGAGATCTGAATGTTACATAGTGAAGTTGTTTATTGAAATTATGCTATTGTGAGGCCGTCAGACATGTAATAATGATGATAATATTAATGAATCTGTTTCGGAATCATCGGAATCTGACGAAAGCGGTCGTTCGACTGAGAGAAAGAAAGGGATCAGACAATCAGAAAAATATTTGCACAACATAATCAAGGGCAGAGACATGTCAACCACGCCAAAACAGAAATTCCAGATCGAAAAAAGGAGAGGATTGTGGGTAAGCAATATTAAGTCAGTTTGAACCTAACATTGAAAACGCTGTACCTGCACAATTTTATTTTATTATTAAGTTTAAATTCCAATTTTAATTCTATTTTAGATGTCCATGCCGTTGCTTTCAGTCAATCTCGCCCTTACGATGACAGGAAAATTCACAAAAGTTAAAATATACTTCCCCAAAGAGGTCATTCCTTAAATGACTGCAATAGAAATTTGCAGTAGTGAAATGCAAAATCCGCCGTCACGACCGCATTTATACTCCAGAGGAATATGAGGGCTTCATAAGTAGTTGTTCTCAAACCAATAAGTTTTCTTTGAAGAAAATTCATCATACAGACATTATAAATTTTCAAAAATGGTGGCCAGTATTTTTCAAAAAGAAAGTATTGTCCATACAAAGTATTGGTAAAGGTGTTCCAAAGGAACAAAAACATTATTTTACAATTAATAAATTTTACGAATTTGAGTGTAATAGTGACAAGCCTGGAATCGTAATCGGCCGGAAATTCATTGACACCATTTTCGGGGAACAAGAGTTCAACTTGCTCAAACCAAAGCCCCCAGAAATACTGCAAATACCAGATGTGAAAACACACCCTGCCTACATCAGCAAAGTACCAATCAATCACAAAAAAATAGATGATGTAAAGAAACTATATCATATCATTCCTGATATCCATCGACATTTTTATGATGGTTTATTCAAATGGCCTACAACTACAGCTGAAGTAGTAGAGAACGCCGAAGATGACAAGCCTTTAAAAAGAAACAATACTACAACATATCTAAGAATAAAACTTGTTAACTAATTCACAATGAAACACCATATTGAATCAATTATAACAAAATCACAGAATTGCTCAACAATACTGAAAAGACTGGCATGATGTAAATGGGTAGCAAATATGACCACTCTAAACAACACCTATAAAACATACATCAAGCCAATCCTCAAACATGGAGGAGAAATTATACCTCTAAGTAACAATACCAGCAGGAAAACACTTGAAATCTGCCAAAATAGAATGCTAAAAATAACAATCAGTGCAGTCAAGATTACCCCAACCATAACACTAAGAGTGGCAACAGGAAACAACCCACTTTAAGATGATCATGTCTTGTAGTAAGGTAAAGGAGGGATTTATGCTTGGATGGGAAGGAAGCCTGGATTAGCTCAATGGTTAGAGCATCAGCACGGAAAGCTGAAGGTTCGGGGTTCGATTCCCGGTTTAGGCATACATTTTTCTCTTTACCATTCGATTACAATAATTTAGTAGTGTACTTTGATATACTTATTTCAATCATAGTAACAGCTTTAGCTTCTTAATATTAATTTAATAAATAAAAGTGAGCTCACATAGAGATAATATGTAATTTAAACTATACTTTAAATAGCAGAGACATATTTAAAGTGGCTTACAAATTACAAACGTCTCCCACAGATGTATAATCTTAAATATTTTGCAGCAGGTACAGAATGTGTTAGTTTCCATAAGACTAAAACTAAAATATCTATCAAACTTAATGATAATATTTTAAATATGTACAAACTAATTCACTGGTACTATCGAACCCATAGGTTCATGGTCATGTGGACGTAAGCTCTCCTGAGCTAATGTTTTCCAATTATCCCCAGGTATGATCCACTTCCCACATATCATGATTAATGACTTTTTTAAATTACTTGTATCAGATCTTTGCTATAATTTTATAAGGTGAAGCTTTATGGTTTGCAAGGAGAACTGTTTTCTTCTTTTAGAGACAGTTTTATTGTGATCTTCATTTCATAGATTTAGATCTAAGGGATTTATTGAAGTTTTCTTATGCAGGAGGACTAATACTGAAAAATAACCTTTCTCGATTGTGATAATTATCACACTCAGTAACTGCAAATAGCAGTTATGCAATAATGGTAGGCTGTTTATGATAGAGTTGTAAGAATGCAGAACACTGGGATATGACTTGAGCTTTACTGTAAACTAAAGTATGCTGGGGAAAAACTTTCTTCTAATCTGCTTCTTCTTAATCTAGTCTTGGGTCTCTGTTCCAGACTGAGTTAGTCAGCCAAAATGTTATTTAATTTGTATTGAAAATAAAATGTATCTAATTATATTATTTTATGTAGCAATGAATATTATGGAGGTCTTTGGGCCTCATTCAATTTTGAGGGTCTCCAGAAATGGATGGAAGATTGTCGTCAACCTCCAACAGTTTCTGAAGATAATGTTGCCTTATCTGAATCGAAAGAAGGAGAAACTATGATGAAAGCTGGAAATCAATTTTCAGTTGTGTTCAACATTGAAGAGAAGTGGTATATTTTAGAGTAAGTGCATTATAATCTACTTAGATTAAGCTCGACACTAAGGCATTAAAAAAGGAGACATTTTGTTCATAGGTGGAGAATGGAAAAACCCATTCATATAGGCTGAAAACTCAAATAGCCTTTAAAATTGCAGTAGAGAGAATAACTCTCTTTCAGAAAGAAAATGTTAAATAATAAGGTATAAGTTGAGTTAGAATTAAAAAAGTTCAGTTTCTTTATTAAAATGCACTTTTTATACTTTGTATGGTACGTCAAAAGCTTACTAAGGAAAAAGAAAATCGCTGTATTGTGAAATTGTGAACATATTAACAGGAATGAAGGGGCTAACTCTATATTTTCAAATTTGAGATTACATTTTTTGAAAAGAAAAATTAATGATTGAACCGGGAATCAAACCCTGCACCTCTGACTCTATGGGTGGATTTCTCAACCGAAGTCTAAACCATGACCCTGGTTTTCCAATTTTTATTGTTCCCATAACAACTGTAAAAATGACTGAGAATTCACAGAAATTGTTATGAAACCATAGACATGATACAGACATTTGTTTTTATAATTAACAGCTGTAAAACTAAGAAAGTAGATTACCAAATAAAATCTTCCATTATTTTCCAAGAGGAAGAAGAGATGTCGGACGTCCTCGGAAGAGATGGTCTTAGATCTATTGTGAAGACGGAACAGGCAACTCTTGCCTAAACCAGGAAGTGAAGAAGAAGAAGTTTCAGTTTTTATGGTTGTTGTAGAAACAATAAAAAATTGGAAAACTGCGGTCATGGTTTAGACTTGGTTGAGAAATCCACCCTATGCATGTGTGCTGTCCATTACATCATTTAAGATGGGATACAACAGTAAAATTTTCTTTCCTCTACAATTTTGATTACATTCTTTGTGAATTTATAATATTGGTTCAATAACACAGACTTGCAAATTAATTTTTTTTTTCTGCAGCACAAGGTTTAACAGGTCTCTAAACCTAATTTTAGTGTGTTGAATTCAAATATGTTAACCATTTTTTTTTTGTATCACATAAGGTTTTTTTGGCCATGATGAAATTAAAATGTTCATTATTTTTTGCATTGTATGTAATAGCCATAATCCTTTAGATTGTTGTATAACCTACAGAGGCTTGATACAATATCAATTGTGCAGTTAAAACAGTTTAGAATTAATAAATAGCTACTAATATTAATTAATTTTGAGTTATTTGACTCGCCTCATATTTCTTGTCTCCCATGCAGACCCAGGGTTTTGTCACTGCATTTGTGACATTCTCAATGTAACAGCACGATCACAACTGTTTTGCAGTTTGAGAGTTGTAAATCAGTTGTGACAGTTCAACGTGTGTTTTGTAGGCAGTTTAATTGTGATCCACTTAATGCCAACAACATCCATCAATGGCATAATCAGTTCACAACGACTGGTTGTGTGTGTAAAGTCAAAAGTATGGAATGACCAAGAATGTCTGAAGAGAATGTTCAGTGCGTTCAGGACTCTTTCTTATAAATTCCTAAAAAGTTAGTCAGGAAGGCCAGTCGTGAACTTGGAATGCCAATAATGACAGTGTGGAAGGTCCTACGAAAACGCTTACATATGCATCCTTACTGTTTACAATTGTTACAGGCTCTAAAGCCTACTTATTATGCTGTGCACTCCAACTTTGCGCTTGAAATGTTACAGCAGCAGGAAAATGACTTTCTTAATTGTGTTGTGTTCAGTGATGAATCAATATTTCATCTAAATGGAAAGGTCAATTCATACAATCCGAAAGAGACACCCCAAAGCTTAATGTGTTGTGTGCTCTTTCCTGACAAAAAGGTTTATGGACCGTTCTTTTTCGTTGAAGCTAACTGGAATAACGTACCTAGATATACTCCAGGAATGGTTCTTTCCTCAACTGCAGGGTGAACCAAATTTCATTTGGCAATAAGATGGTGCACCTCCACATTGGCATAACCTTGTACGAGATTGGTCATCATGGTCCAGATGATAGGACTTACTTCCAGTGGCCTCCTAGATCACCGGATCTCACCCCATGCAATTTTTTTTCCTTTGGGTTTTGTAAAGGACAAAGTCTACATGTCTCTATTGCCTGCTAATCTGCCCAAGTTGAGGACAGGATTCGAGAAGCTGTTGCTGCTGTCAATCCAGACATGCTTATTATGGGAAGAATTAGCCTACAGGTTGGATCTTGGTGCAATGTGCAGGCGGGAGTCCCCCAGGGCAGTGTTCTCGGACCTCTTCTTTTCTCAATCTACATAAATGACTTACCCACTGTACTAAAGCACTGCCGTTATCACCTCTATGCTGATGACCTCCAAATTTACCTACATTCACCTCATTCTCTCTATAACAGCTTAACGAAAATGAACGATGATCTCATATCCATCTTTAACTGGTCTTCAAGTATTGGTCTAAATCTAAATCCTAATAAGTCACAAGTAATTCTAATGGGACAACAAAGACTGCTTACAACCTTTGATATATCTACCCTTCCAAACATTACTATAAATAATATAATTATCCCTTATTCTTCTTCAGTAATAGATCTTGGACTACATCTAGACACAAATTTAACCTGGCAAACACAAGTGAAACACATATGTAAAAATACTTTCTCCATCTTACATTATCTTAGACATTTAAAGAATTTTCTCCCAGTTTCGTTAAAACAAATCCTTGTGCAGAATATTGTGTTGCCACACTTCGATTGTTGTGACATTATATATAATGATCTAAACCATGACCTGTTGCAGAGACTGCAGCGTGTTCATAATGCTTGAGTTCAATTCATTTTCAATATCCGCCGTTATGACCATATTTCCGAATACTTTAATAACCTCTCTTGGCTCCGTCTTACTGACAGACGTAAATTGCACTTTCTTTCACTATTTTTCAAGCTTCTAAATTCCTACACTCCTACTTACCTAGCGTCCAGATTTGAGAAGTTATCCTCCTACCACAATATTGACACTAGGTCACAAAATAACAGTCTGCTAACAATTCCCCTTCATAGCACTTCCTCTTATTCTACTTCCTTCACAGTAGCCTCTGCTCGCTCCTGGAATTTCCTTCCTCAAGATATCAGGGATTGCCACACACTTGGTACATTTAAGACACACTTATACAGTTACCTGTTGTCTAATAATTAATTTTTCTCTATTTGTTTAAATTTATACTGTCATTAATAATCTTTTTATCATTTTTTTATATATCTTGTACATATTATATATTTAATTCATTAAATTTAGAGTAAATCAAAATACATTATAAATATTAATTGTATTGTATTTATAACATGTAATTGTTTATGTATATTGTAATTTAGAGTATTTTTTTTGTATTTTTTTTAAACCTGGTTGAGTGGCAGACAAGGCCTTAAAGCGTTAACTCTGCCAGGTAAAATAAAATAAAGATGTGTGTCATATAACAAACAGGGCTCACATTGAACACCTATGAACTTATAATGTAAACTGGAGATGTTACTCTTTCATTTAACATAATTTTTGTTTTTGTCATAGTTAAAGTATAATTCAACACCTTTAAAATGCTATATTCTTTTATGTATACCCTGTATATTTCTCAGGTTGCTAAACAAATTCTAGAACAGTAATTCTTCTGTTTATTGCTGTTTGTTTTTAAACTATAGTAATTAGTCATCTGCACTACAGTCATTATTTTCCATTCAAATAAATATCTAATTTTGTACATTAGGGAGCTTGAAGAATCACTAGAAAATCAGTCATTTTCTAAGAATACACAGACTGACACTGAAGAACAAGGGAAAGCTGGAGGGGATGTGGATAATGCAAAGAAATCAGAAGATGAATCAGAAAAGAAAGAGGGAGAAGGGAGTGAGTCTGATGCAGGAGATAGCAAGGACATAGCATTTCAGGGGCCTATAAAACAATGGAGTCAGTCTAAGTTAAAGAAGGAATACAGGAAATTTAATTTGGATTTGGCGCCAAAGGTAAATAGTTACATATAAAATTGTATAATATGATAATAAAGTTCAGTCATTGAATGTGCTGTTGGTTCAGATTGTAGTATTTATGATCTGTATTTGGAGATTTTGGGTTCAAATGCTAAGACCTGATTTTTCTCATTTGTCAAGACAAATGCTGGTTTGGAATTCTATCATTAGGACCAATTACACAATATTATTAAATCAGTGAATTATACAGGAAAATAATACAAATACACACTCATTCGATATAACTAAAGATCTTAAATGCAATTTGACCACAGCATGGGCAATTCTTCTTGCTAAAGGAGGATAAACTGTTCATTCTGTAGTCAGCACCTTCTTAGATGTTAAAGCAGTAATCAATAACAATTGATTCAAGTCTAATTATAATAAATCTGCAATTAGACTAACAATTCACTAGCTGTAATTATTGTAACATGTTTTGGGAGATATTTTTATCATCTAATTAAAATTTATAATAAAGATTAAAAACTCAAAATATGATCTTATACTATGTGTTCAAACTTTTTTGGGTCCACCATTAAATAAACTTACATAGATTACTTCAATTAAAACAATTCATTTAACTTATTACCACTTCTCATAATGTTTTGTCAACATACATGTTGAAAATGTATATAAACGAGGAAAAAATCATCCACACACAGACCAACATTGTAACAATATATTCCTTCAATTAATTGGCTAGTTCTTAAATAACTTCCAAGCATGGATATAGGGTAATTAATTAATAGAGAGTTAGAATTTTCATGACTCACCTCATATTTGTAGATTTCTTGAAGACCAGTTTTGATACATTACCTCTATCATTGCCAATTATTTCAATCTTGTTAGTTAGAAAGAATTGACAATGATTCGTAACATATTAAAACTGATCTTCAAGAAATCTACAAATATG
Source organism: Diploptera punctata (assembly GCA_030220185.1). Classification (NCBI taxonomy): domain Eukaryota; kingdom Metazoa; phylum Arthropoda; class Insecta; order Blattodea; family Blaberidae; genus Diploptera; species Diploptera punctata. Next base: position 3,303,840 of record JASPKZ010000046.1, read on the forward strand.
AGGTGAGTACTGAAAATTCTAACTTGTTAGTTAGAAAGAATTGACAATGATACATAACGTACTGAAGCTAGTCGTCAATAAATCTACAAATATGAGGTGAGTAGTGAAAATTCTAACTCTCTATTAATTAAAATACACCTAATTAGTGCCACTTCCTTTAAATATTATGAAAGTGGATATATGGTAGTCATATTCTTTCGAGTTAATAAATTAACCTTTCACTGGTGAAAACCCATGTATGGGTGGCCTGGCCATTCCCTCACGGGCAGAAACCCATATATGAGTAGGAAAAATACATCCTACTTTGCTGGCAGTTCTGGTCCACATAGTTCCATATATTTTTAAGAGATACAAATGAGTTGGAAGAGCCAGTGTTTTATACACTTAAAGGCTTGAATGTTTTTGGACTAACTGTGGATTAAAGATAGAATTTATTAACCCTAAAATCCTTAAAAGCTTTTATATTTTTGCATTTACATCCTTTTCTTCTTCATATGAGATATTGAATCCTAGATATGTAAAATTATTCACCTGCTCCAAAATTTTATTGTCAAGTACAATTTTACTTCTGACAGGATGTACAACTTGAAATGCCATAATTTTTGTTTTCTCTTTAGATATCTTCAATCCATATTGTTCTGTAATTTTGTTAAGTTCATTCAGACATTTCTGCAGATTATCTTCTGAATTTGTAATTATTTGCTCAACTGTAAACAATAAGGTATTTAATTTTGTATTTTCTGATATTCTTATTCCAAATTTATATTTCTTGTTCCAATAACACATGAACCTCGTTGATATAGATCTCAAAGATTGTTGGGGAGAATGGGCAACCTTGTCTCATACCACAATTTATAATTCCTTCTTCAGAAAATCTGTTATTTAATTTAATCTTTATGGTGTTGTCTTTGTAAATATTTTGTATGTTCTGCAGAATTATATTTGAAGACAAAAATATAATCTAGTCTGAGCGTATATTTTTCTCTTCAAATATAATATGTATTTTGGTGTTATATTTTAAATTAACATGTTCCAGAATTGGATATAGTTTTATTACAGGAAGAAAAGTTACGTTCGAACCAGGAGTCGAACCCCAGACCTCTGACTCTATACGTCAGTGCGGTAAGAAGTCGTCAGATGGTGTTGTTGATAGCAATGGCTATCGGCCTTCAGATGAAAGGAGAATTAATTGTATAAGTAGAAAGAAATTTGACGTTCTTATCGGAAGTTTGAATGGCGTAATGGTTACTGCACTGACGTACAGAGTCAGAGGTCTGGGGTTCGACTCCCGGTTCGAACATAATTTTTCTTATATTATTTTTAGTCTGGACATCTTACCTCAATATTAATATTAATGTCCAGACTAAAAATAATATAATTAAAATAACCTCAAAATATAACTTCCTAAAATTAAATAATAATTTTTCTTTCTGAAATAAAACTATATAGTATGTATGTATGTATGTATGTATGTATGTTTGTTTATATAGTGTAAAGTGTGTTGTATGAGGGATGATGATGAAAAGAAAGGAGAAGGCGAATTCCAATGCTAGTATGTAGTCTACTACTGTTAAAATTGTGTAAAACTGAATAATATATTTTTTGTTGTTGTAATTTTCAGCTGCTGTTTGCACGTGGTTCCCTTGTTGAATTGCTCATTTCATCAAATATTGCTCGATATGCTGAGTTTCGCAGTGTAACTAGGGTTTTAACTTGGTTGAATGGACGTCTGGAACCAGTTCCTTGCTCACGAGCTGATGTATTTGCAACTCACCATGTAACTGTTGTAGAGAAACGAATGCTTATGAAATTACTTACTGTTTGTATGGAATATGAAAATAGTGCAAAGGAATTTGAAGGTAAATTTTTATAACAATATTCATAATTTAAGGTGTTATGGCAGTTATGAGCTGTACTTGTACCTACACATATCAGCATTTTGTTATAGTTCCACTGTACATCTATACATGCCCACTTTAAATTCCACAAGATCTTGAAAGTTAGTAACTATTATCATTTTTTGCAAGTTGCTTTACTTTTATACCCATAAACAAATGACAACTTATAGCAACTATTGAAAATGACTATGACCACCAATTTCGATTTTTCCTTCTTCCTGGCTAATATGATCCATCACCTTTTTAATAGTCCTCTTACATCTTGCTCTCTCCTTGATTAATTTCTTTTACTTCTTGATCTTCCTCTTATCCATTGCCCTTTCAGATAGAATAACAAACCTGTTTTATCTTCTTCTTCTTCTTCCTTCCAAGTATTAGGCCAAGGCCTGTTACAATCCTATAGAAAATTTTCTCTCCAGCGTTTCATAGGACAGCCCAGAGATTTTCGTCCTCTTGTTATATAATTATAAACAGCTTTGGGGATCCGATTTGAACTCATTCCTTCAAGATGGTATTTCAAATTTAATTGGTAATGTTTAATATATTCTAAAACCCTCAGGGGTCCCCATCTAGGGGATATGTGGATGGCGACCACATGGTGCCCAAGCTGAGCAAAACATTGCTTTCACTTACTTGTATTTTGCTCCTTACTTTTATCTTTAATCAATCTGGTATTTCTTCCTTTCTTTCACTTACTTATACCAGACTCTTTTAACTTTACTATCTAACCTCTCTTGTTTGACTCATGTTTTTTTACTATCTAACCTCTCTTGGTTAACTCATGTTTTTTTTACCCCGACGCTATTAGGGCATCCGAGGGCTAGGGAGACTTCCCTTTTTTCCATTTCTTCTTTCCTTTATTTTCTGTTCTTCTCCAGAAAAGCCTGACCAGAGGCTATAAGATGGCAGCCCCATCACTGGTCTTGCCTTCCTTTGGCCAGCAACCAATCGAAGGGACTATTATTATGCTTTCAAGTCTTATAAGAGAATTTCCTGAAAGGAAAGACTAATCCATTTGAGTTTATTAATTTTGATGTATGTCGCCAAATCAAGATCACTTTACACATTTTCATAAGTTCATTATTATGCCTTTGTTTACACTTACTGTCAAAAATAGCTCAAAGAGCTCTTTCCTCTTAAATATAGCTGGTTTATTACTTAATTTTTCATTCAACATATATGTTTCGGGAGCCTTACATCAAGACTGGTCTAATGAAGGTTTTAAAAATATTTTTTTGTGTGATATTGCATTTTGTCATATTTACAGCAATGGCAACCATGAATTGATAGTTCAACTTCCTACATTTCGGGGTTGTCAACTTAAATAACCATACTATAATAAAATAACTATACTGTAATATTACATATTATTACAAACACGAGTGTGGGAAGTAAAACCACTGCCCTCTATGTATACTACATACAATGTATGTACAAAAAATATCCAAAAGGTAGTGTTAATATACATAATACGAAACAAATCACTGTATTTTAAATGAATTGAACTTTATTTGAAACAATATAAAACAATAAATACATACTTGCCACCTTTTACCACTAATTGGTCTCACGGCCTCCTATTATTTTATCGCTAGTTGAACTCACGGCCTCCTGTTGTTTCAGCTAATAAACATTGCCAACACTGTTAACGTTAGTCAATTGTTTATAATAAGTGCAAATATTTCCAACAAAGATGTTATTATTTTCTTCTTTTCCGTCAACAGAATTATCCCTCCAGTCCATCTGAGGCTTGTTGAGAGAATTGAAAGCAACTCTAAAGTACTATCCGACGGGTTGCTAGCCCGAAGGAGTAAAGTGATGGGGTTTCCATCCATGTAGCATTTACTCTGCAAGTGATGTTATGGTTATACCACCAATACTCGGTCCCTAGAGCCTCATCTGTTACAAGCAGGTTGAACCACGGGCAGGTTAAGGTTAGGTTTTGGATAGCAGAGGTTTTAGAATGCACTTCACTATCCCATGTAACCCATGTTATTATTTTACTATTATTTATTATTTTGAAAACACCATCGTGCAAAAAATAATGTACAACACACGTTTGTGAAGTGTTTTACAGAATCTCGGGAATTAAAAACCTCGCTATTGCTCGGTTTTTAAACATTTTCCTCGATTCTATAAAAACCCTGAAACATATGTCCGGGATATCATATGAGGTAAGAATGTTAAAAAATACAAACTCAATTATCAACTATAAAAACTACTTCCCAACCTCGCATCATAATATACTATTTTTGTATGCCTAAGATTTGCAAGGCTCCTTAATAATGGGAGGAGTACTTAGTGTACTCTGTTTGCTGATTTTATTCTCATATTTAATTCATCTGCTAAATCATTATTATATAATTAAGACATTTGTTTGTACATTCTTACCTCTTATGGATATTTTTGTTGAACATATGTTTCAAAGCTTCTGAGCCCCATTGTCAGCGATTACAGACCGTATTTTTTCAAGTTGTCAGCCCTGATTCTTGATTCCTGCTCTCTCTGCCTCTGGTCCAATGAATTTACTAATGAGGTTCCTTTCTCCGGAAATTTCAAAATTCATAATTCTTTCCTTTTTCTTCTCTATGTGGATTTTTTCCCCATATGGTTAGTTCATTTTTGTTTTCTAACTGTTTTAATAATTTTGTGTTTATATCTATTTTGTGTTTTTCTGACCAAATGTGAGCAGCCACTGCAGATTTTTCTACTTCCTCTTTTTTTACATTTCTTATTTTTATATTTTACATTATTATATGTTATAACATGAGCCAAGGTATACAAATTCCTTTTAAAATTGTAAATTTTAAAACTAAAAGATTAAAAAATCACTTTTTAATTTTAGATAAGGTTTTTTCTTAAATGCCACCATAAATTTAGTCTTCTGCTCATTCACCATTAGACCAAATTTCCTTGTTTGCTCTTAAAGCTTACCAAAAACTTCCTTAATGTATTGTATTCTCTCCCAGAGATCACAATATTGTAGGCATGGGTAATAATTTGACAACATTTATTAAAAAGCCTTATGAACTGAGATTTCTAACATACACTAAAAAATGGAGGTGCAATAACATCATCCTGTCATACACCTTCTCCAGTTTAAATTTTTTAGAGATTCATTTACCTCTTCTAATCACAGCACGTACAGCCTTTGGAATAATTGATGGCGCACAGATAATTTTCAAGTCCCAGAACAAAGCCACTGTGCATGACCAGAAGTCAGCTGTTTGGTTTACAAGTATACAACTATTTGAGAAACTAAATCCATTCTATTTCGTTGTGTGTTGCACAATGGAAAATTGTTTTGTGCAAATAAGTAGTGTGGTAAATGCTGTAATAAAACAATGCAAAACAAATAAAATAAAACAAAACAAAGAAGATTAATAGAAATAAGGATGATGGAAAAGAAAAAAAGCATATGACAGTGGGATTGAACATGCGACTTCATGCATGGGAAACGGAAGGTCCATCCACTAGACCACAACTTCTCTGCTAGAAGTGATGAAATGCTTCAGGACTTGTATAATGAAATTAGATATTAACTTGACTAAGTTTAAATTAATCAGACGCGTTTTGCATTAGTAGTGGAAATAAAAATCTAATTATGCCTTGTGTTTTGTAATCAAAGTAATGTTACAATTGTTATTCATTTTCTATATGAGCTGTTTCCTTTAATTATTTCCCAATATATACAAATTTATTTTTGTAACGAAGTCTGGTAATGTGTAGACATTATGAAAATTAACAATGTTATTAAAATAATTTTTCCTGGCCAGGATCGAATCTGGGCCTGCATCGTCGCAAGAGAATATATTACCAACTGCTCTTCTGAAGCAAACAATATAATTACTGCATGAAGAAAGACTTAAGCTGTCGGATTTGACCTCAAAGGAGATAGTGCACGTAACAACTTACTAGTGTGAATCGCTCAACAAAACTTTAATTTTTTACCATCAAGAGTTGCACCATCATTTTTACAAAGGCTCTACATGTCTATTTAAAATATAACACATTTTAACCGACTAAATATGAAAAACGAAACTATCTATTTCCATAACTCCTCCTTCCAAATACTGTCATGCTGATTTATAATCCATAAACAGGTGGTTTAATTTAAGAATTAAATTAATATTTTTAATACATCACCTCATCCTTTATTCTTCTAGACTGCAGTTTTGGAGCTATGTCTCCATCATCAGTAGCCTCTTGTTGACTGGTGTTATGTCATTTCTTGGCAGTTTTCTTCTTCCTTCTATTGGTGGACCGATGAACCTCTGGATCAAATCATAATTTGCAGAAATTTAAAAATTCATGAGTTTTTCTTTCTTTCTTTCTTTTTTTTTTGTATGTGGATTTTTTCCCAAACTTGAGTTCTTTCTCTTCATCTGTATGTTTGATTAGGCTAGATTTTGTATCTATTAAATGTTTTTCAGACCAAGCATAACAATAGAAAATGGTTATGAAGAAAACATGGTACACAAGAAAATAAACAAGTTCAAAAGGCAAAAATTAATTAATGAAAGTACACTTAAAAAACAAACAGAAGAGAACATAAAATTTTAAAAAATTCACTTACCATCCATTAAAACACCACAAGTTCTAAAAAATATTTAAAAAGTTTAACATAAGATTGGCTCCAAAGAATGAATACAGCCTAAATAAGATAATTAAAACCAACAAAAATGAAATAATTGAAGGAAACAAATCAGGAATATATCGGATCAAATGCAAGGATTGTGACAAAATCCATATAAGAAAAACAAAAAGAGATTTGAAAACAAGGATGAAAGAACATCTTAGAAATGTCAAAAATGGTGAAGTGGACAAGTCAACAGTAGTGGCCCATGCTTGGTCTGAAAAACAATTAATTGATGCAAAAGCTAGCCTAATCAAACATAGATAAACACAAAGAACTCAACAATTTGGGGAAAAAATCCACATCCAAAAAAAAAAAACTCGTGAATTTTTAAATTCTTGCAAATTTTGATTTGAACCAGAGGTTCATCGGTCCACCAATAGAAGGAAAAAGAAAACCACCAAAAACACCGGTCGATGAGAGGCTAGTGATGATGGAGATATAGCTCTGAAACTGCAGTCTAGAAGAATAAAGGATATGAGGTGAGGTATTAAAAATATTAATTTAATTCTTAAATTAAACCTCACAATGATTTTTTCCTGTGAAAGTTAAAAAAAAAATTAAATTAAAGGTGGTTTGTTGTTATATTTTCTTTCCAGCATGTTTCCATTATTTGTCTCATAGGGATGATTTTTTTTTTTAGTGATCAAACACCCTTCACAGAATCATCCTTGATATTCTCCGGTTACATTGGTCGACAAAAATGAACTTTTTTTCTTTCACAAGAATAAAAATATATGATTTTAGAAGTATTTTTCATCCTGAATTTAAATATAATTTCAGTTTTTTCCTATCAGGCAAGAGTTTTCTGTGATATTCATTTACATTTTTTATAATTTTTAATAAAATCCATCTAACTCTAACTGATTCTAACTTACCTAGAAAGTGGTAGATAGTGATTTACGGGCATATTTTGCATCTGGAACATCTCTCTTCTTGGTCCAACAGTAGTCAGCCAGCATATTAGAACTCCACTTGCCTTGGTACCTCTTTTCCATTGTGGAAATTTGCTGATGAAAATGCTCACCGTGCTCATCAGAGACAGCCCTTAAATACAGCTTGAATAAAATTGCTACATATAAGGTAAAGGTTCCTATGACAGGTCAAAGAGAATGCTAAAATCAATTTTAAAAAAGTAGCTGTCACAAAAAAAACTGTGCCCGATGAAAAAATTCTGACTACATATCTGAATTCAGTATGAAAAAATGCGCTAGATTCACTAATCAGATTTCTTGTGAAGAAAACCTTGTCAACCAGTGTTATTTTTCATACTGTAATAAGGGATCGTTTGAGGATATAAAATCTTAGAGACTATTTAACTCATGCCCCAAATGGGAGTCAATGACCAATCACGTTTCAATGATTTCTGTATTACAACCAATCAGAGACGTGTTTCACGAAATAATTATCAACGTTAGGATTATCATATATTAAGCAAAGCTCCTCCTTTTTAATATTCTGAACAGGTCTGACCGTTATTTTGCAGTGACTGAGCCTATAACAAATACGGCTACCAGATTGTATATAATAGTGCTTACATGTCAACATTTGTAGCAATTGATTATACCACCAAAAAAAGAAACCACTGTTTGCACTTTCTTAAATGTATACGACATCAAAAATGAATTAATATACAGATTGATGTGTTTCATTTTTTCTCCCTAGAGAGCATTCTTACAATATTGCGTTCCTTTGGCAATAAATAGTATGATCTGGTTGCAGTGATAAACAAAAGAAGCAGTAGAAGCGTAGGCTACCTATCGTTTCTCATTAGTTTTCAAACATCACCGTTTACTTTAAATATAAAAATATTTTTAAATAACTGTAGTTAAATAATGATTTGTGAGTAAACAGCTTTATTTTATTCGTTAAATAGTCCTAACAAATGCCACTCTTGATTTCCAAATTCTCTAGATAAATTCACTCCTCACTTCGTGAGTCGTGAATTTATCGATAATTTGGAAATCACTCGTGGCATTACTTATGATAATCTTGTATGCTGTACTCAGCAAGACAAAGGCTCTATAATTCTTGCATTTCATACCGTCACCCTTTTATAGGCTCCACACTTCCATTCATGTAGAAACCTTTCCTCTTCCCATATCTGAATTATAAGTTTGTGAAGAGCTCTCTTTATTTCTTCTGCATCATATTTAATAAACTCAGTAAGAATCTGATCTAATCCTAGGGCTTTACCATTTTACATCTTATCTAGTGCTACTTCAGTCTCAATATTCAATATATGGTTAAAGCAGGATTTTAATATCATAATAAATATGAAAGTTAAAGTTAATAATTTCATATTTTAAAATTCTTTTAATATTTGAATATAACTTAAATAAAGAAAAACATCTAAATAATTCATTGTTGAATAAAAATGTCTCAGTAACAATTAAAGAAATTGTATTACATAACAGTCTTTCTAAATAATGCTTTTAAATTAAGTTATGTAGATAGGAAATAACACTATGAGGTTCTTTAATATTGTTTATTTTTTATTATTTTATTGAAGTATGAGGTGAGTGAAATAATAAAAAATAAATGCTTTTAAAATTGTTTTAAGTCATTGTTGTCAGAATTATAAAGCTTTCTGTTATAACTGTAATAAGAACACCTGCTTAACTTCATATTTTTAAATAAAAGTAAACTAAACTATGATTGGATGTTAAAACAATTAACTTTTTTCGATTTAACAAATCAAATTTAAACTTTGTATTTAATGGACTATTAACCAATAGAATTTAAAATTACTATCATGTGATGTAATGTTTTTTAAAATTATAAAAGAATTATACTAGTCATTCTGCAGACAACTTTCCACAAAGATAGAAGCAAGAAGAGTTTTCCTGATAAAATGTGATATTTAATACAAGAAGAGTTCTCCTGATAAAATGTGATATTTAATACAAGAAGAATAGTTGATTCAAGAAAAGAAAATAATTTTATTTTAATTGACGGTGAAGAATAATACCACCTACATTTACTTAATCTGCTGGGAACCTACAAAGTGAATAAATGTGAAATTATTTCTACAAGAAACATTTTTTTTATGATTGTGAAGTGTTTTCCTATCCAGTGTACCAACTTCCGACCTTGAGAAGAGAATCTGGCTCTACCGAAAATCAAACCCAACCTGAACCAGTAATTCTTTTTTGGGACATAAATCCTTCTTTAAAATGTACTACAACATCGAGCATGAAGAGAATTACTGCTTTAAAACGTCACCACAACGTGAGAAAAGAATTACTTCTTCATGGTTTAACACAATTTCCATATTAAAATTTATCTTATGCTCTTTAACACTTTCCAAGGGATTTTTTAAATGTCCTTCATAAAATTTTCTTCACATTTCCAAAACAAAAGTTTTACTATGAATTACGTGTGTTTTTAACTGAGTTTATAAATGGTTTGAAACCTTCTTTTAAACACTTAATTTCTCTATAAAAATGTTTTGTATCTTTATTGTTAAAAGCACTTTGAATATTTTTCAATTTATCTATAAAAAATCTTTTCTTTTTCCTAAATAATTTGTAACCTTCCTTTTGTCAATTGCCAATTTTATATATGAAATTTTGTTGGTTTACAAGAAGAGGTTCTATTCTATGATTCATGTTGTCACCGGATCTCATACTCCTGTAATTGTTATGGACAATGTTTAATATCACAGAGTTAAGTTTTGAATTGATTTGAGTTCTATCTAGCTGTACCATGTCTCAAATGATGTAATGGGCTGCATGCTGACAGACAGAGTCAGAAGTCCAGGGTTTGTTTCTCAGATCAGACAATTTTTCTTTTCAAAAAAATTAATTTGTCCAGGACTAGAACATGTTAAACTAAATGCGACATCAAAATAATACACTTTGCTGCTTAAAAGTAATGAAATTCTCGTTAAAATACTTTGAATAGAAGTTGTCTGATGGTGTTGTAAATAACTCTAGCTATCTGCCTTCGGACGAGAATTGTATAATTAGACATGTTAAAAGAATGCCTGCAGATAGAATTCCCCAGCTGTTACTAAAGTACAAACCAATAGGACATAGAAGTGTTGGACGCCCATTTACTAGATGGGAAAATTCATTAAATCCCATCTGATGTGAAAGTACGTCAAAAGGCCTAATTTCATGAGGTATAGAAGAAGAAGAAGAAGAAAGAAATGTTAGTGTTTATACCATGTCTCGAATGGTGTAATGGGCTGCACACTGATACCCAGTTCTGATGATAATTTTTCTTTTAAAAAAGTAAATTTGTCCAGGACTGGAACATATTAAACTAAATGTGACATAAAAAATTGTAAATTTGCAATTTGATAATAATGTATGTTTATGGTACATTGTCTGTCCTAGGATTTGAAGATAAACCATTCATAGATTATTTGAAGTCAAAGAAGCTGACACCAAATCTTTTGCATTATGTATTATATGCTATTGCTATGGCCTCAAATACTACTCCCTGCATGGAAGGTGTAGCCCGTACACAGAGATTTCTCAATAGTTTGGGACGCTATGGAAATACACCTTTCTTATGGCCTATGTATGGTAGTGGAGAAATACCTCAATGCTTTTGCAGGTAAACCTTTATTTTTCATTGATTTAATGAAAAAATGTGTGTCCTTTTGTCAGTCACTACAATTTTCATGTTCAATGCAAGACTGATATGTGTTTTCAAATTATACATAACTTTGTTAAAACAAAATTTTTCTATGCAATTTTTTTTTAAATGCATAATATGTAGGTTCACTGTTATCAATTCTCCTTGTATAACTTTGTTAACAAGTTTCTTTCTTTGTTCATATTTTTAACTCATTCCTTTAAAAGAGGACCCTGGAACATGACTCTCTTCAAAGACAAGAAGTGTATAAACAAAAATAGAGTAAAGAGACTTGATTACTTAACTGTGAGGATGCTGTTGCAAAGTTTAGAATCATGACTAGCTATGATTAGTCACATAAAAAAAAACTCCTGGCATGACAGGCCTAGAAGGACCTTAGCCTACCAGCCGGCTGTTGGCCTCACATCCACATGTGTCAATCACAGAGGTAGATGATCATCAGCCAGTGTGGGGTGACATGTGGTCAGCATGTCGAGTCCCCCAGCCATTATAGCTGGTTTTCTCAACCTGGAGCCACTACTTATTGTAGCTACTCAAATGCCTCATGATGCTGGGTGGGCACCGGTCCCATACTAGCCGAAATACCATGAGAAAATTTCTTACCCCGTGGAGACTCGAACCAGCGCAAGCCCCTTAGCTCTGAGCCAAGGCTTCCTGTTTTAACCACTCGGCTACGGCGCGGACTTAGTCATATGAAGAGTGTAAACTAATGGAATCAGACATTGCATACTATGCAAAGAAGATGCCATTATATGAATATATCAAACAACTTAGCAGTGAAACACAAATAGAATACAGAGAAGTAGCTGCATACACAAATAGTAAAATTACCCTGGACTCCCTAAGGAACAGCAAGAACCGTAATAACCTCATCGATAACATTAGGACGAATCTGGAAATGGTAGAGAATGACAGTTGGCAAGTGGATTTCAGCTGGATGAAGGCTCATGTTGGAAACTACGGCAACGAGATGTCAGATTGTCCAGCAAAACAGGCACCGAGTGATTACAAACTCCAGATTTGTTAGGCCACTGTCCCAATAAGTGCAATTAAGTACAGCTAACAGCCAAATCCATGGAAAACTGAAAAAAGGATTGGGCAATCGCTACAAAAAATTCCTTATGAAATAATTCTTTCCTGTTGTGCAAGAAAGATTAAAACTGAAAATTCATGTGTCACCAAACCTGTCTACCTTACTTACTGGCCATGGTAGAATAAATCATTATTTCCACAATTTTAAGGTTAAGGAGAGTGCAATGTGTGTGCAGAAATGGGTTACATATAGTTGATCATATATGATTGTGACTAAAAAGTCTAAGAAAAATATTGATTTACAACATTAAAAAAGAGTGGCGGGAAGTGGGCTGTAGCAAAGAATGAATTGAAGAGCATATTTCCAAAGTGTCTTAAATCAATGAAATACCAAACTCCAGAAATTTCAATTTTTATTTTAAGATACGTAATTTTTAAATAGAGTTTTCATTATAAGATATGTTTATTTGTAACTACATTGGCAATATTGACATATACTCACAAAAATCCTCCACCATTTCAAGTGGTAGTAACAGTGTCACATGACTTGGAGTTAAGACTTTTGGAAGTAAACATAGTTTAAGGAAAGTTTTAGTAGGAGAAATTAAAATCTAATACTCAATAAAGCATGAATTTAATAAGTTTCGATGTTGCTTACACGAAGGTATCACAATCTTTCAGAGTTCAGCATCGGAAAGAGTCATTTACTGCATCTGTTGCACTGTTTGAAAATACTTTTTGCTAAAATGGTATTGCATTATGGTGCTGGGTAATACCCGACTTACTCAAAAGTGACTTAGGGCCACATGCAAATACATTAGTCTCTACTCAAATTACTTCCAATCACTGGTGAGCTGACTCAACGTGAGCAAGTGTAAAGATCGAATTAGCTACCCACTAACTGGTCATGCATGAAAGTTGTTTTCGTAATATTGGCAAGAAATTACCCAGAATTCTCAGTGATAAAACCACTTCCATTATATTCGTCTGCTATAGAGAAACGCATTTACGCTTGCGTCCCGCAAATAATACCGTATACGACGTCTGCATCGCGCAATATTATGCCGATTCTCCTCTTCTTTCAGTTGAATTCTTTGGTACACTATCAAATTCCTCATCTCTGCGTATACCGAAAAACATGATCGAAGTCTTCAAGGTCCGACATCTTGGATAAAGCAGCAAGGTATGCGGCAAGGTTTCAAACTACATCGGTTCCCTTCAGGATTCTCACGATAAGTTTCTATCTTAAGTTACCTCGTCAGGTAGCTTACGAATTTCAACAATTATTATCGCATGAATAGATTTCTGAGTAAGCAAAATCGTATTAGGATAAAACTTTCTCAGCAGAGAACGCCTTTTACGGTCTAATGCGTTCAAAGATTCGACCCTAATGTCTTTTAATTTCTCCTTCTTTACTGGATGCCCTAAGGTTTCTTTTACTGTTTCTAGTGCTGACCACTGTTTGTCCCTCTTCAATAATGTATGAGAGCACATGCTTAAACTTGAATACGTTGCTCGGCAAGTCACTTTGCTGCAATCTGTCTTAATGATTTTAACATATGTTATAATGAAATCCATTTTGGATTTTATATGCTTCCTGGAAGAGAGTTTCCAGTCATAGGAAAACCAGTCTTCCCCTAGAATGAATACACGCTCAACAGTGTTGAAAATGTTGTGGTAATTTGTTGGCAAAAAGGCTTGCTCCATTTTATGCAACTTTTCCTCCTTCCGTCCAAAAACTCTATCTACTGGCAAATAGCTATGTCCCCGCACAGGGAATGTTATATTAACAGATACGCCAACTTACTAAGCATTGCTATCATTATATAATTTTTGTTTTGTGCGCTAACTGCCATAAAAAAAGATTGATTTTCTTTATTTCGGAATTTGCAGTGTTTATCTTTATTTTTATCCCATTCTGAAGGTACTAGTGCTCTTTTTCTTGCTGTCCGTCCTAAATGACTTATTATGTCTTTTTCACAAGTAGCCATTTGTTTTTCACTGACAAATAAACAGAAAAAAACCCACAGAAAATCACTGCTTACTGTTGTTCACCGCCATGTAACAAGGAGTGCCATAGCAGCGCCCAAGATGAGTCACGTACTTTGTACCGCATCAGTGGATTGGAAATGGATACAAGACATATAGGAAATAATAACAGCTGGGATATAAGACACTTTGGAAATAAACACGATTTTCAATTTGTTTTAACAGGGGATATAAGACACTTAGGAACATAACAACATATATTTAATTTTAGGAAGTTATATTTTGAGGTTTTTTAATTATATTATTTTTGGTCTGGACATCTTACCTCAATATTAATTTACATTAATATTGAGGTAAGATGTCCAGACCAAAAATAATATAACATAACAACATGTTAACATGATACCTGACGGAATAAAGACTTTTGTCACATAAAAATATCGAAAATCAAGAATTTTGGATTTAAGACACTTTGGAAATAAGCTCTTCAATTAGGGTCAATTTATGTTAGAGATTTAACAGAGTTTGCTAACAGCATAGATTTGGGGGGGGGAAATTTAGTTATTAAGTAAATAGTAGGTCAAAAGTAGGAACAGAGTACAATTACTAGAAGTAGCAAGATTAAAGAATAAGCATAAGCATGTAGTTATATTATTTTTAGTCTGATCATCTTACCTCAATATTAATGTTGATTTGTTTTGAAACATGTTCATAAACAAATCAACATTAATATTGAGGTAAGATGATCAGACTAAAAATAATATAATTAAAATAACCTCAAAATATAACTTCCTAAAATTAAATATTAATAAGCATGCAGTATTTCTTATTTTTTTAGAAATGGAGCATACTGTTTAATAAGGACTATATATGACTATATATATATATATATATATTAAATGTCATTATGAATGCATAACATCTGAAGTAGTCCAGTACTCTCAATATAGACAAAAAACAATCAAAGAATATATGAAGTTTATTCTATGAAGCTAGAAGAATAATGACATGAAAACAAAATTCTTGAGCACTAGAAAACAAACATTGATAAAAAATATGCTTCTTTCAGTTTGTATCTTTTAATTCCATTTAAAAAATACAGAAGGGCAGTTGTCCTGTGTTCTTTATGTACTGTGTGAAAATCAGATCAATCCCACAATCATTATAAAATAATGCACTTTTTTTTTTGTTGAGAAAACTATTTATTTGTATAAGACATATTTGATTATATCTACCCTATATAAATCTTACTTAAAATGTTCACACTTATGTTAATTCATTTATGTGCATATTTCTAAGTAACTACCCTTATAGCATATAGAACCAGCATGTTAAGTGTCACAGTCACCAAGGCCCTCCATCCTTAGCAAAAGTATTTTAAAAGTGACCTCCTACCTACCCTTTCTTATTGTTTTCCCCAAAGGTTTTCAATAATAATTCTCTAATATTACCCATATGAGCTACATGATGTACCCGCCTTAATCTCCTAGCCTTAAAATAATTAATCTTCACAATTGATGTAAATTATTGAGTTCCTCATTGTGAAGCTTCCACCTTTCTAACCTTATGGGACCATATATTTCCTGTAGGATTCTATTTTTAGTACTTTTAGCTTGTTTTCTTCTTTTAATGCAAGTGACTATGTTTAACACCCAATAGAGTAGCCTACCACAGGCAAGATTATCATTTTATGTATTTTAATCTCTATATTGTTAAAGTCCACTGCTGTGGTCTCGAGGTAGGGTGTAGCGTGCTGCCTTGTCACGCAGCGGGCCTGGGTTTGATCCCTGGTCGGGGCAGTTTTTCTGGGTGAGGTTTTTATCGGGGTTTTTCCTCATCTGTAAGATAATGTCAGGAAATCATATGGCCATCATCATCACCATCCTTATCATTATTATCCTTCACCGGTGTGGAAAGCAATTCCCTAGTAAAGCTGCAAAGCATAGCATAAAATGCTATGATTGCAGTGAAAGACTTGCCCTTGGGCAGAATTACTATGGTTGGATGGATATTGTTAAAGACAAGAGGACAAATCTTTAACTGAACATATCAATATCTTGCTGTAAGCTGGTATTTAATTTCTCTAAGTTATAATATAAAAATATTGAACATAAAATTTATCAGTTTCAAGCTATTTGTGGCACAATAAATAGAACATTGAATAATAAAGTCCATAAACAAACAAAATTAAAATTTTATAAAACAATGCCAGTCACTGTCCTTTTGTATGGGAGCGAATCTTGGATTATCACTACCAAACAAGAAAGTTAAATCCAAGCAGCCGAGGTGCAATTTTTAAGAAGAGTAAAATGATGCACTGAATGGACCAGATAAGAAATAAGGATATCCGTGAAGAACTGCAGATCTACTCCATAAAAGAAAATATATTTAACAACAAGAATCGGTGGAAAGAACATGTAGAAAGAATGGAAGAAAGCAGATTACCAAATAAAATCTTACATTATTTTCCAAGAGGAAAAAGAGATGCCGGACGTCCTCGGAAGAGATGGTCTTAGATCTGTTAATAAAGACTGAACAGGCAATTAATGCCTAAGCCAGGAAGTGAAAAAGAAGAAGTTATAATTTTGATATGTTAACAATGATTATAGACGTTAAATTTTCATAAGGATTATAAATTATTGGTGTAACAGCTCAAAACTTGACTTGGGATTGCTATTTAATTTCTGTGTTCTGTGTAATAGGCTTTGTGCAGTATTTGGAGGACTCTATCACTTGAAACGTGCTGCTGAAGCTGTGATTGTCAGCAGTGGGGAAGATGCAAAAACCACATGTAAAGGAATTGTATCTGGAGGACAAAGGCTGGATACATCACATCTAGTAATGGGAGTTGGGTATGCACCACCACAATTCCTTCAAGGAGCTCCCTCTGGTGGACTCTCTCGTGGAATATTTGTTACTGACAGGTATAAATATCTAAATTTGGTTGATTATCAAATGTACTAGAATAATTATTAAATTAACTTATACACCTTCATCATGTTTCATGTAACAGGTAAAGGAAAAGTTAATGCAACATCAAATAGTTTTCAACAAATAATAGATCACAATGAAGAAAATGTAGTGAATCTGTCAGAAGTGGTTTTAGATAAAGAAGAAATTAAATTACTTAATAATGGCTTAAAAACCTGCATCAGTTTTTCAGACAAAGTTGAAGATTACATTGCTGATATTGAAATTGGAATAAATGATATGACAATTGAAGATAAGGTAATTATTAGGAAAGAAATTGGAAAAGTTTTAGGAGAAATTAAACACTCTCAAAAAAATGTAAAAGCAAAGAAAAATTTGGCCATTTTGAATAAAATTAACAACAAAAATGTAATAAACGATTTTAATATTCATTTAACACTTCTCATTGAAGGATAAATTATATTTGAAGAGAAAAATTTTCGCCTAGACCGAGACTCGAACCCGGGACCCTTGGCTTTCCGGGCCAAGTGCTCTACCAACTGAGCTACCGAGGCGAGTTGCGATCTAGACGCAAATTTTTCTCTTATATGTACATTGTAATTCCCTCGCGCCAAATGCTTAAAACCGTAGCTTCTATCATTGCAAATGGCGGCTTCTTAGTTAAGAAGACATTTATTGGGAATTTAACACTACTTTATAAAGCCAGTAGGGCTTCAATTGACGATTTTAGTATTCATTTAACACTTCTCATTGAAGGATAAATTATATTTGAAGAGAAAAATTTTCGCCTAGACCGAGACTCGAACCCGGGACCCTTGGCTTTCCGGGCCAAGTGCTCTACCAACTGAGCTACCGAGGCGAGTCCCGGGTTCGAGTCTCGGTCTAGGCGAAAATTTGTCTCTTCAAATATATTTATCCTTCAATGAGAAGTGTTAAATGAATACTAAAATCGTTTATTACATTTTTGTTGTTAATTTTATTCAAAATGGCCAAATTTTTCTTTGCTTTTACATTTTTTTGAGAGTGTTTAATTTCTCCTAAAACTTTTCCAATTTCTTTCCTAATAATTACCTTATCTTCAATTGTCATATCATTTATTCCAATTTCAATATCAGCAATGTAATCTTCAACTTTGTCTGAAAAACTGATGCAGGTTTTTAAGCCATTATTAAGTAATTTAATTTCTTCTTTATCTATTTATTTATGCTCTAGTGGCCACAATTAATGTTTTATCAAAACCAAATTAGTATATAACAATCCATTAAAAACAGTAAGATAGAGTTTGTTAATAGCAAAATCGGACAATTAGGTGTAGGAATTCACCCAATATGAAAATTTGAAAATCACTCTGGCGATTACAATTTTCAATGTTTTCACAATGAAACTCAGTAAATTATTAAAATTCATCGGAGAACATATTGTTTAAACAACTCACCTCATAGGATTCATGCTTCCATGATATCGCGATTTCAAACATAGTCATGTTCATCATCAGCCATAACTCCGACTGACGAAATTCTTCGGCCGTCAACTATTCTATTGTCGCCATCTTCAGTGCTGCCATCTATGGTTGAATTTATGAACTTCGAAATCAATGTAATTTCGTTAGGGATATCAAAATTCATTGATTTATTTTTGTTTTTCTGAATGTATATTTTTTCCCAAACTGTCAATTCCAAAGGTTTCTCTACTTGTTTTAAAAGTTGAGCTTCTCTTCCAATTTTATGATGTTCTAATAAACTATGTGCAGCAATTGCAGATTTTTCAATTTCACAATTTTTAATATTTCTGAATTGTTCTTTTGTCCGAATTTCCAAATTCCTTTTTGTTTTTCCTATATAAACTTTAATGCAATCTTCACAATTTATTTGATAAATTCCAGATTTCTTACTGTCTAGAACATTGACTTTTTTATTGGTACTTAGAAGATTACCCAGACTATAAATTTATTTATTGGTGCCAAAGAAATGTTGTATTTGTCAAAAATTTTTTGAAATTTTCTATGCATTTCAGGATGGTAAGTAATTTTCTTGTATTTTTTCTTTTCTTTACAATTTTGTAGAGTAGTATATTCATTAAGTCTTTTTTTGTGTTTGAATTTCTTCAACTTATTTATAATTAATTCTTTATCAAAACCATTTAATCTAGCAGTGTTTAAAAATATGTTTAAACTCTTTGTTGAAATTTTCTTCGTTTAATGGTACATTTGTCAATCTGTAAATTAAGCTATTGAATATTGCATGCTTATGAGCAATGTGATGATTTAATGTAATTATCTGTATGAGTTCCTTTTCTAAATATATCAAATTCAATTTTCAGTGTTTGATCATTCCTAATTATACATAAATCCAAAAAAGGAATTTTGTTTTCTTTTTCTAATTCAACGGTAAACTTTACTGATTCATCCTGAAGGTTCAATAATTTAAGAGCATCTTCAATATCTTTAGAATTTATTATTGCAAAAATATCATCCACATATCTGAACCAAGTCTTAAACATCCATGGGTATGCTTTAGTGATTTGACACTCCAAGTAACTCATGAACAAATCAGCTAAAAATGGTGAGAGCGGATTGCCCATTGACAAACCCGAAACCTATTGGTAAAATTTTCCATTATAGGTAAAATAAGAATTACTGACGCATAGCTTAGTAAGAATTATATATTCCTCTATTATTTCATTTTTAAATTTAGAGAACTTAACCATTTCCTCAAAAAATTTAGCATTTTTTCAACTGGTATACTTGGAAACAATGAAATTACATCAAATGAAACCAATCTGTCATCATGTCCTAGACTCATATTTTTCAATTTGTCAACCAATTCCAAAGAGTTCTGAATACTTTTAGTGTCAAATATGGGAAGCTCATTAAATTTTTGTACCAGCCATTTAGATAAATAATAGCATGGTGAACCAATGTTGTTGACTATAGGTCTCATCTTGTTACCAATTTTATGAATCTTTGGTAGACCGTACATTCTAGGATTCGATGGATTGGACACTTTTAATTAAAATTTTTCTTGTTTTGTGAAAGTATATTTTATTTGTTTCAAAGTATTGTCAAATGATTTTATAGCTTTAGGTAAAGGATCCTTTTTCAATTCCAAATATTCTTTTGATTCTAGGAGATTGTCCATCCTCGCAGTATAATCCAATTTGTCAAGAATAACTATTTTATTTCCTTTGTCTGCTTTCGAAAGTATTACATTTTTATATTTGAAGAGAAAAATTTTTGTCTAGACCGAGACTCGAACCCGGGACCCTTGGCTTTCCGGGCCAAGTGCTCTACCAACTGAGCTACCGAGGCGGGTTGCAGTCTAGACGCAAATTTTTCTCTTATATGTACATTGTAATTCCCTCGCGCCAAATGCTTGAAACCGTAGCTTCTATCATTGCAAATGGCGGCTTCTTAGTTAAGAAGACATTTATTGGGAATTTAACACTACTTTATAAAGCCAGTAGGGCTTCAATTGACGATTTTAGTATTCATTTAACACTTCTCATTGAAGGATAAATTATATTTGAAGAGAAAAATTTTCGCCTAGACTGAGACTCGAACCCGGGACCCTTGGCTTTCCGGGCCAAGTGCTCTACCAACTGAGCTACCGAGGCGAGTTGCGATCTAGACGCAAATTTTTCTCTTATATGTACATTGTTATTCCCTCGCGCCAAATGCTTGAAACCGTAGCTTCTATCATTGCAAATGGCGGCTTCTTAGTTAAGAAGACATTTATTGGGAATTTAACACTACTTTATAAAGCCAGTAGGGCTTCAATTGACGATTTTAGTATTCATTTAACACTTCTCATTGAAGGATAAATTATATTTGAAGACAAAAATTTTTGCCTAGACCGAGACTCGAACCCGGGACCCTTGGCTTTCCGGGCTAAGTGCTCTACCAACTGAGCTACCGAGGAGAGGGTCCCGGGTTCGAGTCTCGGTCTAGGCGAAAATTTTTCTCTTCAAATATAATTTATCCTTCAATGAGAAGTGTTAAATGAATACTAAAATCGTCAATTGAAGCCCTACTGGCTTTATAAAGTAGTGTTAAATTCCCAATAAATGTCTTCTTAACTAAGAAGCCGCCATTTGCAATGATAGTAGCTACGGTTTCAAGCATTTGGCGCGAGGGAATTACAATGTACATATAAGAGAAAAATTTGCGTCTAGATCGCAACTCGCCTCGGTAGCTCAGTTGGTAGAGCACTTGGCCCGAAAGCCAAGGGTCCCGGGTTCGAGTCTCGGTCTAGGCGAAAATTTTTCTCTTCAAATATAATTTTCCTTCAATGAGAAGTGTTAAATGAATACTAAAATCGTCAATTGAAGCCCTACTGGCTTTATAAAGTAGTGTTAAATTCCCAAAAATGTCTTCTTAACTAAGAAGCCGCCATTTGCAATGATAGAAGCTACGGTTTCAAGCATTTGGCGCGAGGGAATTACAATGTACATATAAGAGAAAAATTTGCGTCTAGATCGCAACTCGCCTCGGTAGCTCAGTTGATAGAGCACTTGGCCTGGAAAGCCAAGGGTCCCGGGTTTGAGTCTCGGTCTAGGCGAAAATTTTTCTCTTCAAATATAAAATGTAATACTTTCGAAAGCAGACAAAGGAAATAAAATAGTTATTCTTGACAAATTGGATTATACTGCGAGGATGGACAATCTCCTAGAATCAAAAGAATATTTGGAATTGAAAAGGATCCTTTACCTAAAGCTATAAAATCATTTGACAATACTTTGAAACAAATAAAATATACTTTCACAAAACAAGAAAAATTTTAATTAAAAGTGTCCAATCCATCGAATCCTAGAATGTACGGTCTTCCAAAGATTCATAAAATTGGTAACAAGATGAGACCTATAGTCAACAACGTTGGTTCACCATGCTATTATTTATCTAAATGGCTGGTACAAAAATGTAATGAGCTTCCCAAATTTGACACTAAAAGTATTCAGAACTCTTTGGAATTGGTTGACAAATTGAAAAATATGAGTCTAGGACATGATGACAGATTGGTTTCATTTGATGTAATTTCATTGTTTCCAAGTATACCAGTTGAAAAAATGCTAAATTTTTTGAGGAAATGGTTAAGTTCTCTAAATATTAAAAATGAAATAATAGAGGAATATATAATTCTTACTAAGCTATGTCTCAGTAATTCTTATTTACCTATAATGGAAAATTTTACCAACAGTTTCGGGTTTGTCAATGGGCAATCCGCTCTCACCATTTTTAGCTGATTTGTTCATGAGTTACTTGGAGTGTCAAATCACTAAAGCATACCCATGGATCCATATTTGGTTCGTCTTCCGGCCGTGAAAGTCTACAATTATATATACCCATGGATGTTTAAGACTTGGTTCAGATATGTGGATGATATTTTTGCAATAATAAATTCTAAAGATATTGAAGATGCTCTTAAATTATTGAACCTTCAGGATGAATCAGTAAAGTTTACCGTTGAATTAGAAAAAGAAAACAAAATTCCTTTTTTGGATTTATGTATAATTAGGAATGATCAAACACTGAAAATTGAATTTGATATATTTAGAAAAGGAACTCATACAGATAATTACATTAAATCATCACATTGCTCATAAGCATGCAATATTCAATAGTTTAATTTACAGATTGACAAATGTACCATTAAATGAAGAAAATTTCAACAAAGAGTTTAAACATATATAATGTTGAGTGATTCCGGGTTCTGTGGCCGTGGTCCATAGTTGGTGTTGATACCAGACGTTTCGCCCTCAACTGCGGAGGGCATCTTCAGTGGCGAGTGCTTCTAGGCGTGTTTCCTGGTTGGAAGCTCTACTTAGAGTGAACGCTGCGGGTGTTGTATTGATACTAGTGGTGGGAGCAGGGTGAGCGGGCGTGGCTCTTGCTGATTGGCTAATGGTCGTCTCCTTGTTGTCCCTAGTGTTGATGCATTTATTTTCTAGTGTACGGTACCAGGCCTTAGACAGTTTAATACCTTCCTCTTTTCTGTTAATATTTTCCTTATGCTTGTGTATTTCTATAGCCTCTCGATATAATCTAGGGAAATAGCCACAACTTCCTATTATCTCCCTAGATTATATCGAGAGGCTATAGAAATACACAAGCATAAGGAAAATATTAACAGAAAGAGGAAGGTATTAAACTGTCTAAGGCCTGGTACCGTACACTAGAAAAATAAATGCATCAACACTAGGGACAACAAGGAGACGACCATTAGCCAATCAGCAAGAGCCACGCCCGCTCACCCTGCTCCCACCACTAGTATCAATACAACACCCGCAGCGTTCACTCTAAGTAGAGCTTCCAACCAGGAAACACGCCTAGAAGCACTCGCCACTGAAGATGCCCTCCGCAGTTGAGGGCGAAACGTCTGGTATCAACACCAACTATGGACCACGGCCACAGAACCCGGAATCACTCAACATTATGATTACCGGCCGTGAAAGCCTGCATTCAAAGTTTAAACATATTTTAAACACTGCTAGATTAAATGGTTTTGATAAAGAATTAATTATAAATAAGTTGAAGAAATTCAAACACAAAAAAAGACTTAATGAATATACTACTCTACAAAATTGCAAAGAAAAGAAAAAAATACAAAGAAAATTACTTACCATCCTGAAATGCATAGAAAATTTCAAAAAATTTTTGACAATACAACATTTCTTTGGCACCAATAAATAAATTTAGTCTGGGTAATCTTCTAAGTACCAATAAAAAAGTCAATGTTCCAGACTGTAAGAAATCTGGAATTTATCAAATAAATTGTGAAGATTGCAATAAAGTTTATATAGGAAAAACAAAAAGGAATTTGGAAATTCGGACAAAAGAACAATTCAGAAATATTAAAAATTGTGAAATTGAAAAATCTGCAATTGCTGCACATAGTTTATTAGAACATCATAAAATTGGAAGAGAAGCTCAACTTTTAAAACAAGTAGAGAAAACCTTTGGAATTGACAGTTTGGGAAAAAATATACATTCAGAAAAAAACAAAAATAAATCAATGAATTTTGATATCCCTAACGAAATTACATTGATTTCGAAGTTCATAAATTCAACCATAGATGGCAGCACTGAAGATGGCGACAATAGAATAGTTGACGGCCGAAGAATTTCGTCAGTCGGAGTTATGGCTGATGATGAACATGACTATGTTTGAAATCGCGATATCATGGAAGCATGAATCCTATGAGGTGAGTTGTTTAAACAATATGTTCTCCGATGAATTTTAATAATTTACTGAGTTTCATTGTGAAAACATTGAAAATTGTAATCGCCAGAGTGATTTTCAAATTTTCATATTGGGTGAATTCCTACACCTAATTGTCCGATTTTGCTGGTTAACAAACTCTATCTTACTGTTTTTAATGGATTGTTATATACTAATTTGGTTTTGATAAAACATTAATTGTGGCCACTAGAGCATAAATGGACATACACATACAATATATATATATATATATATATATATATATATATATAATCAAATAAATCATGAATTCTTCTTACCTTATACATCTATGTTTTTTTTTAAACACAGCATCGCAGTGTCAGAGAAGAATCTTCCCCATCGTCAGCTGTTTTCACTGTTTCCCAAATTTATTATTATTATATATATATTGGTCATGGTGTTTTTTTGTGTCAACTAACTAGAATTGGTCAAGATCTGAAAATTTTCAAAGTTCTTTTCATGAGAATGACGAGAATGAGCTCTATTCCTTTGAAATTTGCTAAAATTGTGCCAATTTCTATTATGTTTTCCTTTCCTTTTTAATTTCATAAGTAAGCATTTTTCTCAAAATCTGTTTTGTTCTTCATTTTCTTAATTATTCCAATCTAATGCAATATTTTTATTTTGTTTCCTATCCAGTCCCATTTTATTTATTTATTTTTTTTGTCTTGTTTTTAGATCTATTATGCCAGCTGACAAAGAATCATTAACACTTCTCCAGTTTCCTCCTATTGATGGAACATCCCAACCTGTGACTGTGATTGAAGTTGGACCTTCTACAAATGCTTGTCCTCTTGGGCTTTGTGAGTACAGAGATATATCAGATTCTCTTCATTTTAAATTTATGTTGTGTGAATGTTGTTATATAATTAACCACCAGATTGCTGTTCCTCCAGCATAACACTCTGGCAACAGGACATTTACATCAAATAGATAGTAGTGATTGCGGTTAGAGTTTGGTTTTGTTATATTGTACCATAGTTTAAGTATACTTCTTCCAAAGTTAAAAGACTCTAACTTCACATCATGTCTGTGTGACAGATACAACATCTGCAACTGTTGCCACATTTACTATATTTCTATCCATCACAAACTTGAGTTATTCTTATAAGTTCTCATGGGAAGAAGATTGACAATGTTGTTTTTAGGGGTTTGGCTACTATGCCTTTGTTGGCTAAGCTCCTAATGAGGGCTACACACCTGTAAGATTTATGGCTACCTGCTTGCAGGGTTTTTATGACTCTGGAAAAAAGTATAGATTTTCAATATGTTGTTGCTATCAAATGTTGGGCCTTGGCAATGAAGCCATTAGCGTTCTTGCTCTCCAATATTTTTCTATGGTGGATCCAACAGGTAATACTTTGCAGGTTTGTAGATGTTCTTCATTCATTTCTTTATCTTTATTGTATAGAGGACAATTTGGATTCATGTAAATTTGTATTTTATATGTGTTTGGCCAAATAATCATGTTCTGTAAGCAGTCTGAATTTTGCTACAATTTTACCTTAGAATCAAAGAGTATGACAGCATTTTGAAATTCATTTATTCTGTATAGTAATTGTTGGAGTGAAATATAAATAGCTGTTATTTCCGCATAGAAATTTGTTGTGTGGTATCCTGCTGGTAAAATGAAAATAATGCACATGTAATTCCTGATCCTGAGTTATCAATAGTAGACTCATCTGTGTAGACATGTAACCATTCTTCTGGTGGATATCTCTTATTCACAGCTTCTAATGCTAGAGCTTTTAATACAGGTATGGAAGTTTCAGATTTTGTAACTGGTTCTTCTAGATTTAGCTGAATATTAATTGGTTCAAAGGTAAGAGGGT